>OZ020308.1:19242927-19650720 GCA_963971305.1 Arcuatula senhousia | reverse complement strand
ACCTTCAAACAGATGAGGGCTGCCGTCAGGCATTTTAGGCAAGTTTTAAGGAAACGTTAACGTTTTTGATTTGTTTTGTTTTTACGATATTAAATTTCTACCGATTTTGTCTTAATTTGTCTTTTATGATTAACAACAATTAATTTCCCATGTGGTACACCTTTTTTTCATGTTTAATACCAGGAAAAGGCAGTTAAAATATTATTGCATTAGCCATACATATTTACGCAAGAGTCACGTAGACATGCATCATACACTCATGGTGTCTGGTCTTGATTTCATTGTATTGTGTTTTATTTCATTTTCATATTAAACCTATATAAATTTGACGAAAACGAATCTATCAACCTTTTTTTCAAGAAGATACGTAAGCTATGGATAATTGTTTTGCTGTAATCATATTATACCTGGCATTTTTTAACAATGCAAACGCGGATGTCTGTCAAAACTGTGAGGGCGGAGATAGAGATCCGGTGGTTATACCAACACAAACTAAACCAACTCCTACCAAAGGAACAAGCCACCCATGTGAGTAATCCAACGTTTAATGTCGGAAGAAAGATAGTTTTAATTCATTATGTAAATATTGTTTTCATTACAAAGAAAAATACTTTTCATCCTTAAAGAGATTAGGGCTGCCGACAAGCTTAAATAGTCCCTTTTACCGCCCATATCAAAGTCTTAAATAACAGTTGGTGTTTTACACCTTCTACTTGTAATCTTCTTTTGTGTGTCTTGGTCTTGGCCTTTTTGACAATATATCTTACACATTTCTATTTAGTCTTTGTATCGCCTTTGTACAAAGCAGAGTTAAAAGTTATCAAAATACATAGCATATTCCTTTTGTGTATTTTTCTATGCCTTTATGATTCTAGAGTCGAGTGAGTACAAATGCTATTGGGAAAACGCTGAAATAGAAAAGTCTTTGCAAACGTTGATATTGTTCTTTCGTTCTATTTTATTTTTTAGAGAAATGTAGTAACCAATAATCTACATGTATTTTCAAGCCTTTTAAGCTAACCCGAAGGATCATTTTGGCTCGTGTCATTACTTTGCGTCAAACAGATTTTGCCTAATAGCCAAGTTGTCCAAAATCACCAAAATTTTGTTCTTTTAACAAGTGACATAAAAGTTTGTTAGAATAAGAACAGCTTAAGTTGTCTTGACTTTGCAAAATAAAAATGCTCAAGTCGGTGATCAAAATATGGAAAAAAGTCAATGAAACACATGAAATAATTCTTAGTATAAAAATATAAACAGTTGTACTATGACAAATAGGAACTGCTAACTCTTTCAGAGCGCCTGTGTTTACCCTATTTACGACTTGCGTTCATGTTGTTGTTTGCTTCAGTTTGTGTGTGTGTGTGTTTTGCTGTTTACCTTTTCATATTGCTGTTTTCGTTCATGTTAAGGAAGTTTGCTCCTCATGTTTTGAGAGTTTTGTAAGATTTTCGAGATCCTCTGGGTTTGTCCATCTATTATGCTTGAAATGTTTTGCCCATGAACCCCCTATTTTCTTCTTTTTATTCGGAAATATTTCCACTGAATATGAAGTTCACAATTTTTTATGAAATTTTATTTACTCTGTCATACATTTTAAAAATTTTAAAGATACCAATCTGCGGCAATGCAAAAGTAATGAATAGTCTAGAGAAAACTTATTTCCCGCCAAAATTATAAATGCTTATAGCGTAAAAACGAGCACATGGACCTACATTTTTTTCTTGCTTATTTTGATCATTTGTCCATGTTCTATAAAACAAATGCAATTTTATACATTTTTATTTACTTTAAGAGAGAGGAGCAAACCCCCTTAACTGGTTTTGTCGTTGCTCATTCAAACGTTTACATTCGATGACCTGCTTGTTCCTCTCTGCTTCTTTCAATAATTTAACTTGATGCTAGTTCAGAATTGTACCTAACTATTTTTGTCATTTTTTTCCTATTCTAGTAGAGCGCCTTATTCGGGACTATTTCAAAAAGAACCCATTTAAGGTACATGATACATCCTTTAGTATCAGAGATGGACGTATAAGATATAAAGTAAACCTATACCAGTAAGTGTTTTAAAATTTAGGAAAACCTTGGGGCATTAATATGAAATCTTAAATGTAGATTAAGAAGATCACCATAAAACAATAAGATTTTGAATAAGTATGCGGGACACAGCCCACATTAACAAGCAAAAAATATTAAATCAGAGTGCTAAAGCTCTCAAGGGTAAGCTAAATATATTGTATAAGTACAGAAAAAATTGGGTTTTTTTAATATATTGTTAAAATGGTCGTAAAATATGTTTTGCCTGAGAAAAAACGTTTGTTTTTCGTAAACTGTTGACATAATATACAGAAGATGTTTTTGAACATCAACTGGTATTCAAAAATAGTGCACAAATAACTCCATGTAAACTGGTAAAATGTTGTCAAGCTTTATAGATGTTTTCCTTTAGAACTGTTTCAAGATACATTTTACTCGAAATATACCATTTAGATAAAAAAAGTATCGAATTGTGGAATTTTGAATTGTTTAATTTAAGTTCAAATACTTCATTTTTGTTTTTCTACTTGATATGCTTTTGTGTGTGTCCAACCATACACTATGTGCTATGTATGACGCGGTATTAGCGTAAAAAAGTTTTGCCTAGCCTAAAATATTTATGTCTAGCCTAAAATAAAGTTATGCCTAGCATTTTAGTATTTATGCCTAGGCTTAAGGTATTGATGACTACGCAAAAATAAGGTTATGCCTAGGCAAAACTACATGTATTAATTCCTAGCCTAAAGTAATTTAGCCTAGCCTTAAGTAATTTTGCATTATATGCTGAATGATTTTTTCTGAACCAATCATCTGCTTTGTAAAAATTGGTTGTCGAAGCTGTACTGCATCTCAAATCTATGTTACACACCCTAGATTAAACCTACGCGTAGGTATCACTCGGTTAGCAAAGGCTGTATTTTTATATCCCAGCTGGCCGAGTGGTCAAGGGCGCTGTACATAGTGCAGGTGGTGTTGCCATAAATGTACCAGTATGAGTTCGACTCATGCTGAAGGAACGACCAAAAATTTGCAGGTGCAAATTTGAAGCTTGGGCATGGCTTGAACGATCTTCAAACGTCAATAAATTACTGCATCAGGATATTGTAGTTATTTTGTTGTGGCCATTTTATTGTCATATAATTATTCAATCTCATTATATGTCTTTTTTTCTGGTGTATTTCATTTGAATGCCGTAAAACTGGTACATGTAATTTTGACTGTGTGAAAGGTTTGTGCATTGTAATAGAAATCCTATAATGTACGTTATTTTGGCTGATTTTAAGCTTTGCGGTTACGGATAACAACACTAAATACTCTTAAATTTAACGTTCGAGTCAATCGCCAAATAGAGATTTCTTGACTTGCTACGTATCAGGCACGGTTGCTACGTATCTTAACCGTAAGACATTTTCGGGAGAAATTATTATCGTTCATGTCTGTCGATAACTCTTTTTTTTTCACTTTTATATGACTGTCTATGCTACATTGACTTTATAATTGTTAATACTTTAATCAAATTTCAAGTCCAATGACATGAATGACGGTGAAATGCTAAACTTAAATTGTTTTATTAAAATTGCAAAAAAGGCGAAAACCTAGACTCGTGACTTGTTTTTTAAAGCATTATTTGATGTCTTTTATATATTTTGCGTGAGTAACATTTGTTGTTTATCTACAGTTTGATTAACTTAGCTGTGTGTCGTAGGACTGAAAATTTCGTTAGTAACTATTGCAAAACAAGAGGCTCCCAAGAGCCTAAATCGCTCACCTGAACTACACAGATACATATATTTGTAGATATTATTGTGCTTAACCATATGGGATTTAAATTTATGAAATATCTTGGTTAGTTTTCAAGATATTGGGCTTAATAAGTGCAAATTTGGCAAAAATAAGGAAAAAGAACAATAACTCCACATCAGCAGTCAGATCTTTTCCGAAATTTCAGGACAGGTAGATCTTAATATGCTGATCACTTTTTGATTCTTACACAATTTTGATATCTGAAACCAGCTTTGAGTTATTAGCAAAACAAATGAAATTTGCCCCTATGTTCTATTTTTAGCCATGGTGGCCATGTTTTTTTACAAATCAAAAATCTGAACGATAGAGTTGTAGCATATAAGCTATCAAACAGTGTGCCATGTTAATATGCAGTTGGTCTTACCGTTTCAGACAAGTCAGGGGAAAAGTAATGAACAATGGTAAATATTGACGCTTTAAGGGCCATAACTCCTATAAGAAATGGTTCTACAGCTTTGACCTAATTACATGAAATGTAGATCTTGATGTGCTTAATCATATGCAATTTGAATTTTTGAAATACCTTGTATAGTTTCAAGATATAGGGCTACATAAGTGAAAAATTTTGAAAAAATCCAGAAAAAGGGCAATAACTCCTATGTCGTTTGTTGGATCTTCTTGAAAATTTCAGAACAGGTAGATCTTGAGATGCTAACCACTTTTGTCTCCCATCAGAATTTTGATATCTGTTACTGTTTTTGAGTTATTTGCAAAAAACTGTAATGTGACCCCTATGTTCTATTTTAAGCCATGGAGGCCATATTTTTTGACGAATCAAAAATCCGAACGATAGAATAGAAGCATTAATGCTATTAAACAACTGTGTCAAGTTTGGTTGAAGTTGGATAAATGGTGTCAGACAAGTTAATCTTTAAAATTCAGGGTAAAAGTAATAAAAAAATAGTAAATTTTGACGCTTTAAGGGCCATAACTCCTAAAAGAAATGGTTCTACAGCTTTGACCTACTTACATGAAATGTAGATCTTGATGTGCTTAATCATATGTAATTTGAATTTTTAAAATATCTTGTATAGTTTTCAAGATATAGGGCTAAATAAGTGCAAAATTTTGAAAAAATCAAGAAAAAGGGCAATAACTCCTACATTGGTTGATGGATCTTTTTGACAATTTCTGGGCAGGTAGATCTTGAAGTGCTGATTACTTTTTGATATCTGTGACCATTTTTGAGTTATTTCCAAAAAACTGTATTTGAACCCCCTGTTCTATTTTTAGCCATGGCGGCCATGTTTTTTTACGAATCAAAATCTGAACGATAGTTTTGTAGGCCATACCCTAAAGATCAACTACACCAAGTTTAATTTCAATTGGACTTATGGTGTCAGAGGAATTAACGTTTGAAAAAGTTTACGGACGGACGACGGACGGACGACGAACGACGGACGGACGACGGACGCCAAGTGACGCCAATAGCTCACATGACCCTTCGGGTCAGGTGAGCTAAAAAGGGATATTTTTTTAAAGTAGAAAGAAGCTGATCGACTGATCTGTATATAAAAAACAGGCATAATGCAATTCATCATGTTCATGTACTAGAGCTGTTTATTGCGAAATTTAAATTGATCCTTTTAGTAATAGCAAAGAAATCTGACACAAAAATTTCCCTCTCGACCTTTAAACAGTCTTAGTCTGCTAAAAATGCAGAAAGTAGATGACTCACTGACATTAAATGAAAAGACACGATTCAACTCATTTTGCTGAAGCTCTAAACCGAATTGGAAATAAATCTATACAGTAGTAGCCCAGGAAATAAGTTTAAAAAAATTCAACGGACAGATAGAGATACAGATAGACGGACGGACGAAGGGGCAATCAAGTTATAAGGAATTTTTAAATTTTAAAAGAGTAACTTAAAGGATTAAAAAAAACTACGCAAAAAAGACCGACTTTTAAGCACGCCTGGATACAGAACACTTATCTACTAAGTCAAAAATTTTAAATGTTTAATCAATTAATCATAAAATGCACACTAGTATAGCCCGAGTAAAAAAATGGAGGGGGTGTTTAGTCTTTCCATTACACCTCGGGGTACCCACTGTTTAACTGCAACTCATAAACAAATTATTTATTTAGCTTAAACTTTACATTCATCGTATTTGGCTTAAATTGATAAAAGGGTCAATTAAATTCTCCCTCTTAAAATCGTCCGAATTTAAATTATTTCCAAACTAAAAGAAAAAGGCATAAATAAAAGACAAGACGTAATATAAGCTTGTCTGCTCGCAGTAACTATTCTATTTTTTCTTGCGAAGTAAAGTTTATATAAGAAAAAACACAGTAAATACAAATCAGTCCCAAGAAATTAAATATATAAGTTACATCAAAAATACTGAACAAATATACTAAGCAGTACAAAAAACCTAACCAACTTGAAGTTACTGCAAGCGTCGATAAAGCGAATACTTTAAAGCGTTCTTATATATACCAATAGGTTTAAAAAAAAAACGTGCTTCGCCAAAGGCGGGAAACTTCATATGAGAACAGTAGTTAAATACCAAGTGTTCAATGAAAAGAAAAATTCAAAAGGTCAATTAAATGAAAAATACCCCTTTTAAACCGAACAGAAATATATTTAAATTCTCCCTCTTAAAATCGTCCGAATTTAAATTATTTCCAAACTAAAAGAAAAAGGCATAAATAAAAGACAAGACGTAATATAGGCTTGTCTGATCGCAGTAACTTCGAAATAAAAAACAAAGGAGAAGCTCAGAATTAAATGCCAAGATTCAAGGAAGAAGCAGAGGTACCAATGGGGTATCCGAATATCAAAAGTCCGAAAGGGCAGAGACAAAACCAGTAAACACCAACAAGAACGGGACAAACACAGACAACATGTAAAACATGGAAACACAAAATAACTGAATATCAATCAACAACGCGAACTCCAGTCGAAACAAGAGTGAACTCAGGTGCTCCGGAAGAGTAAGCAGTTCCTGCTTGCTATAGCACACCCGTCGCGTTGCCAATAGTCCATTCAGCGTGTCAAATTCGGTAAAGGAAGACAAAACAACACCCGATGACAAACCAACATCTGCACTCATCTGAGAGATCGAAATCCCATATTTGTCTATAAGTGCATGATGTCTTCCGTAAAATTTCTTGAGTGAAGACAGCAACCGAGGAGCAACATAACCCTGTGTGAGCAATTTTTGCGTCAGACGTGTCGCTCTGCTAAGGAAATCGATGTAAGTCCTGCACGCTCTGGAGTAACGAATCAATTGAGATACGTAAACTCCATAAGCTGGAGCGGACGGAATGTTGCTACACAAGAAGGGAAAGTTGACGATTGGAAAGTTGAAGTCATCATGTTTGTCATAGAGCCTTGTTGAAAGTCTTCCTTGTGAGTCAATTTCTAGATGAAGATCTAAATATGAAGCAGACTTCCTAGAATCCGTTGTGTCCTTTATCTCAAGCTCCTGGGGATATATGAGATGGAGAAAGTCACCAAATCGAGAATTGTTTAGTGAAAGGACATCATCAATATAACAGAACGTGAGGTTGAAAGAGAGAGCTAGTCTACGGTCTTTTTTGTCTAGAAGAGATTGTAAGAAGTCTGCTTCATATGAATGAAGAAACAAATCAGCAACCAAAGGTGCACAATTAGTGCCCATTGGAATCCCTATTGTTTGCTGAAAAACACGTGGAAACTCGTAATTGAGAATCGATACTGTCTTTAATATAACCATCCTTCGACAAATCGGAAGCCCATCTCCCATGAGCTTTGAGCAAACGTTCAGAAACGCCACAATTGGCAGCACTCGATACACCTCCACTACGTAAACTATGCAAGTCAAACTTTGTTTTATCTAAACCTATCTGTTCTAAAGCATCTAGCAAAATTTCCCTAGCTCTAGTATAAAAAGGCAAATTCTTTTTACATAAAGTATAAATACCAGATTTTTGAAAAGAAATAGCTCTAAAAATATAAAAATCCGAACCTTTCTCTAAGTTAGCTAATTCTAAGTATCTATTAAGCCACATAATAGGACACAGGTCTGTTCCAGTTTTTGCTATAGTTACTGAATTTCCTCTTCTATACTTGTCAGTTTTACTTTTCTCAATGATAAATTTGACATAATTATCAAAAAAATGTAAATTACTCATTTTCAAATTAGCTAGCTCATTAAATCTAAGAAAACCTGAGAAGCCTAGCAAAAATAGAACAATATTTCTTAAAGATTTCAAGTTTGCATTCTGGCTAAAATTGACAACAATTTATTTCAAAATATCTGGGGTAATAGGCTCTTTCTTACAAATCGGTTCACTTAACAAGCGTTTTCCGCCCTCTAAAAGTAGATTACAAAATTTATCTGAACAAGGATTTACTGTAAAATGAAAATCATGAAACCATTTTATAGCATTAAAATTGGAAAATAAAACAGCTTGACTGCATTTACTCTGAATAAGATAGCCTATATAAAGAGAAACGGTGGTGCTCGTTGCTGGTAAATACTGAAGAGAAATAGAACAACACCAAGATTTAAATTTTTGAAAATAACAATTATACTTCTTGATAGTACTGTCCGATTTAGAAGCTTCGACAAAATTAGGTAACTGCTCAATAATATCGGAAATCTTGAATCAGTGGCATAATCCTTGAACTGTTCCCAATTTGACTCTACAGTCTACAAAATAAAAAATACTAAATAAAGATTTGAACAAATAATATGTACATACAAAGAAAATGCGGCATTTACCATCGCATTTTTATATCGACACAGTGTCATCTAATTCATAAAACTATATGCGGCATTCCACCTCGCATATAAAACTAATAACAGTCAATAAAGTTCATATAACATGCGGCATCAACCCTCGCATAAATAAACTACTTAAAAAAGGCTTTTTCTACTCAACTCAAATTTCTAAACTGAAAAATCTATCAACAGCACATAAACATTGGAATTAAAACGAACTGTAGCAAAAATGCTATTAGTATGCGAACCTTTTACAAAAAAAAGGTTTTTCATATTCTATAAAATCTTTTACAAAATGTTTAAATTGACCATCAAATTCACAAACTAAAGAGGGCCAAAATACAGCCGACTTCCATTTTGGAACTACTAAAGTACCTTTTGCTTTACATAAAGACAAATGATTAATACAAGAAGAAATAAAAATTATTGGAGGCACTAACCAATTATTGTGTCCTTCCCAGTTATACGCAAAAGCGTCAACCCCGGATGTATCAGGAGAAAAATATTTAGAATTGAAATTGTCAAGTTTTTTATTTTTGTAATCAGCGAACCGATCGCAAGTGTAAGGTCCCCAAATGTTGGTAAAATAAGTAAATATATTCTGAGATACACCCCAATCGTCAAAATCAAAAATTTTGCTCAAGTAATCAGCCAACATGTTTTCTTCCCTAGGAATCCATTCCACGTCCAACTTTATTCGATTTATCAAACAAAAATGATAGAATGATAAAGCAATATCTTGCAAATCCTTTTTCATGCTACCTTTTTTAATAATTTGTACCACATTCTGATTATCAGTGAAAACTTTAATGTATTTATCAACTTATTCAGATTTCAAAGAAATTAAGCTGTTTTTAACAGTAACCAATTCTCTCCAAGTAGAACTTTTTTCTCTGTCATTATCATCAAACATAAAATGAACTATTTTTTCATCATTCATGATAAAACTAGCTCCAGCAAATTTACTAGCATCTGAAAAAATAATTCTCTGAGGATTCCTATAAATAGGAACAATATATTTAAAATCTAAAGAATCACAATTAAAATACCAAAAATGTAATTCAAACAACAAATTATCATTTAAAGTAATAATAGTATCCCAGCTAGGACTACAACAAACTGCCATATGAATGTGTTTAGTCATAAGACTACAAATATTCCCTAACGCGGGAATCCAAGAAATAATCTTGCCAGATATCTTAGCTAAATTTCTACTTTTCATGCGACAATTTCCTGTTAACAAGTTATTTATACTGGACTTAAGACTTAAAAATTTTTCATTTGGAATTTCTAAAGTACATTGTTGTAAATTCCAAACAAAACCTAACCAGTCAATACACTGAACTGGATTCTGTCACAATAAAACCTGAATTAAATAAATCTTTCTGAACGATATTAGAAAATCGTAAACAATATTCATAAGTTTCAGAAATACACACTCCATCATCTAAATAAACAACAATTGGTAGGCCTAAAGAGCGCCAATGTTTGACTAATACACGTAAAATTTTTGTAAAAATATGGCCAGCAGACGATAAACCAAAAGGTAAAAACAGAAAAAGTAAAATATTTTCTTTTCCCACCAAATATCCAGGAAAATTCTTAAAACTTTTGATGCTCTGGGTGAATATCAATGTGGTGATAACCAGATTTTAAATCAAATTTAAAAGCGAGACTGCTGGATAAAATAAAACTTTTTGCTTCTTTTACACCTTCAAATTTAATTTTCATTTTATCAACAAATTCATTAACATGTCTAAGATCAAGAACTAATCTTTTCTTGCCGAAATTACTCACAGCAACGGTTAAAGGATTAACCACAAAAGGACAGTTGACTTCAGTTATACAATTCTTCTGTAATAAATCGTTAATGGCCTGCTCGACAAATTCAGTATGTTGTAAAGCTGACTTTTTGTTATTTAAAAAAGCCGAAGTAGGTTCTTTAACAAAAGGAATCCTATAACCATATTTGATAACATTCAAAATAAAATCATTACTTTTCAACTCATTTTGCCAAAAAAAGAAGTTTTTTCTTCAAATTTCCTTTAACACTACATGTTTTCTCACAAATAATTGAGTCATCAACCACAATATTGCTAACTGCTTTATCAGAAAAAGAATACTCAACTTTATCAACTGTATTAATGTCAAGTTCATTGGTCTTTCGCAGAATCTTTGGTGATGGTTAAAGCGGGGGCCGTCTGCAGCGATCCTCTGTGTGAACAGGCCCTTGCAAAGTGTCCTGGCTGATTACAGTAGTAGCATTTAGAGCCATCTTCGTACTTCTGGTTTCCTCCCTGCATAGTTGATTCGCTGTTTTGGTTAAAGCCTCGAAAAAAACTCCTACGGTTGAATCTCCCCTTGTTGGCAGAAGCAGCTTGCACGGAACTTGGTCCATCCGTGCGAATTCTGTCATAAGGCTTGGCGTTCCTATTACGGCTAGCCCTGCAACATACAATTACTTAAATCACATTACAGAAAAAAATAAAAATAAGTTGCATATGGCTTAAAATAAAAATGTATATTTATCTAATGTAAAGAAAAATATATAGCATTACATAAACCCGACAAAAATTAATTTTAAGCCTCCAAAATTTCGCACAAAAACTTAATTGGGGGAAAATATATATAAACATACAATAGAAACAATTTTGAAGGACCAGCGTCAGTTGAGCAAAAAATAAAAAACACCTTAACAGACTCAAAATGTAAAAACGAAAAGTCTATTAAGACTATTGCACGCTAAATAAAGGCAATAACAAAACCACCGAACTTGAATGATCAATCCCACAGTCCAGAGAAAACGACAAAAACGAATCAGTCACACCGGAGAACTGGTGGATCGCAATGGTCCTGACCCGGCACAGGCACCTCAAACGAAATGGTGGGCCAAACCAGGCCCTATGGCGCCAAACCCCCCTCCTCCATTGCGATCTTAGGATCCGGTAATGAGTGAGTGAGTGAGTGAGTTGGTGTTTTACGCCCGTGCAACGCTATATAGGTTATTTACAGGCGATGAACATGAAAAGGATGATAAAATGAACATGAAATGATGATGATAAATGAAATATGGGATGGGGTGGGAAACAAAGGACCGGTAAATTTTGAAGAACCACAGGAAAAAGGGGAGAGGTGGGTAGGGTCGGAAAATTTAGCCTATGTGGTGCACTACTGGGCGGTCCACAAAGGGGTCTTTTACGTGCATGAAGCGTGGCACTCTCCACACACGTTGGCCCACTATGGTCGGCGGTCAGGGTTTCCGTATTATAGACCTGACAACCCCCGCGGACGAGGGCTACCCTATTCAGCCACCTAGGGTACACACTTGGTCGCTCTAGGATCCGGTAATGACCATAGAACACAACATAGTTGTGAGACACCATAGGGATATTGAGGTGATCATCTCAGTACAGCAGACCAGTCAAACACTAATTAAAACAATTAACTATCATATCTTTTAACTCAATTTTGAACTTTTCTACTAGTGGCTGATAACGAAGAAAGAATTTTTTTAGTGATCGTATGAGACGTATTTTCTTATAGCCCTGCTTCAAAAGTCGGTCACGAAGAAACCGGTGTCTGATCATAAAATCTGTGAAATACATACCCAAAATCTGTAATATCTATAATACAAAAACTTAAGTACATCAAGATAAACAAGACAAAATACGCTTTGAAAACATGCAGATTAAATAACCTGTCATAAACTCAACGAAAAAGACAAAAATAGGAATTATGACATATACCATATTTAACTGTTTGAATATTATTTTTACTAATTTTTCTTTATACTAGTTATAATAACTATCATAACTAAAATCAATTATTTATAAATTTCTATTTTACTCTATTATAACCATACAAGAAAATAATTCATGAAAATAGTAATTCTTAAAAATACCTAGCAATAGCAGCACGCAATTCAACTGCATCTCTTTACTATCGGTCAAAGGACTGTCTAAATACTCCTTTACAGTGTCCCACCCGTGCTTATCAGCAATTTTGAGGATTTTGTTCCTTTTCCTGAAAACCTCCTTCTCAGCAATGATCAAACGCAGTGCCTCTTCTAGCTTACTCAGTTTTAAGCAGCTATCCAACTCCGTCAACTTATCTATATCCTCTCTGCGTTGAATCCGTGTTGGATCTTGTTTCCCTCCTTCTTAAAAACGTAATCGTAAACATCCACACCAGTCGTCTTTTGTGAACCGGAGTTCTTCAAACGTTCTTCAAAATGCTCAATAATGGTAGTATTCTGTCTATCTAAAGCATCCTTCAAGGTATTAATGAAGAGAATGATAGTTTCATCAGATGGTAAACTGGCAGCGCTACTGTACATGTGGCCCTCTCCCTCCTTGGACATACTAAGCAGTACAAAAAACCTAACCAACTTGAAGTTACTGCAAGCGTCGATAAAGAGAATACTTTAAAGCGTTCTTATATATACCAATAGGTTTAAGAAAAACGTGCTTCGCCAAAGGCGGGAAACTTCATATGAGAACTGTAGTTAAATACCAAGTGATCAATGAAAAGAAAAAATCAAAAGGTCAATTAGATGAAAAATACCCCTTTTAAACCGAATAGAAATATATTTATACTTATACCCCTGACTTAACAGGTTACGAGTCTTCTTTATTTGAAAATGTTCGACTTTCGCAATTTTTAGTTAAAAATTTCATTGTCATTTTACTTGAAGTTTGATGACAGTATTTATATTACCATTTATAATAGACAGTTAAATAAAAGTATAAAAAAGTAGTTATCGATAGACATGCATGAACATTATTTCATCAATAATTTTTCCCGAAAATGTCCTACGGTTACGATACGTAGCAACCGTGCCTGATACGTAGCAAGTCAAGAAATCTCTACTAACAACAAATTTCCAGTTACTGTAGGTCTCAGTCTTGTATTGATTTTCCTATAGACTTCAATAGTAAACCTGAGATTTTTGGAATTTTTTTTTTGAAATTACAAATACCAAAACGCGGGTATAAACGGTTAATTTTGATATGCTATATATCGATATTTCAAGGAGTAACCTCTCATCAGTAGCATTTAAACCAAAACATTGGAAGGTCAAAATCCAAAACAGTTGAAAACGAAAAGTACTCAAAACCAAAACATTCGAACAAGGAAGCCAAATCCAGCACCGAGAATATCGACCATGTGCATTACAAGGAAAGAAACCTGGTGTTTTTTGAAATTTTGAATTTAACAATTGGAAATTTTTTCCCGAAATTTTTTTTTTGCTATATTTTTACAATAAAAGAAGTGTCAAAAGACATTTTTAAGGGGGGGATGAAAAAAGTGCCACGAACTTTGGAACACCACAGAAGTCTGAACTAAAAATAGTTTTTTTTTCCAATTTCACTTTAACTTTTGAAAAATTGAAAAAAGTTAAAAATGATTTAATCTAATTTTTGCTATATTTTTACAATAAAAGAAGTGTCAAAAGACATTTTTAAGGGGGGATGAAAAAAGTGCCACGAACTTTGGTACACCACAGAAGTCTGAACTAAAAATAGTTTTTTTTTTCTACTTTCACTTTAACTTCAAAAGGCAAAAATACCCAACTTTTCATGATTTATTTTATTAAAAAATGCAATTTTCTCATTTTCAAAAGTTAATGCTTTCATAGTGTGGTGTCTTACCATCAATAAAAGCCAAAAGTTAGAAACAAATGCTTGAAAATTAATGCTGCAAATAAAGGTAATAACAAAACTATCGAACTTGAATGATCAATCTCATAGTCCAGAGAAAATGACAAAAACGAATCAGTCATACCGGAGAACTGGTGGATCGCAATGGTCCTGACTTGGTACAGGCATTTCAAACGAAATGGTGGGTTAAACCAGGTTTTATGGCGCCAAACCTCCCTCTTCCATTGCGATCTTAGGATCCGGTAATGACCATAGAACACAACTTTGTTGTGAGACACAATAGGGGTATTGAGGTGATCATCTCAGTACAGCAGACCAGTCAAACACTAATTAAAACAATTAACTATCATATCTTTAAACTCAATTTTGAACTTTTCTACTAGTGGCTGATAACGAAGAAAGAATTTTTTTAGGGATCGTATGAGACGTATTTTCTTATAGCCCTGCTTCAAAAGTCGGTCACGAAGAAACCAGTGTCTGATCAAAAAATCTGTGAAATGTGTGCAAGCTCTGGCATATCGAATAAGTTGAGAAATATAAACACCGTATGCAGGAGAAGTAGGTATATTGCTCTGTAGATTAGGAAAATTAATAATTTGAAAATTAAAATCGTCACGTTTATCGTAAATTTTTGTACTGAGATGACCACCTGGGTCAAATTCGAGGTGCAAATCCAAGAAAGACGTGAAGCAATTAGATTCGGTGGTCTCTTTAATCTCCAATTCCGGAGGATATATTGAAGGAATCCAACTACCAAATGAAGTGTTATTGACAGAAAGGACATCATCAATATATCGGAATGTAAGATTAAATGACCTTGCCTCTTTCATCTTCTTGTTCTTTACGAGTCCCTGAAGAAATTCAGTCTCGTAAGAGTATAAAAACAAATCGGCGAGGAGAGGAGCACAGTTTGTGCCCATTGGAATGCCGATTTGTTGTTGAAAAATCTCTCCTCCGAATGTGACAAATATGTTGTCAATGAGGAAATCAAGCATACTGCAAACTTGTTCCAGTGTGTAACAAATTTTATCTTTGAAAGATGTTTTGGAAAAGAATGTAGAATTATAACCCAAAACAAATTCCTTGAGTTTGAAAAGGCTTTTTCGAGAAGTTTTTTCAGGCGACATTTTTGGTTTTTCGTGTGGCAAGGTAGTGTATAAAGTTGAAAAATCGAACGTTTTCAAAGAGTGAACCTCAGAAAATGATCTAGATTTAAAATGATCTAACAAATCTTTTGAGTTTTTCAAAATCCACATATGGTTAATTCCACTACGATTATAAATAGTGTCGCAGTATGCTTGTTGACCTTCTTTGACAGCAGACAAGATTTTAGTTAAATGAACGGACAGCTCTGTAGTTGAACATGATGAAGATCCAGCTATATACCTTTCTTTGTACGGATTTTTGTGAAGTTTAGGTATCCAGTACAAATATGGTAACTCTTTATGTTCCTCTTTCATTGGAATATTGAAAGAGGACATAAAAGAGCTATGGTTGGCTATGATTTCATCTTTGTTAAATGTAGTCCGTGTGTATGTAGCAAACAACACAGAGAAAAGGCACTATATTTAAATAGCATCCATGTTTTGACGTCCACCCGCTCAAGAACTTACAATACAAGACTGGTACCTGTAATGACGCTCGTCTATTAATACTAATGTATGTTGACAGGTGTTAAAGAGGTATATAAACTATATTTGGTTTACCTTTTTTATTCAGCTTTGTGTTTAAACAATTCACATATTTGTCAATGTTCAATGGTTATTGCTTAATTTCAGAAACAGAATAACAAAAATTTCCACCCCTTCTGTGACATTCAAAATACTGAATAGAAGCGTTGCAAAGATTGATATATCAAATATTGATTATTATGTCAATGGACAAATGAAGATAAGGTAACATCTAAAGATTAAGCCACACAAAAGATGCGAGGCAATATATGACTGTAAATATGTTATAAGTAAGCTGAGTTATAATCAAGAGAAATACCACAATACCAAATCCTTCCGTTGATTTCAACAAATACCTTTTTTGCACATGTATTTGACAGACAAAAAAAAACAACTGCATAAATTTATCCCTTCTGAACACAATGCTTGGAATCACAAATAAATGTACAAAATTGCAACCAAACAAATAAGACACTAAAGAAATTATCAAATTGCAAACAACATTGAACAGAACAAATTAGAATTTAATAGAAGATAATGGGAGGTGAAATATGTGTACGTGACACAACGCACATAGCGGCAATTTAAAAATCCAAAGTGAAGAACAGCAAACATCCTAAGATGTGACTAGTAGTTGCTGCTATCTGCTATGCAATATGCCAATTATCCAACCAAGGACTCTTTTAGACACAAAACAACCAACAGGACATCGAATAGTAAGATTAGTTTAAATTAATCGTCATGGTCAGAAATTGCATTCTGTATATTGTTCAAGACTAAACACATCAAAGACTGACCGAGTTCACAATTCATTGTCATACCCTTTTATCGCCAAATACTGGTCTTTGTGTTTTTATATTTTTTTTAACAGTTGGAGACAAAACACCAGAACAGCGAAGCAGAAGGCATATGCGAATGACACAGACATTACTCTTCATTATTGTAGGTATATACAAACAATCTGTTTTTCTTTTTTTTTCTTTTTTTTGTTATGTAAATTATTCAATTAGATCTAGTTTATAGAATGAATAAAGAATATAAAATTTAATTTAGATGTAACTGTCTCACCGTATGGGCTCGTGAGCGGAGGTAAAGGTTACTCACGCACATGAAAAAGATTAATAGCACACTTTAAAAAGGTAAAATTTTCCAAAATACATCGTAGCACAATGTCATCATATTGGTCCATGATAAGCCCTTTAGTCATTCTTATATAGAAGTAAATGCTGTTGCACGGAACACCTCATATCTTAAGGTGTTAAATCTTGTTGGCATCCTAATTCGTCTTTACAAAATCACTGCATCCTTTGAAATATAAAGTTATTAACAAAAAAGTTATGGAACGAGTTGCCTAAAGAAATAAGAGAATGCTCAACTTTGTCATCTTTTAAAAGATTTTATTTAAACAGATATTCTAACAGTCATAATTGAAAACTACTACTGATTTTTTTTTATTGTGTTGCATGTGTCTTACATTATAGTAATGTGTTGTTTTGTTTTTTTTTTTTTTTTTTTTTTTTAAATTGTGTTTTGAACTTTTTGACATGTCTGTAAATATGTTTTTACAACAGGACCATAATGTAAACTAGCAAATATGCTAAATTATGGAATTCTGTATAAATAAAGGCAATTATTATTATTATTACCCTAATTTCTGCTCAAACAGGTCATTATTTTCTATTATTACTATGACATGCAATAGGTTAGCTTATAAATTTGTTCATTTATTGCATATATCGCTTGTAAATGCCGATACATCGATAACATTGGACAAAAAGGTTAAAATATACGTGAAAAAGGCTTAATTTTTTACAACATAATAATGTAAATAAAGCGCAAAATTTTACATCATTGTCTTTTTTATTCGCTAATGATCACTTTCTTATAATAAAATGTTTAATCAAATGTTGCCTATCAATAAAACGAAAAAACAAACACGTTAAAAAACAATAGTTTACTGCATGAAATATGCACACATCGTTACATATATTTTCGAAAATAAATCATACTATCAGGTACATGTTAACATAATAAGGTTTGGAAATTAAGATGGCACGCATAGAAATTTGATATATTTGCTTGTCTTTTTTTTTTTGTTATGTAAATAATTAAACTTCTTTTTCAATCCACATTTACGTAGACTTTTGGCTATAAGCTTAATTACTAACAATCAGGACTAGAGTTACTTAAAACAGCATGCTAAATTTAAGCATAAAATTAATTTAAAGAGTGTTTAACGCATTTAAGATAATACTTCATAGCTTAATTTCTACAAATTATTTGTTAATCTCAAAGAACTCTAATTGCCTTTTGAAGATTACAAATTATAAAATGAATGTTATTATTGATTAAATTATCTATCTATTTTGTAAGTCGGGGCAATTTAGTTACTGAATTAAAATCTTTATTGTACCAGCACAATTTTGAATCGGGCATACGGTACTGAATTAATTTGGGTATGAGGAAGACTATAATAGTATCCAGATTTGAAGAAGCTTACCTCGCCATTCGTTTTATCATGTGACTTATTAACTAATAAAGGTTATAACAAGACTACCGAACTATAATGATCAATCTCATAGTCAAGAGAAAATGACATAAACGAATCAGTCATTAAATTATATTTATGGTTACTACTATTGCATTATTTTTATATGTGATTTTCGACATGTTTTCCCATCTCATTCTTGGTAACAATTGACACTATTCCACAACTCACTGAAAGTGCAAAAATGTTGTGCTTGTTTGATGGACTGAACACTTTGTATGAATTGAAAATGGTCATTTATTAGAATAAATGACAAACAACGTATATACATTTTACATAACATAAAATTGTCAGAAAATAAAATTAATTGACAATCAAAGTAATATGAGACATAATAATTTCAGCATATTAAAACAAAAGTCCATCAAAGATGGGGTCAGAAAATAAAATTAATTGACAATCAAAGTAATATGAGACATAATAATTTCAGCATATTAAAACAAAAGTCCATCAAAGATGGGGTAACTTTCCGCCATAAGCAATAAGCTTTACAAAACATAAACTTGGCAGAAAAATCAAAATAATTGACCATAAAAGATATATGAGAATAATAATTGTAGCATAACAAAACTAAAAGTAAGTTAACGGTTAAAATGACAAATGAAAGAAAAAATATAATAAATGAGATGGTGAATGGGGTGGGTTGGAGGGTCCAAATTTTTTAAAAACAAATTGCATAAATTTAAATTGCTGTTGACCTGTTCGAATGATGTTGAATAAACTGGATTGAACTGGTTTTGAGGTCAATCAATAATAACCTGGATTATCCCCCTTTTCCCATACATTAATGTATACCCATAAAATAATTTATTTCATAAATTAATAATTTATGGTTACTACTATTGCATTATTTTTATATGTGATTTTCGACATGTTTTCCCATCTCATTCTTGGTAACAATTGACACTATTCCACAACTCACTGAAAGTGCAAAAATGTTGTGCTTGTTTGATGGACTGAACACTTTGTATGAATTGAAAATGGTCATTTATTAGAATAAATGACAAACAACGTATATACATTTTACATAACATAAAATTGTCAGAAAATAAAATTAATTGACAATCAAAGTAATATGAGACATAATAATTTCAGCATATTAAAACAAAAGTCCATCAAAGATGGGGTAACTTTCCGCCATATTATTGCAAAGCAATAAACCCCCATCCACAACATATTTGCAATAAAACAAAAAGAACATTCAAACTATATCTATATGAAATTGTATATTCTCATGAAAAACATTAATAATAACAGTTTACTCAAAATTAAGTCAAGAGTTGCACATTGGACGCCAACCTACATTTTTTGTTCAACTACATGTACATGTACAATATATTAATGTATCATTTTAAAAGATGACCATTCTAAAAATTAACAGATAGGCTCTGTCCCCCTGCTATATGTATATGTACAATGTTTGTAAATTCTTCATGAAACATTAAAATAAAGCAAAAATTCATTTACAAAGTCTCTTAAATCATACCCATATAACCTAATAACCAACATTGAACAACAGAGGCCCTTGTCCCCATGTTGTTGGTGTACATTTGTACATGTACAATAGTTGTTTGGTAATTTTAATGTCAGTGTCTTGAAATGTCATATAAATACAATAAAAACTAAATGCATGCAATCTACATGTACATACACACAGGCAAATTAATAATGATTCATAAATGAAACAGAGGCCCTTGTCCCCATGTTTCATGTACAATGTACAGTGTACTTATAAGATGAATGTCAAGTATTAAATACATATTCCAACCTACACATGTACATGCAAGCCATCCTATAACAGAGGCCCTTGTCCCCATGTTACTGATGACCTTTTATAGATATGTTTAAAATGTTTTGAGATGTTAAAAGAGGTGATTTATGTAAAACCAAGAATGTTTAGGAGGATTAAAATGTAACAGAGGCCCTTGTCCCCATGTCACACTAACATTTATTCAAGTACAGGGACTGTTTATCTTTTTGCTTTTCCATAAGAATTGCAAATTTTACAATTGTAACATAGGAATGCGGATATATTTCTTGAATGCAGGTGATTTCCACCTACCCATTTGTTGAATTGAGTCTTCAGACAAACCTTTAGACCATGCCAATGTAGCAGCACCAATTCGAAAACTGTGACTTTTATATTGAGCATAATTAAGACCCACAAAATTTAATGCCGCCTTTAATTGTGTTGTAAAATAAGCTTTTGAGATGGGTTTATTATCCATAAAGGAAAAAAGTGGTTGAATGGTATTGACTTGTATACCCCTAACAGACAAATAGTGCCATAGGGCCGCAACAGGGCAGAGTTCAGGATTTTGTTCATTCTTTTGCAACAATAATACTGGGACATGTTTACCAGAGCTATGCTTGTAATGGGTCATGTGAATTTCTACAGCATTGGGCGATTTCATATTTTCATACAAAAATGTAATATTATTTGTTAATAAATTATTGCCCACAGGTGGAGTATTTCCTGTGATTTCACCAATTCGCAAAAAGGCATGAAAAGATAATAAGAACATAGCTTTCAACAGTAATTTAACATACAAGGAAGGGCAAGTATGCGAGAGAGCATTTATCAATTGTTTCAAAATGGTTGGAGTAATTGGCAACCTACTGTCTAATGTTCTTTTTGTTTTAGCATATCCTTCAAGCATTTTCCGAATAACAAAATGGTGAGTAAAATCTGTCACTCCCTGTATTTTGTGTATATAGCTTAATGCTGAAATGTAAGTTGTTACAGTTGAAGCTGCATACTGTTTTTGAAAACAGAATGCAATAAACATGCAAATATGTTCCAATGTTGCAGGTAATATATTCACAGTATTTGGGAAAAAGTCTTGCAAGAAATTGCAATAAGTGGCATAGACATGTTTGTAAGATGACTTAGAAGAAGGTGTTAAAGCGTCCTCAGCAAGATTCAATGCAATCTGTTTCAAGGCTGCAATATTTAGTGTTACCATCTCTGGAGTGCTCTCCATGTTGGGAAACTGTGTATGGAACTTTTGCAGCTGTGAACGAGAAAGTAAATCACTTGCAACATTAACAACCCCAGGGATATGGCAAACTTTAAACAAAATATTGTATTTCAAAGTCAGAATAACAAACTGTCTCACAAGTTTCATAATGAATGGTTCCTTTGATGTTTGTTTGTTCAAAATATGCATAACAGCCATGTTGTCAGTGAAAAATGTTACACATCTGTTTTTTAAACCTGGCCCCCAAACATGCATCGCTTTGACAATAGGAAACAATTCTTTAACAGTAATGTGCTTTTGTTTCCATTCATCATCCCATTCTCCTGTAAACCACCTTGAACCATAAATACCCCCAAAGCCTATATCACTAGCATCAGTATAAAGGTTCAACTGGTCAGAAGTTTCCCATATATCCGAGAGCAAAAGAGCTTTACCATTAAAATTGTCTGCAAATATAGACCATGCCTCCAGGTCTGCCCTTGTTTCATTAGTAAGCCAACGCCGATGCTGCGGGCGTTTGAGGCCTAAAGTGAGATCAATGATACGTCGAAGAAAAGTACGACCTGGAGTTACAACTGAACAGGCAAAATTAAGGAGACCTATCAAAGACTGAAGTTCTTGTAATGTAGCTTTTTTCTTTTTCTTAAAGATATTCAACTGTATTTTCAGTTTTTCTAGCTTATCAGCAGGTAACCTTATCTCCATTTCAATGGAATCCAATTCCAGGCCCAAAAATGTTATTGTTGTAGTAGGTGTTACAGTTTTTTCAGCTTTGATAGGCATGCCAATGTCTTTCGCAAAGCATAAAAAGCTTTGTAGCGTGTGAGTACATGTATTAGTATTTGGTGGGCCTACGAACAGAAAGTCATCCAAAATATGGACACAGCCACTACTGGGTAATTTGTGATCAACAATCCAATGAACACTTGTACTAAAGCGTTCAAATAGGTTACATGAATAGCTTAGCCCCATAGGTAAAGTCTTATCATAGAAAAATTTTCCATCAACTACGAAACCAAGAAGGTCATAATCTGAGGGATGAATAGGAATAATTTTGTAACTGTTTTCAATATCTGTTTTTGCCATCAAACAACCTCGTCCATGAAATTTAATCAACTGAATAGCATCTGCAACAGTTTGATACTGAACAGTTGAACATTCATCAGGGATACCATCATTTATTGATTCATTTTGAGGGTGAGACAAATGATGAATTTTCCTCCAAGAACCTGAGCTTTTTGGGACAATTCCTAATGGGGATATTTGCAAATTTGGTAAAGGGATCTCATTAAACGGTCCAGCTATTCGACCTGTACTTATTTCTTTATTTATAAGGTCCTTTAAAATTTCCAAATGTTCAATAGCAGATTTCAAATTTGAACTGTAACGATATGTTCTTTTACCAAAATATGGAATTTTAAAACCTTCATTAAAGCCCTTTATCAAAAAATCAACTTTATCTTGATCATACCCACAAAGCCATTTTTTTAACCTATTTGCTTTAATTGGAGTCACAACTTGATTATTTTGGTATTGGTTTGGTCGGTTTGGTAACCGCTTTGTTGACCTCCCTGACATTTGTTCTGTCCAAACCGGAGTTTGGTCTACCAAGGGGACAAAACTTTCTACTGTGTGGGTCTCCACATTTTTCACATACATGGGGGAATCGACACAAGTTCCCCTTTGGACATCTTCCATTGTTGTTGTTAAAGACATGACAGGAGAATATTTTGTTAGCAGACTTGTTGTCTGCTTTGTTGACGTGAAAGGGCTGGTTTTTTCTCTCAGACATGTATGAATTATGTGATTTTACATTGACATTGTGCTGGGTGGCTCGGAGTGACACTTGGACGGAATAAGCGATAGCCTCAGAATGTAGTTCAGTATGAACCACATTCCAAGGTAATATTGCCCAATCTTGTGCCCTCCATTCTCTAAAAGATCTATCGTAACGCATCGCTGCGGCAATATTTGTTTGCCGAGCAAGAGTTTGCACGATATTGGCATATTTCATTAACGCTTTAACCTCAGATGGGTATTTCTCTACATAGATGTCAACAAAAATATGGAAGGCCGACATCCAATGTGCAATAGACTCAAACTTAAATGATGGGGGGGACTGTTTTTCCCAAGAAACTCCCCCATCTGTTTCAACCATAGTGTACCTAGGCTTAATAGGTTTTTGTGTTAACAACGTACCAAAATCAATATACTCATGTGCCCAAATTTTTGATTTAGTTTTGGGATCAATTCCTAAAGACAAAGGTTTAGAAATGCTGGGCTTATTATAGCTAAATACATTTGTGTTTGAAGAACATGAATTTACATCACTACCTGAAGGTAAGAGGTTTGTTACAAGTCTGTTTTGTATTTCTTGACTACTGGATGTGTTGGTCATCATGGCATTTCCATCACTGAAGTCTGAACGTGTAACTTGTGTAGGTACCTGTATATGTAGATCGGGATACTGTTCCCTGTCATTTCTCATTGGCGTTTGTGAAACTACAGGTACATGTAGAGATGTTGGGACTACGGAAGGCATACATGTAGCTGCTGTCGCCACTTGAGTGGTTGGTAAAGATG
This sequence comes from Arcuatula senhousia, assembly GCA_963971305.1. Classification (NCBI taxonomy): domain Eukaryota; kingdom Metazoa; phylum Mollusca; class Bivalvia; order Mytilida; family Mytilidae; genus Arcuatula; species Arcuatula senhousia. Next base: position 19,626,723 of record OZ020308.1, on the reverse strand, counting down.
TGCTTGTATTCAATTGCTGCACAATGGACTGTGCTATTTCTGGAATGGCATCCTTGATGCAGTTCTTTATATATAAAGAAAGTTCTGGTGTAATAAAAGAGTTTTCACTATTGTTGTCAGATGTCGAACTGCTCATAGGTGTATGTTCTGTATTAATGTTAGTTTCAGAACTAGAAGGGTTGTGTTGTCTGCCTGAAATTTGACTTCTCCTGGCTAAACGCCTAGATTTTCTTGGGCGATCAGCCATCTACAATAAAAACAGATACACCATAAGTCAGTGACATACTTTGCAATTCATAATAATTCTCACGTTCATTGTACCGTATATAAGTACAGATCAAACAATACCAAGAATATACATTGTACAAATTAAATGCACAGCTATTCATGGTTCAATTTCATTGTATATTGAAATACAGAATACAGACATTATACAGAAAACATTGTATAGTCATTCAAGTAAAGTATTTTAATGCACAGATATGACATTGTGCATGTGTACATTGAAAATCAAACACTATACAGACAACATTGTATAGTCATGATAGTCATTATTTATTATCATTTATAAATCAACTCTTAGTTTGTGTGTGCAGGTGTGTGTGTGTGTGAGTGAAAATTTAACAAGTACGTGTATATAATCCTGGCAATAAATTAAAATACGTGCCTTATAAGCATGCAACAGCTGATATTTAGGAACATGCAGATCCATTATTAGGAATGTACAGAATGATAACAAATCTAAAATCTATAGCATGCTGGAATGAGTCAATCATATTGTAGTGCTTGAATAATGGCGCCTCTAACGTTTCTGAAGTAACGAAGTAGACCTTCATCATTAAAATGAACACCGTCGGCATATACTGGACAATTACTGTTTTTAATTTTCGTAACATTCCAATAACGTAGTTTTTCACATGACGAAAGTTCTCTTTTAAGAGTTCTGTTTGCTTCAACCACACGAGTATTATATGCAGGAACAAGTACATGTCTTGTTCTTTGTCTGAATAAAAACTGCATGATTATTATATTTGTAATATTATACCGTGACTGCAGAGTTTCACTGAATAATCTTATCCTTAAAACCAATTCGCTTGTAGCAATAAGTCCATCCAGGTCATTGCCACCTAATTGTAGAAGTAAATGTGTCGGCTGTGTTCTTCGAATTTCATTCTCCCACCGTCGACAATGATCTGAGTCCGTTATTTTGCCTCCACTTATGCCGAAAAGAATGACGTTAGGGTTGTATCCTAAGCCAAAGTTCATTATCTGTGGTTTCCTTTCAATATAGTTCTTCAGATGGTTTATATGCGAACTTCCTAATATCAACACAGTTGCCATAACTACACATCCGGGTTCCGCTTATATAATTAATGACGTCATGCATATATGAATATTGATGAGGTTAAATTACAAAGAAATCAAGCACTAAACCTTTGAAAGTAAAAGTTTAACCTATTAAAATCACACTTACTCTTCAAAATATAATATCGATTATCTCCAAAATTACAGGAATAACAAAAATTCTCTTCTGATGTAAATGCACTGAGTTTAAACAATCGCTGTGGTCAACGTGACCTCGGGTCCTTGCTCAACGCGAATCACATGTTGAACCCAAATGTTTGTTTAATAACATTAGACTGTCAATGTCTGTACAGATCAATAATCTAATAACACGATATATTGTTATAAATCGTAATAATCCTTAATCCATATGAAATAGTATCCAAATTTTTTAAAAACAAATTGCATAAATTTAAATTGCTGTTGACCTGTTCGAATGATGTTGAATAAACTGGATTGAACTGGTTTTGAGGTCAATCAATAATAACCTGGATTATCCCCCTTTTCCCATACATTAATGTATACCCATAAAATAATTTATTTCATAAATTAATAATTTATGCAAACACGTAATATTAAGACAGTATTAAGGGATATCCCTTCAATCGCTTCATCAAGGCATTGGGCGATAATAAAAAACATAATATAATATTAATTACATTTTAAAGTTACTATAATTTACATAAATATTTTTTTAATCGAGGCACATTGTCGCAGTTAAACTCTACTCATGACGGCATGTACACTTCCAACCCTGCTTTTGTCAGAGTAAACTTCAAGAAGGGTTAAAGGTAATGGAGGTTTACCCGGGTACAAACTCTAGTCGTGTATTTGTAATCGAGTTAACTAGAGAATGTAAACTTAAAACAGCCATACATACAGGGTTAAATCTGGTATTTGCAAGTACAAGATTTTTTTTGTTTGAATATGGTCACTGTTGGTTTCTGATAATAATTGTCTTAGTCAAAATTTTGTTTAGGCCGGAGGAGCCAATTTCTGCTTTTCTTGACCATGAAAACAATGAAATGTGTCAAGATGACACTCATGCCCGGCTGGCAAATATCAGTGGACCGGAACAAAACTCAAATTAGTGACTCATCATGGTAGACTAGCATACCAACATTCTTTAGAATATAAACAAGGATGTGGAAAAAAGTGCGATAAACTGTTATTTTTACAAATTTGCTTAGTTCAAGGGCCGAAATTTAGGTCGAATTCAGTGGACCGGAACGAAACTCACACTTGACCTGTAACTCATCATGGTAGACTCATATACCAAAAATCTTTTGAAAATAGGCAAGGATGTGGACAAAATGCAGAAAACTAAAGTGTGACGGAAGGAAGAACGGAAAGTCAGATGGAAGAACGGAAAAAAAACTATATGCCCCCCCCCCCCAAAGTTGACAAAGCATAAAATACCTTAACTGCGAAATGTAGAAAATAAATTGATATCGATGCTCAGTGATGACAAAACTTTACATGGAAATTTTTAAAGTGAGTCGAGAAAAATGTATGTATGACAATATGTTCGACGTTACGTAGCTTTAACTTCTTAACTTGCTCTGTTTTTCCTTATTTGATTCGGACGGTACACAAATATACAACAAATGAGACTATTTTAAGGTTCAAATTATTAGTTTTTCTAATCTGGAATGAAGCATGTTCATTTCTCCAGAATATTGGGTGAATATTTCACAACTTATTGGGACTCTATGCCCCTTTCCGTATTTCCGTCATTTGCTCGAAATTAGACGACCTTGAGACGAAACATTTTTACCGGGGTAGTGGAGACAGAAGGACATACGAATGTCCGAAATATCTATATTCTTTAAATTTTTGAATATTAATTTGTAATGTTGCGTACATTTTTTAGACCCTATTAATTAGTTTTTTTATGTATAGCATCGTTTTAAATATGTTGCATTAATTAACGATCCATTGCCATTTTGTGAGAGAAGCGTTGACTATTTTTTTCAGATCATTTTCACAACTTATTGGATATACCAGGGCTTTTACTAATTTCTCAGATATTTTTACCCGACAACGTTGTTTCCATGATCGGCTTTAAGACAGATGATGAAAGATAATACGTCTCTTACGATTTCCTTAAAAGCTTTTTCGATGTCAGCTACTGGTAGCAAAATTCAAAATTAGTTCAGATGAAATGATTCGTGATTGTATGAATTAGTCTTTGGGTGTTTGTTATCATGGTTACACTGAGATCATTTTGTTATCCTACTATATTATGCTGCTTAACCCGAAAGTTTCAATTGAAGAGGATGGCTTGGCACATTAAACACGCATTTATTTTGCAATGATTGTACCAAGTTATGGCTATAACGATCTCAGATACAACTGTATTGACTGATCTTTCTTGGATTTGTAAGTTATTTTAACATTCTGAAGCCAACGCAAAGAATGGCAAAGGTCAGAGAAATATATAATTTTATACGTTCTAAACCAGCTTGTTTACAAACAATGTAAAACGTTTGGTCAAAATATAAGAGAAGTGTTAGAAATAACATTGCAATTAAAAATATATTACCCATACTTATCATTAAAAAGTTTTTAATATAGTTGGTTTTATGATTTTTCAGGGATGATGCACAAGCGTATTCTAAGATGCTCCGTTGATTTCAAACAAAAATTTGTTATTGACAGCATCGTTGGTGACAATCTCCCTTCTGTAGTTAAGACAAAGAAGTTTTTATCTAAAATGGGAGAGAAGCTCAAATACAGATTGAGAAAAACAGTAAGTTGTCTTGGTGTTGTCAAACGTTTCCAAAAGTCACTTTATCTTTCAATTGTACTTAAAAAAATACCGGCATAAAGTAATAGTACCAAATATCGCAGAAATATATAGGCAAACATTGCAACATTGTTCGCGGTTTTCTCCAACAATACAAACAGTTTTATACTTTATACATGTAATACTGATAAAACTTATCACCCCTTATATGGCATTAGATATCAATAAAGGTTCTCATAAAAATGATATACGAAATATTTTTGAAAAGTGCGTGATAAGGAGCGTACACTGGACTCGTTCAAGGCCACCTTGTCAGGTTGCTGTTGTCATATGGAAGTTAATTGTAATTCCTTGACGTTATTGTTTTGTCACTCAATATTTTACAAATTAGATTCACATTTACACAATACAGAGTCTCATTCAATAGCCTTAACACTTATGCAGTTGCAGGGGGTGTCAATTTTAGCAATGCTGTAGCATTGCAGTTATCTTAAAGTATAAGTTATGTTTGCATTTGGTTTGAAATCATACTTTCGCCATTAAGTTCTTCAGGTAGCTGTTACTATGCTAATAGTAAGTTTAGATATAGCATTAATCTATTTCAAATGAAAAAAATCTACGCTCATAAGCAATAAAAGGCAAGCTTTATATAAGTGTTCAAATAGTTTTGCTTCTTAACAAAGCAAAGGTACACATGTACCAATTGGGCATGAAAATTTCAAAAGCCTGAAAGGGCAGAGACAAAACAAATGAACACTAACGAGAATCAGACAAAAAAAACAAAGAGCATGTTAAAAGCTTATATACAAAAACTTCTAAATATCTAATATAAATACGATGTCTTAAAGAATGAAAAGCGTTTTACCCACAAAGCGACTGGGATGTGTGCCCCAGGTGGTTGAATGGGGCAGCCCTGACATCGAGAGATGTGGGGTCGTCAGGCGATAATGCGAAAAACCTGACCGCAAACCATAGTGGTGCACCGTGTTGGGAAAAATGTCACGTTCCTCGCACGTTAAAGAACCCTGCTGCAGGTCTCGGTAGGGGTAGGACCCGAAGGATCCCCATGCAGGAGGCAAAATTTTCCGTCCCTACCCATCACTCCTTTTTCCAGTGGCAGTCAAAACTCTCCTACCCGATTGGCCGTGTGTCCCTTTTCCTCCACTTCATCATTATTTCATGTTCATTGTATCGCCATTTTCATGTTCATCTCCCGGATATAGCCGAAATCGTGCTGCTTGGGAGTAAAGCAATAACTAACTAACTAACTAACTTAAGGGAATCGTAACTTACTCGCATAGGACTCGTACAAGGTCTTCCAGAGTTAATTAAGAGTAAATGCGAGCCATCTACCATCACCACGAGTTCTTTACGAGAAATCTGCGGTGCTTTTACGAGTTAAATTATGACATTGTCATTTTTTGCATGAACTCGCATCTCAAAAACTCCTCGTAAATTTTTCACGAGTTTAGACGATTTAACACGAGTTTCCAATACCTTTTTAAGAGTAACCGAGAGTTAATTGCGAGTAGTTTGCGAATCTTTGCGATCGAATACGAGCTGCAAACTCGTAAGTACTCGTAAGGAAATCTCGTATTCTTGAAGGGGGTATAAATGTGAATTACAGAAAAACATATATTTTCTGAACAAAAATTTCAATTATCTCATAACTCATATAAAGCTGAGAAAAACCTAGATTAACGAAATACGAGAAAATCTTAATCAAAACAGAATATTTTTAGTTTAATGATGGTCATGTCAGTTAATCATTGATAAAGCTCAGTTAGATAAAGTATTTGAATCTAGGTTTTTTCTCATTGTGGTTTTTGCGTGCCATTAACATATGTGTACAAAAACAGAACAAAAGGATAGCTAATAGTATGTGTGTCATTTAATTCAATTAGAAAAAGGCATGATCGGTAAATTTGTTTCAATAGTATGCTCAGCAATTATAATATATTTTCACAATTCAGATATAGTGGACACAGTCTTTAATGTTTTAGATAATGATAATAATCTTTAAAAAGTCAAATATGTATTTTGGATTCGTTTGACTTCATTTACATTTTTCATCAGTAAGATATTAGACGAGTCGAGAACGAAAACTCCTCAACCAACAAGCAAACTTCTCCACCACAATGAATAAAGTCCAAATATTGCCATAAAGATAATCTTTAATGTATCTAATAGGTTAGTTTAAGTTTGTTTATTCATTAAATATTTATTTACTTTCAGTTCTGTGGCGAACTTAAAATGTTGATTGAAAAACCGTCAATTACTAAAAGAACCCCAGAATCTACCGTTAGCTGCTCCAAGAGCAAGTGCGAGTAGTCAGAAATAAACATTTTAATTTATTAAAGATCGTATTCCTTTATTGTGTTGGTCTTGGTTATTTTCATCATTGTTTATGATTGTAACTTAAAGTATAATCCAAAGCAGGACTTGGGATATTAAGTATCTCTCACTGTTGGGCAATATCATCTAGTTTAGGCGAAATGAGACTTGCTTGTGTATCCCACCACACACGATGATAAATTATATCAAGTAAATAATTGGCTGTGTGGAAATCATGCTTACATTTCTTTGATTACATGTTGAATACTTCTTTGAAATAATTGTTGATCAACTGCATGTACCATCAATCAAATGAGCTTTATTTCAATTAGAACTTTTTGGGCCTACATTCAAGTTAAGAAGTTAGGGAAAAAGGTTTCACAAAAAAACTCGAAAATGCCGGTTTCCTTTTACGACAATATCTAACCCAAAATGATTAGAATCCATGTCTTATCACTTATAGTTGTAAAACCTTAAAACCTGTGTTTTTCCTATGTTTTTTTCATGGATTTCTCTAAATCCCTCTGACAATATCGATCGATTATGCCTGTTCTGCAAGGGCTTCATGCTTCAACAGATATAATGAGGATTGCATTAATATGAATATAACCTTTTAGGGCTTTTATTTAAATTCTGCAACGAGCTTTGATGGACGGTAGGCATAAAATATTTTACAGTATGAATATGCATCACACGAAGTTTTCTTCAGAAGTAAATGTTTCTCAATGAATTTCCTTTATCATGTTAAGCAACATAAATTAAGGTGAATTATGTACGTGCATGTACCGTCTGTAAATCATTTTATCTAATCGTAAAATTTCTGTCACTGCTGTATTTGAAATTGAAATTATCTATCATTCTTTTTATTTTGAATAAAAAAATAATCAAAAGATCTCCACAGAGCGGAAAGATTTAGTAAGCCATATTTTCAGCATTGTATCTATATTTTTTATATAAAGAAGATTATGAATTTTATAAGAACACGAATAGATCACATACACAGTCACCTGTTGTTTGGTTTTTTTTTTTGCATATGTTGCGCTCCCCTAGTCAAATGTTAACCACTTTTTACACATACATTATTTTTTTTCAATAAAAGTTAATATGCATTAATTTGCAAAACATGTGCCAGGTCAACAAAATTACGATGTAAGCTTTTAAGATTAAACGATATGATGTAAAAGGGAATGATTTGTCTGCTTGGAAAAACAAATTGACATCTTGGGTAACGGGCAGTTGGAATAATTCCACCAAACTCAATCCCTATGGAATACTTTATAAAAAATAATAATTGGATGAAATTCAAACACGAGATAGTTACGTGGAAATAGTAAAATATTTATAATGAGGGGCATATTTTTAATAAACACATAATAAATAATAAAGGTAATAACAAAACTACCGAACTTGAATGATCAATCTCATAGTCCAGAGTAAATGACAAAAACGAATCAGTCATACCGAATAATTGGTGCATCGCAATGGTCCTGACTTGGTACAGGCATTTCAAAGGAAATGGTTGGTTAAACCAGGTTTTATGGCGCCAAACCTCCCTCTTCCATTGAATCATTAAATAATAGACTATGGTCAAACGCATACGCATGTACGCTCTTCACGAACACCCAAATCAAGATATTTTTTTGTTATTTCTGTTATGTTTAGAGTTGTGGTTTTTGCAATCTAGGGAGGCATTTGCTAGGCCAATTGATATTTTTTTAGCATTTGATTTTGTCAGTGCGAGAGACACACGAATCAATTGTTACATGTAAAAGGTAGAATGATCTTGGTAGGATCGTACTAACAACGACAAGGGCGTGTAAGCGTCGTAAAGTTGTCGTGGTGTTATGATCTTATAGGTCATTTTCCCATCGTGGAACGATCTTATATGTCGTATTATAACCGTGGAATGATGATGGCAAGAGCGTATGAGATCGACTGTCAACTAAAGTACAAACTTTTTACGATTGTACCACGACATTACTACGACTGGAGCCGACTGCTCTACGATTTAGGAAAAAAATCAAGATCGTAGTAAGGACTTGGTTCAGTGTGACAGTGGCTTAAACAGTCAATGAACACTTTTACTTTTTATAAGTATTGGTGATTTCATGCTTATTTATGATCATCCTCTTTTTCCTATTGTGCCGCAAAATCGTGTTGTATTTGAGTTAAAAACATTCCGTAAGAGAAGGATGGTTCGGTGCAATCAAGCCATTGAGCTCGACCAATGTTCACCAGGAAGTGCTCAATCGGAGTCAAGCCTACCTCTCAATAAATCAAGGGATTTTTCAAAAAATCCTTCATTCCAATGTAATTGGATTTGGTGCCTTTGAAAATTTTCACAGAAGTAAAAAATACTTTCAACATTCTAAAATTCTGACATTTCATTTAACAATTTTGAAGCTGCTGTGTATAAAAGATAATGGAAATATTTTATGTATCTATAAGATAACCGAAGTACATATAAAACAATGAAGTATTTTATTTTCGATCAATAATGCATTCATTTTAACTATCTTTATTCACGTGAAAAGTTTATAGACCTCATAGAATAATGTCACGTTGAATATATTCGAACGGTCATCTTTACTTATCAAATTCCTAATTTGCTACAACATTTCCAACATTTTTTTTAAGAACATCTGAAGACAAGAGTTATTATGAATGGTTCCCAAAACTTTAATTCCTAGCATAAACCATATTTGGAAATTAAGTTATGTATTCTTCTACAAAAGAATGTAGAAAATTATTAAAGATATTGTAATGGAATCGGTTTCAATAAAGAGCGGATGCCTACTAACGGCATATTTTCACAGATGCTTTCAATATCTTAAAATCATATTTTGCAATTTCACTTTCTTCTAATGGTTTAAACAAGCTTGAAATATGAAATAGCTTCAAAATAAGTCTCATGTGGCCTAAACAAATATGGCAGACATGAAACAGGATATTAGGTATAATCAAACTATGATGATCATGAACTAATCCTACTGACAACGGATTTGTCTAAAGTTTACGATCTGTTCCAGACATTACCTATAATATAGGTCATTGGAAAGTGTGTTACAATTGTGGTGAAGTAGTCTGGTTGTGAACAATTAGCACTGACATTTGGACACTTCAACTTATTACAAATGGAGAATAAAGGCATGATGTAACAATTTTGATGTCTAAAACAAGATACTTACATTGAAACTTGAGGGGCAGAAAGGCACATATTAAATATGGATGGTGAGTGAGTGAGTGAGTTGGTGTTTTACGCCCGTGCAACGCTAAATAGGTTATCTACAGGCGATGAACATGAAAAGGATGATAAAATGAACATGAAATGGTGATGATAAATGAAATATGGGGATGGGTGGGAAACAGAGGACCGGTAAATTTTGAAGAACCACAGGAAAAAGGGGAGAGGTGGGTAGGGGCGGAAAATTTAGCCTATGTGGTGCACTACTGGGCGGTCCACAAAGGGGTCTTTTACGTGCATGAAGCGTGGCACTCTCCACACACGTTGGCCCACTATGGTCGGCGGTCAGGGTTTCCGTATTATAGACCCGACAACCCCCGCGGACGAGGGCTACCCTATTCAGCCACCTAGGGTACACACTTGGTCGCTCTGTGGGCTGAGCACTGACCCGACGTCAGAATCCCAAGACCCTTAGTCGCCTCTTACGACAAGCTAGGCTCTGCTGCGGGCCTATTCGCCACCCGGGCCCCGCACGGGATTAAATATGGATGGAAAACAAAATATTATGACCCCGACCACTGTTATGATGTGCAAAATATCCTTGCCGAAAGGAGGATATGGGCTGCCGAAAAGGACACAAGCACGGTCAAGCTGAAAAGAATTTTAGTAATTTATTCCTTAACGGGAAGGCTCACTTGTTCCATCTAAATCTGTCACTGCTAATCTATGAATGACTTACATTCAACAAGTTATATGGAAATAATGGGAAGGATTTTTTTTCTTTCAGAAGTTGCAAATGCAATTTTATTTTGTATTGGTATCAATTCGTTATTACATATTGCGTTAATATTTCAGTAATATTCAAATGTCATGTTAATCACCTAATGCATTTTTAACCTTTAAATCCGAGATATGCCTAATAACAAAAGTATAAATCTACATGGTATAAAAAGCCAAAAATGTGGAACATAAAAATCCTGAACTATTATTCAACTGCAATAACAGCAAACGATTTCATAATAGACCATATTGTATAAGTCTGAAATGAAACATCAGCTGTTGCTTTAATCCGGATAAATACATAAACAGTCCCCGCTCAAATATTTATTTTGCAAAAGATAAGTCTTGGTGGTATTTATACTAATAATTATAAGTACACGAATATGGGTATAAAAATCGTATTTCTTTGTTTTTTCGTTGTTGTGTCTACTGAAGCTAAAAAGCAACCAAATTTACCAATAAGAGGTGGTCCAATAGAAGGCGGGAAAGCTACAACACCGAGAGAAATTACGAGAAAGCCATTTACATTTACAACAAAGAAGCCTCAATTTGAGATAGCATCAACACAAAGTGAGTATTTCATATGGATTCGGAATTATAGTCTTTAAATTATTGGCTCAGTATTTGAGATGACTTACTGGCAAAATTATTAAGCGAAGAAAACATATAATAAACATGCATTGAGAAAAAAACTTAATTTTAACAAACCACACGGTAAATTTTACACAGTAAATTGTGCGTTGAGAAAGTGCTCGTTTAACGTACATTTGCTGTTGGATCAGAAATATTCGAAAGTAAACAGCAGTCCAGTCGTCGCACATAGCTGACACGTATTTTACAATTGCTTTAAGTGAAAAGAGTATAAAACACCAAATAGAAAATGATAAGATGTCGAATAATTGTACGTGACAAAACTTACAAAACAAGTGGTAATTTAGAAAACCACAATGGACAACCGCCAGCAGCCGTTTCAAAATGGCGGCCGTTCTAAAAATAGTAACAACGACTAATACTTATCGGAACATTTTGAAAATGAATTGTATGGGTAAATGGGGTATCCTGAGCTAAAATATGAAATCAGATTTCAGATTGGACTTACCGTTTTTAAATGGCGGCCATTTTTATACCCCCGCCCCCTATGAAAAACTGCTAATTTTGTCCTACTATCTAGTCCAAGATGCTTTGAAGAAAGGTCATGAAACTTTGCACAGTGATTAACCTTCATTTGAAGTTTTGCAAGAAGTTTTCATAATGTTCAAAATGGCCGCCGTTTCAAAATGGCAGCCGGTAACTAAAAAAAGACGAAAAAATTAAAGTTTGTCTGATTGTCTTGAAAATGGGTTATCTGGGTAAATCTGGTATGCTGAGTTCAATGATGCAATCAGAATTTTTATTGAACTTTCGGTTTCAAAATGGCGGCCATTTTTACAACATTCCCGTTGCTTTGAATTGAAAAATTTGTCTGATTTGTCTAAAATTTGATATTTTATTATACTTATTTGAAAGAAATACAATCCATGGCGATTTTGGGCGACTTCTGTGTTGGCATCCCAACACAATTATACCTAGTTATTCTTCTTCTTCTACGCCTTGAACTTGTCCGGAAAACCACTCCTAGGAAATTTGACTGACCGCATTGAAACTTTGTACAAAACTAGACCATCATCCAAAGTTTTGCAAAAATATTTAGAAATTTTCAAAATTGCCGCCATTTTAAAATGGCAACCTTCCGAAAAAGTGGGTGGATTTTTTTTCATCGGATAATCTTGAAAATGGGATATATTGGTGAATGGGGTATGCTGAGTTCAGATCTGCCACCGGATTTTAAAATGGCGGCTTTTAAAAACTTATTTTTTACTGATTTGGTGAGCAAAAAATTAAAATTTTTAGTAATGTAACGAAATGTGTTATATGGGTAAACCACGTATGGCGTGTTCAGTTGTGTAATCGGAATTAAGATCAGACTTCCGGTTTTAAAAAATGGCGGCCGTTTTACTACATTCGCCCCCTCCTAAAACTTCAACTTTGTCTGATATTAATGAAATTTGATTTCCAGGCATATTGCATTGTACTGAATTGAAAGAATTACAATCCATTGCGATTTTGGGCGACTTCTGTGTTGGCATCCCAACACAATTATACCTAGTTTTATCTGTTTTTTTTTTTAATAACCAAAAATTCATTTCATTTGTAAAGTCATGTAACATACAGGGTAAAAATCAGCCCCGGCTGTGTATTTACCTAGCTGTTATTCAATTACATTGAGAAAGTGTTTCTTTATAATTATATATATGTTAGCGGCAATAAGCAAAATCAGGCATTTCATAAGCAACAAAGCTAATGCCTAGTAATTTACTAATTGCCTAACTTTTTAAGCATGAGTGAGTGAGTGAGTGAGTTGGTGTTTTACGCCCGTGCAACGCTATGTAGGTTATTTACAGGCGATGAACATGAAAAGGATGATAAAATGAACATGATGATGATAAATGAAATATGGGGATGGGGTGGGAAACAAAGGACCGGTAAAATTTGAAGAACCACAGGAAAAGGGGACAGGTGGGTAGGGGCGGAAAATTTAGCCTATGTGGTGCACTACTTGGCGGTCCACAAAGGGGTCTTTTACGTGCATGGAACGTGGCACTCTCCACACACGTTGGCCCACTATGGTCGGCGGTCAGGGTTTCCGTATTATAGACCTGACAACCCCCGCGGACGAGGGCTACCCTATTCAGCCACCTAGGGTACACACTTGGTCGCTCTGTGGGCTGAGCACTGACCCGACGTCGGAATCCCAAGACCCTTAGTCGCCTCTTACGACAAGCTAGGCTCTGCTGCGTTTTAAGCATGAAGCCTATTTCCTAAAATCATTATGGCCAATTTCTATCTATATCCTAGGCAATAACATGAGACTTTATATAGCGCTGCGGACGCTAACCAATGTTATGTTGACATTTTTTTTGGCAAATATCCAAAATAATTTGGAGAATAATGATATAAATATTCCCAATGACATTGATACTCGTAAATTAAATAAAGAAATTAGCAGAGATGAAGTACGTGATGCAATTTTTCGAGCTAAGCAAGGGAAAGCTGTGGGAATGGATGAAATACCTAGTGAAGTTTTACGTAACGACACATTTATTGCATAATGCTCAAGATAATTAAGCTCTGTTTTAGTGAAGGACATGTGCCGGAGGAGAATAGGCAACTTTGGCGTGTCTTATCAAATTATAGAAGTGGCTGTATGCAACTGGCAGTTGAAACTAGTAGATACACCAAGACAAAGCTACCTTTGATTGAACGTAGATGTATATATTGTGCAGACAATTGTACTGAAGATGAAAAACACTGTTTACTTTAATGTGATGTTTATTCTGATTTAAGATATTCCTTAGAGGTAAAAGCTTGTGAATTTGATTCTGAGTTTTTAGTTTTTTCTGTACAAGATAAATTTTTATTTTTTGATGAAAAATGATTTTATTCAGCCATTTTAAGCAAAAACACTTTTTAGTATGTTTAATCGTATTCTGTGCACATGTTTTATAGTGTCTCATAAGTCATTTTTGGCTGGATACTAGCAATTTTAATGCTGTATGTAAATTTATTGTAATTACTTCTGTGACTATTTGACTTGTATTTATTGAGTATGTGACACTTTAATAAATTATTCTGATTCTGAATAACAGAATAAAGAAAGACCTGAAGGAAATTACATTCTTATGAATGGTTTGGATACAAACTTTAGCAAAGGAGAACATCAAATCGGTCTCTTACCAAATATTGCCAAAGTTAAGTAAAACATTAAGTTTAGAGTTAATATTTTTGAACTCTTTTCATTATCAATTTCTTTGTTCTAGACTGTTTTTTAGGGTCACCTGGCCAAAGGTCATTTGAGCTTGTGTAATAATTTTGCGTATGTCGTCTGTCTGTTAAAATAAAAACAAAACTGTGTCCAAAAGACCTAATAACCCGGGATGGAGAGACAAACGGACCCCAAAATATTTTTACCTCTACTTTGGAAGATGGAACAAAAACAAAATCTCTTTCTCAAAAACCACTTAATAAAGTGCAACAAAACTTAATTGTTTGTTAGAAGTGAGTGAGTGAGTTGGTGTTTTACGCCCGTGCAACGCTATATAGGTTATTTACAGGCGATGAACATGAAAAGGATGATACAATGAACATGAAATGATGATGATAAATGAAATATGGGGGTGGGATGGGACACAGAGGACCGGTAAATTTTGAAGAACCACAGGAAAAGGGGGGAGGTGGGTAGGGGCGGAAAATTTAGCCTATGTGGTGCACTACTTGGCGGTCCACAAAGGGGTCTTTTACGTGCATGAAGCGTGGCACTCTCCACACACGTTGGCCCACTATGGTCGGCGGTCAGGGTTTCCGTATTATAGACCTGACAACCCCCGCGGACGAGGGCCACCCTATTCAGCCACCTAGGGTACACACTTGGTCGCTCTGTGGGCTGAACACTGACCCGACGTCAGAATCCCAAGACCCTTAGTCGCCTCTTACGACAAGCTAGGCTCTGCTGCGGGCCTATTCGCCACCCGGACCCCGCACGGGACGTTTGTTAGAAGCAAAGATGCACCAATGGCGCATTCGAGTATCAAACGTCTGAAAGGGCAACGTTAAAAACCGAACAAAAAAGCACGAGGAAACACAAAACACAAAATCAACAAAGCAGAGATCAATAACGGTAAGATGTATTGATCATATCGAAACAAAATGATGTTTGGAATTTTGATTTGACCGTGTGGATGCTGCTGATTCAAATAAATAATATTTAAAGGGTAAAGCCAAGCTTGAAGGCTTTAAAGTAAAACACATATCTGATGGATCTTGGAATGTACAATAGTCGCCATTAAGACAGATGATCCCTTTAATTCTTCATGGCCCCTTTACTTACAAATTGCGTTTTCATGTTTTTGTCGTATAAAATGAAAACTAGTGCAGATTAAAAGAATTTTCATGTTCAAATGTTCAGCGTAAGGAACTCTTCAATAGGTTTTAAGGTTGACCCCTATACATGTATTAGGGATTATTGCCCCTATTAATGGTAAAGAACAATGTGATGTATTATAGTAATTATTAAAAACATTGCATAAAAATTAATATTAATATTTTAAAGAGCAGCATAATCACCAAAAGTAATCTTCAGCAGATTACAATTATTAGACCAAATTTGATGTTCTCTTTGCGGTTGGCAACAAATCAGACAGACTTTTTCCAGAAGAGGTCAATAATACATGTGACAAAAGGTGACCAGAACTATGACAATACACATCATTTAGGTTGAAAATATAATCTAACTCTTAAATGTGATTGGTATATTTAAAAGGTAGTTTCATAAAAAAAAGTATAATTGTAAAGCCAATATCTTTCGAAATCAAAATATGTAACTTTTTTATAACAAATGAGTGAGTTGTCATATGGTATTAGGCAATAATTTTTCAGGCATACGGCTTTTTTTCTTGTCTTTAAGCTTAATGCCTGGTACAATTCAGGCAATAACGTTAATGACTAGTCATTAGCTTATTGTCTATGCATTAGATTTGCTTATTGACGCTTACATATACAAATGATTTTTTAATTTATATTTCAGTAAGTGACCTCATTAAAGGTTTGTTTGGAGTGGACCTTACCAAGATATTACAGATTCCTAGCTTTTCTTTTAGTGCAAAACTAGGTTTAATAAAATATTCTGTAAAGATATACGAGTAAGTATATGCAAAATTAATTTTCAACTCATTAAAATAAAAAGTGGAATAAATTTCTTGAAAACTAAGAAAAAGTGAACCTAAAAGCGGTGATATAAATTAGTTTTATACAGCATGTTAGAGATATCAAAACAAAAGTTAGTTAGTTAGTTATTGCTTTACTCCCAAGCAGCACGATTTCGGCTATATCCGGGAGATGAACATGAAAATGGTGATACAATGAACATGAAATGATGATGAAGTGGAGGAAATGGGGACACAAGGCCAATCGGGTAGGAGAGTTTTGACTGCCACTGGAAAAAGGAGTGATGGGTAGGGACAGGAAAGTTAGCCGCCTGCATTGGGATCCTACGGGTCCTACTCTTACCGAGACCTGCAGCAGGGTTCTTTAACGTGCGAGGAACGTAACATTTTTCCCAACACGGTGCACCACTATGGTTTGCGGTCAGGTTTTCCGCATTATCGCCTGACGACAGATAGATAGATAAATAGATACATAGAAAGATAGATAGATAGATAGATAGATAGATAGATGAAAGAAACATGTAGATAGATAGATAGATAGATAGATAGATGGCATTATAATATTATCTTTTAGCATCAGGGTATCACACATCGAATTACCCTTACCTAAAGTGACTGTAAGCCTTACGGGAACCAGAATTCGCATAAGCATAGAGAACCTTGGAGTGATAATTGGAGGCAAATGGGAATTGAGGTATATCATGGACATGTTTTACCATTTGCATAAATCAAAAACAGAAGAGTACTAAGACTACATGTATCAAAAACATTTCCCTTCTGATTTTTTTCGAAAGCTAGTCATTGAATTGTTTCTGTATTTCCATCTGTTGTGCTAAATGCATTGACCATAAGTTGTGATTCACGAGAACTCACGAGAACTCACATGAATTTGTTTCTTTTAATTTAAAGCGCAGGTGGAGTTCAATATTATTGCGATGGAACATTACAAAAACACTGGAACTTTTATGCATGCATTTACCATGTATCTCCAACACAGAAATGTTGTTACAAGAACGGATAGGTTTATGTCTTGAAAAAGGCTCTCTAGCAGTGGCAAAACACATCTATTTAGAAAGAAAATACCGGGCACTTACCAAAATTGCATTGTATTGCTAAATTTGATAATTTCACTATTTGAATACTTGTAGATGGACGATTCGTTTTTTTAGACGATCAATAACACGCGTACGAAAAGGCACATTTAAAATTACAGTATCTGGTATATCAATCACCCTCGAATATGGTAAGTTTTTTTTTGTGACAAATTGAATGCAAGTTAAAAATAATAAGACATTACAAATTTATTATGCTTGTTGTACCTATCAAATTAAGAGCATATACATGATATAGTTACTGTTCTAAAAAGTGTATTAAAATTCAATTTTATAAATTGTTTAAATATTACTTAAAAGAAATATGTATGTTTACTTTAAAATTTGTTTTTATAGATATTGTTAAACAGAGGGTTACATATTGCACAGATAGCATTAAGACGTTATCTATCGATGAGATAAAAGGGGATGGTTTGATGGCTAAGATAATGAATTTGAGAATTGCAAGAAAAAGATTAAGCAACAGACTAAATGACAGATTGAAAAACACCGTACGTATAAGGGATTTGGTATTGAAAAGAGTACTAGGGAAAACCATGATAAATCCTATAAAGTAATTTAAAACAGATATTATTAACTCAAGATTACCAAGACTTACTTTGTCATCAATGAGTCTAAGAAAAAGAACAAATTTACAGAAGACCAAATACCTGACATGCTCAACTTTCTTATTGACAACATAACTGTTCAGTTTGGTGGACGTGTTTTTCAGCAAACAATAGGGATTCCTATGGGCACTAATTGTGCACCTTTGCTTGCTTCATTCATATGAGGCAGACTTCTTACAATCTCTTCTAGACAAAAAAGACCGTCGACAAGCTCTCTCTTTCAACCTCACGTTCCGTTATATTGATTATGTCCTTTCACTAAACAATTCTCGATTTGGTAAATTACTACATCTCATATATCCCCAGGAGCTTGAGATAAAGGACACAACGGATTCTAGGAAATCTGCTTCATATTTAGATCTACATCTCGAAATTAACTCTCAAGGAAGACTTTCAACAAGGCTCTATGACAAACGTGATGACTTCAACTTTCTAATCGTCAACTTTCCGTTCTTGTGTAGCAACATTCCGTCCGCTCCAGCTTATGGAGTTTACGTTTCTCAATTGATTCGTTACTCCAGAGCGTGCAGGACTTACATCGATTTCCTTAGCAAAGCGACACGTCTGACGCAAAAATTGCTCACACAGGGTTATGTTGCTCCTCGGTTGCTGTCTTCACTCAAGAAATTTTACAGAAGACATCATGCACTTATAGACAAATATGGGATTTCGATCTCTCAGATGAGTGCAGATGTTGGTTTGTCATGGGGTGTTGTTTTGTCTTCCTTTACCGGATTTGACATGCTCAATGGACTATTGGCAACGTGACGGGTGTGCCATAGCAAGCAGGAACTGCTTACTCTTCCGGAGCACCTGAGTTCACTCTTGTTTCGACTGGAGTTCGGGTTGTTGATTGATATTCAGTTATTTTGTGTTTCCATGTTTTACATGTTGTCTGTTTTTGTCCCGTTCTTTTTGGTGTTTACTGGTTTTGTCTCTGCACTTTCGGATTTTTGACATCCGGATGCCCCATTGGTACCTCTGCTTATTTAAAATACTGTGGTTAAATATTTATTTTTAGGGTACAAATTTCCAGGTTTTATTAATGACAAAAAGCCAAGAAAAAATATTAAACGACTTGTTAGTGTTATAATGATACTTCTTAAAAATTAAATTGAAATCCAAAACAATATCCTTTTTGAGAAACAACGGAATCTGATATTTTCGAAAAAGCAACATACAGAGCGCACTTCTTAAAAAACTACATAATACATAGTAATACTATTGACTTAAGGTTTCATCACATGAATAAAGATGCAGGGTTTACCTGTTAATATAATCATCCGTCCAAAAAAAAAGAATTGAAACAGTCGTTATATGTAGCGTATGTTTAAAATCGACTTATTGTCCAGGCTCCGATTTTTAAAAAAAAAAAAAAGACAGGACAAAGCAAATACCCATACCCCCTGAAAATCAAACGGTCGGCCCCTAATACAATTCCCATTGTACAATGATAGTATTTTAAAATCAAGGAAATATCGATATCTTATAGAAATGACCTTGTTGAAACGTATTGCTTACGCCTTTTTTGTTTTACTTTTCAGTTATGTAAATCCCTTACTGTGTTAATAAATGGACTCAACAGCAAATTAAAACCATTGATAAAACTTATCGGTTAGTCAGCGGCTGACTAAAAAACACGGGTAAATATTAGCACAATTACTTTTTTCTTTTTAAAATAATTTAGAACTGCTTTCATCGCATGTTCAACAAATATAATTCAATAGGAGCACTTTAAATATACTTGATGTTAACTTCATAATGTTCTAATGCTTTGAATCGATTATTCTAAAACAGAACAAAAATTGAAAGAGCTGTAATTTGCTTATTTTCTTTTCAGAAGGGTCATTATATAGTAGATTAACGATTGTGAATATCTCCAAAAAATTCTTGTTACGGTAAAGCAACTACTACAAAATGATAGATCCTACTGTGTATTTTAAATTGAATAGTGTCAATCTTGTCAGTTAAATTTGCAAGTCGCATATATTATAACCCAGAGCTTTCTCTACTTCCTAATAGAATATGAGCTTGCTTCTGTTTTTTAAACTATTGTTCAAAAGTATTTTTACTAAGAAATGTAAGCTTAACTCCAAATTAAAAACCGCTTTAGCAATTTAGGTTTCGTAAACGTGTTAGTCATGCTCGTGTATGAATACATGTAAGTCATTTGTATTCTTATATTTTAGGTGTGATGCCTGGTTTAAAGAAGATTCTATTTGCTTATTTGCTCTGAGTAAACTTTTTAATATGTCATGCATTTTTCATGCTTTTTGTTTACCATGTATACATGTACCAAAAATGACAAGATAGTCTGTGTATATTTATTTTGCAATGCTATAAGTATATTCTTTGTCTCAAAATGCCTTACCCATGATACCTTTATCCATTGCTTTTGTATTCATGGTTGGTGTTGACGAGTGTGACACCCTCACCAAATATTACCTCTACCATTTACCCTATGCCCCTTTAGTGTCAAGACTGACCCGTGCGGGTTCCGGGTGGCGAATAGGCCCGCAGCAGCGCTAAGCTTGTCGGTAAAAGTCCACTAAAGAGCGCTCAGAAACCTGACATCGGGTCAGGCCGCTTTGCCCACAAAGCGACTGGGATGTGTGCCCCAGGTGGTTGAATGGGGCAGCCCTAGCATTGAGAGATGCGGGGTCGTCAGGCGATAATGCGGAAAACCTTACCGCAAACCATAGTGGTGCACCGTGTTGGGAAAAATGTCACGTTCCTCGCACGTTAAAGAACCCTGCTGCAGGTCTCGGTAAGAGTAGGACCCGTAGGATCCCCATGCAGGAGGCGAAATTCCCTGTCCCTACCCATCACTCCTTTTTCCAGTGGCAGTCAAAACTCTCCTACCCGATTGGCCTTGTGTCCCCATTTCCTCCACTTCATCATTATTTCATGTTCATTGTATCACCACTTTCATGTTCATCTCCCGGATATAGCCGAAATCGTGCTGCTTGGGAGTAAAGCAATAACTAACTAACTAACTAACTAACTAACTAGTGTCAAGACTTCCAAAACAATGAATCCTGAGTGAGTGAGTGAGTTGGTGTTTTACGCCCGTGCAACGCTATATAGGTTATTTACAGGCGATGAACATGAAAAGGATGATAAAATGAACATGAAATGATGATAAATGAAACATGGGGATGGGGTGGGAAACAAAGGACCGGTAAATTTTGAAGAACCACAGGAAAAAGGGGAGAGGTGGGTAGGGTCGGAAAATTTAGCCTATGTGGTGCACTACTGGGCGGTCCACAAAGGGGTCTTTTACGTGCATGAAGCGTGGCACTCTCCACACACGTTGGCCCACTATGGTCGGCGGTCAGGGTTTCCGTATTATAGACCTGACAACCCCCGCGGACGAGGGCTACCCTATTCAGCCACCTAGGGTACACACTTGGTCGCTCTGTGGGCTGAGCACCGACCCGACGTCGGAATCCCAAGACCCTTAGTCGCCTCTTACGACAAGCTAGGCTCTGCTGCGGGCCTATTCGCCACCCGGGCCCCGCACGGGACACAATGAATCCTAGATAAACAATGAATCCTAGATAAAGTTATATTTCTTCCCTACATTTTCATATTACAAAACGAAAAAAAAGTAAAAATGTATTGTTTTATAAGTGTGCATTATTAAGGAGGTAGTGTTGCGCAACACGCAGATAATGTTTAATTTTCCGAAGATCCAAAGTTAAATAATACGAAAGTTTGCTTTGTTGATTAAAGTTTGGTTTTGTTTGATATTTTTGTGGCGGCCCTGTTTCAAAGTCTTCGCTTCTTTTTTACCAGCTAATTGGTAGTGATTGCTTTGAGTAGTGCATGCCTGGTTATTGTACTTAGATGACCATCTCAATATCCTTATTACATGTATATCTCACACCCGTGATGGTTTTTTTTTTGTTACTACTGAACCCAAATAAATATCGCAATGGAAAACACAGGGGTTTGGATTCTGGTCATTTATATCGACTTAAAAAAATCGACCCCCTACTCTATAGTACCCACAAGGGAGGAAAGCCGCCATCTTGGCAAGACTTCACCCACTCTGTTCAAAATCGATTTATTTGTTTCTTTTCTTAACGTCTTGTAAATTTGACGTTTTTATACAACTGGCAAATGATTTCCCTTTCCATCCATACAATGTATGGTTGCAAAAAGTAAATCATAAGCTTATATTCCCCTATGTTTTATGAAAATTTAACGACTTTTTTACGTTTTTTTATCAAAACGAACGGATGTGATGCGCGAATAGCTGATTCTCTAAAGGGAATGTCGAAAATCTATAAATAGACTGATGTTGCAATGCAGAAATAGATTATTTATTCATTTCTTGCATAAATATATCTTATTTTTGGGCAAGCGCAGCGACCACTTATGGAGTCTATAGGGTAGTGATGATTTTCGCGATTTTTTTTTCAGTCTAGATGGAGTGATCTGCCTGCATCCAGCCAGGAAAAAATGCTTTATTTTCTACATTCCTTTTCAATATTTGTAAACATGATACACACTTTTATAAATCTCCATTTTTATTGGCATTTTATATGACCGGAACAAGTATTATTTATTCCTTTACATTTTATAAGACGAACTATATAGGCGATAGAATATACATTATGTATTCATCAATTACTTGCTTGGTTCGTAAAGATATTTAGTCCCGTGCGGGGCCCGGGTGGCGAATAGGCCCGCAGCAGAGCCTAGCTTGTCGTAAGAGGCGACTAAGGGTCTTGGGATTCTGACGTCGGGTCAGTGCTCAGCCCACAGAGCGACCAAGTGTGTACCCTAGGTGGCTGAATAGGGTGGCCCTCGTCCGCGGGGGTTGTCGGGTCTATAATACGGAACCCCTGACCGCCGACCATAGTGGGCCAACGTGTGTGAAGAGTGCCACGCTTCATGCACGTAAAAGACCCCTTTGTGTACCGCCAAGTAGTGCACCACATAGGCTAAATTTTCCGCCCCTACCCACCTCTCCCCTTTTCCTGTGGTTCTTCAAAATTTACCGGTCCTTTGTGGCCCACCCCATTCCAATATTTCATTTATCATCATCATTTCATATTCATTTTATCATCCTTTTCATGTTCATCGCCTGTAAATAACCTATATAGCGTTGCACGGGCGTAAAACACTCACTCACTCACTCACGTAAAGATATTTCTCTTATTTGATTGGTCAATGCAAGGATTCTATCTTCTCCATTCATAAATTCAGTATTGGGACGAGTGCATTTAATCGAAGGGGTTTTCGATCGATACTGTTTGTACACGATACATGTCTTGTGTGTGCAATTGTGTTCATTTACTTTGAGAGCATCTGCACTATGATACGGCTACCAATCGATCCCAATCACAGCCGAATGCTGTGACGAAAAAATCCTTAGAGGAACTTCCATATGTGATGCAGAGGAACCAAAATTGTTATTTTGGATAGACGTGTCTATTTATTTTGACTCCGTGTGTTGCTTTAAAGGAAAACATAAAAAAATCTAAGAATGACATCATATCCTTTGGTGATTCCCCTGTTACCTATTAAAAGCTCGTTCTTATCTTTTACGGAATAACACCTCTAGAACCTTTGGCAGTTGGTGGGGGTAAGGAACGGCGATCATTCTGACGGATTTCTATCTCTGTAAATACGATTTCGGCTAGGATAATTGGGGCTATTTGTTGATTAAAATGTTCATATAAGGCGGACGAACAATAGCATTTACTCTGGTATCACCCGGGTGTTGAAGAAAACTAGCAAAGACAGAAAAATTAACAATGTTGTGACTTGGAGTGCCATGTTGTGATTTGGAGGAATAAGTTATGATTTGGAGGGATTAAACAAGGATAGCCAGCGAAGTTAACAAGTGGACACACATGGTGATGGTTTTACATGTTCCAAAGAAAAAGTTACCTAATACTTATATTGATATTAAGGTTAGATTAACAGGGCCGGTGGTGATCTAAAATTCACAGAATCTTCTTTATATGTGAATAATGTTTATTACTACATAGAAAATGATTATGACAATTACGTTTGTGACGAAACTTTCAATCGGACGATTCTAGACTTATCTAAAACTAACTCAAACCTACCATACACATGGTTTTTTTTTAAGAAATCAAAAGCAATTTTTTCCAGACATTTCATGTTCTGAACCTATATAGCGTTGCACGGGCGTAAAACACCAACTCACTCACTCACTCACTCTGTTTTTGAAAATGGTGTCCTCAGAATATATCTAATGTATATTTTAACAAATCTTTCCTCATCTGAGTTGTGGAACTTTTTCGTGTGAAAGCAGATTCCAGTGTCAGTTGCAATATATTATATAAATTAATTATCCAAAA
The DNA here is from genome assembly GCA_963971305.1 of Arcuatula senhousia. NCBI lineage: Eukaryota > Metazoa > Mollusca > Bivalvia > Mytilida > Mytilidae > Arcuatula > Arcuatula senhousia. The sequence goes on along the minus strand of OZ020308.1, from coordinate 19,602,512 downwards.
ACTGAATTCGTTTATACGTGGGATTAATTACAAATTATCAATGAAATACCTCCGAGTTTTTATTGAAATGACAATATACGGTGTGACTGTGACCCAGTGGCCTTTACACACGGCGTATGAGAGCAAACATTTTTAAAAAATATGGGCTATGAACTTTTTTCATCCTGTCTTTTAAGGTTTAGAAAACAAAAGTAGCCTAGATTATTTTCCTCAACTTTTTTAGCTTTAAATTTCATAAAAAAATAAAGTCAAAAACATAAACAGCTTGATGGGTGTCATATGTCTTGTTTGTTTGAACTTTGGGTTTTTGTACTCAGTGGTTTTAATAGGGCATTTGAAGTATATTCTTGTCTTAAATTCCAATAAAAGCTACAAAGAATACTCCTGCTTTTTTAGAAAACTTTTTTATACATTATAGTTGGATAATTTTGGTAAATATTTGCAATGAACACAGAAATTCACTTTACATGAAAAAGTTCAAGTCCTCAGCTATTTGAGAAATGTCGTTTAGAAACTATATACAAGTAGTATATATAGTATATTATATACAATATCTGAAGGACGCCAATCCAAAAACAGTGAATTTTCTGGATAAAACCCATTGTGGTGCGTTTATTTCAGTTTTAGATAAACCCAGAGTCCCCGAAAAAAAAACTTTCTTTTGATCACAGGTGTAATTGTCATAAGAATATTCTCGTTAAAGTATCATGAATAAAAACATTACTCATAATTTTTAGCAGATTCTGTGAATTTTAATTCAGATCGGACCTGTAAATCGGACCATAGAAATTTTCGCTGTTTTTGTCCGATTTCGAGCTTTTCTCGCTATCCTATTTTAATTCCTCAAAATCATAACTTATTCCTCCAAATCACAACATGGCCCTCCAAGTCACAGCATAGTCATTTTTCTGTTTTTGCTAGTTTTCTTCAACACCCGGATGATACCACAGTAAATGCTATTGTTCATCTGCCTTATAAAACATTTTAATCAACAAATAACCCCAATTACCCTTTACATAGAAAGAAATCAGAATGATCACCGGCCCTTAGGGACTGTTCACTATTTATCAAAATACTGGACCGGTGCAAATTCTTTTTCATCGTCAAAATTTCTATTTGCCCAGCAAAGCCTTATCAAGGAAAAAGTATAGACACAGTCACTTAACAGTTAAAAAAAATCTTGTTGCCCAGCAATATTCTTACCGTATTTTTATAACAAAAAATAACAGCTAAATAGCCTATCAAGAGCCTTTTCAACTTCAAATTCAAATATTTTTTTTGGATAAAGCATAGTCAAGTCATGAATACAAACACAGTTACATAATGTCATATATTATGTAATCGATCAATAAATGTACATGTACATAAATATGATAATATAATTATATCACATAAAAAATGCAACAATTTCATAATTGTATAGCATCTTTTTGCATCTATATTTTTTTAAATATAAAAATAAATACTTATTTAAATCCTACGTATTTTCATAGACCTGTATATTCTAATATACAGGTCTATGGTATTTTAAAAAAATGACTCTTTGAGATATAAGCAAATGCTTTCTAAATTTTGTATAGAACAAGGGTTCAGGAGTCGATTGACTGAGTGAATTGAAATTGCATAGGGATATGTATCTTTATTAAAAAGAGTTAAAAAAATCTCTCTTAAAGAATTATAAATTGGGCAATCAATAAGTAAATGAATTTCATCTTCTACTTTATCGTTATATGATTTACAATGCCAGCATTTTTTTTTTACATTTTATCACCCTAAAAAAAGTAGTCGCCCAGCGGAAGTATTTTTTTTTTATAAAAATCTATTCGCCCAGCATTTGTAAAGTGCAAAAAAACTACGTGCCCAGTATACGAATGCACCGGCCCAGTATTTTGATAAATATTGAACAGTCCCTTACCCCCACCAACTGCCAAAAATTCTAGGGCTGTCTTTCCATAAAAGATGAGAACGAGCTTTTAATAGGTAACAGGGGAATCATACAGGCCATTAGAAAAAAAAAATGTGGAAAACTGAAATTTCAGTGTCTTTTTTAGTTCAAAGAGCCATAACTCCTGAAAAAACTATTGACTGAAAAAAAAACATAAACTTGGGGTATAACTTGTCACGGTAGACATACCAAAAACTAATTCATTATCTAAATAAAGGTAATACAAAACTACCGAACTCATAGTTCAGAGAAAAGGACAAAAACGAATCAGTCATACCGGGGAATAGGTGGATCGCAATGGTCCTGACTTGGTACAGGCATTTCAAACAAAATTGTGGGTTAAACCAGGTTTTATGGCGCCAAACCTCCCTCTTCCATTGCGATCTTCAAGTCCATAATATATATATAGTTACATAGAGTAGTGTGACACTGTAAAATTTGCTTAACCCACGTAAAGTAGTGTGACACTGACAAATTTGCTTGGAATTAGGTTTTATAAGTCGAAAATAATAGGACATGTAGGACATGAAAATTATCATGAACAATATACAGAAGCTTTTGTCTGGAACTTTGTTGTAAGTTTTATTTGAGAGAAACACAAAACCAGAAGAATTAAAGATCGGAATGGTCCTGACTTGGTACAGGCACTTCCAAAGAAGTGGTGGGTTAAACCATGTTTTATGGCGCCAACCTCCCACTTCCATTGCGATCTTAGGATCCGTTAATGACCATAGAACACAACATAGTTGTGAGACACAATAGGGATATTGAGGTGATACTCTCAGTACAGCAGACCAGTCAAACACTAGTTAAAACAATTAACCACCATTTCTTTTAACTCAATTTTGAACTTTTCTACTAGTGGCTGATAACGTAGAAAATTTTTTTTAGGGATCGTATGAGACGTATTTACTCATAGCCCTGCTCCAAAAGGAGGAAATCGGTGTCTGATAAAAAAAAAATATGTGAAATGTGTGCAGGCTCTGGCACATCGAATAAGTTGTGAAATATAAACACCGTATGCAGTGGAAGTAGGTATATTGCTCTGCAGATTAGGAAAATTAATACTTTGAAAATTAGAATCGTCTCTTTTATCGTAAATTTTTGTACTGAGATGACCACCTGCAGGGGTGGATCCCAAAATTTTCGAAAAGGGGGGGTCCACATACTGGTTCTGAAGGGGGGGGGTCCAGGAGGTGCAAATCCAAGAAAGACGTGAAGCAATTTGATTCGGTGGTCTCTTTAATCTCCAATTATGGAGGATATATTGAAGGAATCCATCTACCAAATAAAGTGTTATTGACAGAAAAGACATCATCAATATATATCTGAATGTAAGATTAAATGACCTTGCCTCTTTCATCATCTTGTTCTTCACGAGTCCCTGAAGAAATTCAGTCTCGTACGAGTATAAAAACAAATCATCGAGGAGAGGAGCACAGTTTGTGCCCATTGGAATGCCGATATGTTGTTGAAAAATCTCTCCTCCAAAGGTGACAAATATGTTGTCAATGAGGAAATCAAGCATACTGCAAACTTGTTCCAGCGTATAACAAATTTTATCTTTGAAAGATGTTTTGGAAAAGAATGTAGAGTTATAACCCAAAACAACAAAATTCCTAGAGTTTGAAAAGGCTTTTTCAAGAAGTTTTTTTCAGGCGACATTTTAGTTTTTCGTGTGGCAAGGTAGTGTATAAAGTTGAAAAATCGAACGTTTTCAAAGAGTGAACCTCAGAAAATGATCTAGATTTAAAATGATATAACAAATCTTTTGAGTTCTTCAAAATCCATATATGGTTGATTCCACTACGATTATGAATAGTGTCGCAGTATGCTTGTTGACCTTCTTTGACAGCAGACAAGATTTTAGTTAAATGGACGGACAGCTCTGTAGTTGAACATGATGACGATCCAGCTAAATACCTTTCTTTGTACGGGTTTTTGTGAAGTTTAAGTATCAAGTACAAATATGGTAACTCTGTATGTTCCTCTTTCATTTGACATAAAAGAGCCATGGTTGGCTATGATTTCATCTTTGTTAACTATAGTCCGTTTGTATGTAGCACTAGCGGAAGTATTACCATCAATGCCTAGTTCTTTTATTAGACAATTGTAATAATGTGCTTTACATACAAAAACTATATTATTGGAAGCCTTGTCTGCTGGCGTGACAACATACCTGTCATGTATGGAAGAGAGACAATTGAGAGCTTCACGATCTCTAAATACAGAAGAAGACCTGGGGTTCACACATTTGCGAAGTTTTTTCTATTCGGCTTTGTACAAAAGATCGGATTGTCCTTACCCAGTCCGACAGTGATTCAAGCTCTGTCCTTTTCCCTCTTTATCCAGGCTCTAGCAAAGTCCTCCATAACGTCCATGATGATCTAAAAGTTGTGATTCCAATTTATACGTTGTGTTTCCCTGAATTTAGGTCCATGGTAAACCACATTACGTAATAAATCATTTTCAATTATCTTAAGATCGCCCGTGATGGCATGACCAGATAGACCATAGATAAAGAGAGAAGCATAGCAATCACATGTCAGGGGGGACTTTAGATATTCTTCAATGTTTAGGTCCTGCAATGCCTTTTTGTGGTTGAAAATTTTTGTACTTATGGTTTTAGTGTAGCGGTAGGAAACAATTGGTGTTGACTGATTTTTGAAATATGGAGGAATTTGAGATGTAACCTCCTTACGATTTAAAATAATGTTGATGTTAATAGCATCTATTCCTTCGTTCTTAAATGGAATATGGAGAAATTTTTTATCCTCAGTAGTAAGAGGTTCACTTCTTACAGACTAGGTTTAAAAAGACGGAAAAGGGCAACGTCACAGATGGTGCTAGTAAGTCTGTAAGAAGGAGAAATGGATCAGTACTTCCTTTTTCTTACCCAAGATCACGTAGGTCTTTTAAGTTTCGTGACTCGTAGTAAATAGAGAATGGTACGAACATGATGGACTCCCTATTGTTGTTGTAGACTTGTTACCAGATCATCAATCGTGTCTGAAAGAGATCTGTTGTCAGTTTGGCTGGCACGAGATTCCGGTTTGTATCGTTTGTGACCATGACTACGTTTGTGTCTACCATTAGTGTCAACCAGTTTCATAACATTCACCTCACTACATTGTGGGCTAGAAAGATTTCCTACTTCTTTGATGTTATCATTATATCCATAAGGCATTGCAGTACCTAAAGTTTTTATCCAGTGAAGCTCTCGTTTTTACGGTGAGGTGTACTAAGATTAGGACTGTTGATGTCGTGGTAAATCTTTTCGATAAACCGGACTTTCATGTTCAAACATTGGTCATGGTTAGGTTGATTTAAGTGGTTATACAAAACCCGATAATCAGAATTGTTGGTGTCATGCCTATGACCATTCATGCGAGAGCGCAATGTTTTTTTAAAAAAAAGGTGTGGATCACTGAATTTTCCAAGTTCAAAGGGCCATAACTCCAATAAAGTTTTTTTCGGACTGAAACAACGACACGTAAACTTAATTTTTAACTCATCATACCTAACTAATATACAAAAGATCCGCAAAATATCTACAAGTGTTTAGAAAAAAGTGAGGAAAACTGAAAATTCTGTGAAAGGCCATAACTCCTATACTATAAATTTGCAGACCAGGTTTCGATAAGAGTTGGACTTTTAGGATCCCTGCTTCCCCCCTATGACAGTCAAGACTTTATCCCCGATTGGACTTGTGTCCCCATTATTATCACTTCATCATCATTTCATGTTCATTTTATCACCCATTTCTTGTTCATCTTCCTGATACCACAAAACTTAAATCCGAATGGGTAACATCTTTCATCCTATCACGGTTTGCCGTACGTTGAATAAATATATGAAAATTAAATGTACCACTCTTTTTTCACTCACCCGAAAATGTTGGAATATACGATTTTTGTACTCAAACTAAAGTTGTTTAATGAAATAAATGCATATGCATGTCGTTTTTTCAAAGGAAATACACGAAATCCATTGAAAATTAAACCCACACAAGGCCTACATTAAGTATCGAATGCATGTTATGAACACAACATTTAAACAACATGTAAACCTTTTGAATAGTAATTATGTGAATGATAGTAATGTTAATAATGTTACAAATACATATAGCATTAATGATTGTTATGACGAATTTTTAGATAGTGTTATTAATTTTGATGAGGTATTAAATGTGGTAAATAATGCTAAAAAAGGGAAAGCTCCTGGCATTGACTTGATTCCCTCAGAGTTATTCAGAAATGATTTTTTAGTATTATTATTACATAGATTATTTAATTTATGTTTTAATTTTGGTATTGTGCCTTCATCGTGGGGTAAAGGGTTGATTACCCCCATTCCAAAATGCTCCACGTCAGATCCAAGAGATCCTTTGTCTTATAGAGGAATTACATTAGCACCTTGTGTATATAAATTATATTGTAGTATATTAAATGCAAGACTTGTGCACTGGCTTGAGATAAACGATAAATTACATGATGAACAAAATGGTTTTAGGTCGAACAGAAGTACCATAGATCATATTAGTACACTTACATCTATTATAGAAAATTGAAAAAAATGCCTACATTTGCTGCATTTGTAGATTTTAAGAAGGCGTATGATACAGTAAATAGAGAGTTGCTTTTTCAAGATATAGAGCAACTGGGTATAAGTACAAAGTTTTTATGTGCATTGAAAGGTATATATGAACATGTGAAATGTGCTGTAAAAGTAAATAATTATATGACTGATTGGTTTAATGTCAGCTCAGGACTGAAGCAAGGTTGTGTATTGTCTCCAATTTTATTTAATATTTTTATAAATAGTTTAGTAACAGAGTTAAAAGCTTTGAATAAAGGTATTGATGTTGGTGATAGTAAGATAAATATTTTATATATGCAGATGATATAGTATTATTAGCAGAAAATGAGAAAGACTTACAATTGATGTTAAATGTTTTGAATAATTGGTGTAATAAGAAATGTTTACAAGTAAACTTGCAGAAAACAAAGATTATACACTTTAGAAATCCTTCAGTGTCTCAGACTAATAATGTATTTGTATTTGGTAATGAATGTATTGAGATAGTATCAAAATATCAATACTTAGGTCTTTTGATTACACAACATCTAGATTATAATGAAATAACTAAAACAGTAGCCAAATCAGCAAACAGAGCACTTAGTTTATTAATTGTAAAGAGTAAAGCTCATGGTGGTTTCCAGCTCTCAACCTTCACCAAACTTTATGATACCCTGGTTTGGCCAGTAATAAATTATGGCTCTGCCATTTGGGGCACTCGGAGCTTTTCTTGTATAAACGCTGTCCAGAACAGAGCGATCAGATTTTTCATGGGGGTTGGAAAATATACCCCTAATGACGCAATAAATGGTGACATGGGCTGGAGGCCTCCTTGTGCTAAACAGTGGTCATCTGTCTTCAGACAGTGGAGAAGGTTTACGGTAATGGATAGAGATAGAGTTAATTTTAAAGCTTTTATATGGAGTCTGAACCTTCATGTTAATAAGAAAAATTGGTGTTATAAGGTGAAAGATAAACTCAGAGAATGTAACTTTGATAATTTTATTAATATAGATTGTGTATTAAGTAAAAGGTCTATTGTAAATCTAGAAGATATAATTTTTGATAGGTATAAATCTGAGTGGAATGATAGAATTTTGATTTTAAATCCAAGTAAGAAGTTGCGTACCTATAAATTGTTCAAAAATTCATATAAGACAGAGAACTATTTAATTTGTAACATTATATAGAAGTGCTTTTGCTAAATTTAGATGTGGTGTTGCACCACTTAGAATTGAAACTGGTCGCTATGAGGGTAAAAGTATTGAGGAGAGAAAATGTTTTTATTGTAATAGTTCTTTTATTGAAGACGAAAAACATGTACTATTGTATTGTCCGCTATATGCAGATTTAAGAGCAAGTTTATTTCAAGAAATTAATAATTTTAATGTAGAATTTTCAAGTTTGTCAGATGACGAAAAGTTTATATACCTCTTTAAAGAAGATAATTGTTTTTATAATGTTGCCAAAACCTGCTGTAACATTTTAAGCACAAGAAATACCTTTTTATTCTCTTAATTGTATTATTAACTTTTATTAACTTTTATTTAAAGTTAACATGTCTTTTATGGTTTTTATCTGTAGATTAGTAATGTGAGTCATATTTTTATAGTCTCTCATAATTCTGTTTAGAATGGCACTTGTATTTTAAAATATTGTGTTTTATATGTTATACATGTATTGTTGATTGTATGTGAATTTTATGTAATTACAAGTGGTGAGACTTTAATAAAATATTGAATCTGAATCTGTAAACATCGAAATTTTACAGTGTGAACGCATTGCTGTTTAGTGTTAGTGTGGACGACATGTAAACAACTATGAGTTTTGCTCAGTGTGAACGCGGCCTTGGTCAAACATTTCAAATCAATTGTTGGGTTAAACAAGGTTTTATAGCTGCAAGCCTTTTCGGTTGTAACAGAAAATACAAAGTGACCATTTCACTTGAAAGGGGCTTTTTCTGCCAGAAATTTTAGGAATCTGATTTGTGTTGAAATAAGAGAGGTTGAGAAAAAATCTTATGCAGAAGGAATTTTGCAATATCAGATTAATGTAAAAAAAAGAAAACAAATATTTTCTCATGACGCCTGATTCTTATTTAATCGAAAAACAAGCCCCCTTCAAGTTTAATCAATCGCCAAGCAATACGTCTGGAAAAATTGTATATTTTTATCAGGGGTTGATTTCGAAAGAAAAACGTATAAAGAGAGCATATAAGACGCATTGTTTTTTAACTTTGATAGAAAATCTGGTCAATGCGACAAAGTTGACATCACGGCTGGTCATCTCCTCACTCATAATATTTTCTTATGAAAACAATTCCGTGAGAAAAACTTCCGGTTATGAGAGAGAAAAGGAAAGGTGTCCGCCTCAAACGGTAAGTGTGTCACATTTAGCATGTTTTATTACATATTTGTAGTGTATATCGAAAAACGGGGAATGTCACGCAGCGTAAAAATGATTTTTACAATAACTTTAAGTCATGGGAAGGTCAGTGGTGTCACTATCCTTTCTAATTTCATTTTCCCGTGACTGAAGAAGTAGAAATTTTTGGTCAAAACTTTTTCACGAGTCTTTTTCTGACACTTTCTGTCAATTTGTAGTTGTTTTTTGGGGGGGGGTACTAACACCAGATGTTGCCCTTCACTGTTTGAAATAAGGTGCAGGGTCTAAATTTGCCATTTAGGGATAAACAAACGAAAAAACGTATACATTATGAGAGAGAAGAATGGTTATGTGGGAGAAAATGCACTATGAGTGAGAAAAGTAATAACTTTAATAAGCTATATGCCTTTTTGGTAATGCTGCTTAATGAATAAGAAAAAAAATAGAGAAATCATAATCATAATTGTATCAATGACAATCCTTCACATAATTGCAGTAAATGTAAAGCGCATAGCGATTAATGTTTGCATGTTGTGTCTTAATTACTGTTAAAAATTTGTTTCCCTCATATATATTACAAAATGCCATAGTCAGGCATTTAAACATTTTTTAACGTCACTATAGGCATAATATTAATTAAAGCGTAATTGAATATCATTTCAGACACATCCGTTTATGTGAGCGTCTTCATAGACATACAGATCTATGGTGTCCTATGAACAAATGAAACGGTAATTTTAACTTAAACTGTCATAATTCTTAATGCTTTATTTTATTATACATTTCTGCTATTCGACTTTTGTCCTCTGTCCTGTCTGCTTGCCAAGTTGCAAATTAATGAATACTCTGAATATTCCCTTTTACAAAATATGATTTTGAAGTTTCTCGCTTTCGTAATATCTAACTTCGATATATTTATGATGCGGACAATTGTGTACACATTAGATTTTTATCGTCTGCTATGCATTTCTATGTATTTAACATGACTCTGTAATCGAAAGTAAATTACTATAATTACCAGGGCCTTAGCCATAATTTTTCAAAAGGGGTGCAAACTTTCCAGAGGGGGTGCGTTTTGATAAAAAAATGGTGAAAAATAGGGTTGTAAACCTCAGTTTTGTCAATTTTCTCTAGGAAATTAAGAAAAATTCTCTCAAAAGGGGGGGTGCAAACGCACCCAACGCACCCCCTGGCTAAGGCCTTGATTACACAGTTTATATATTGAAATTCGGCAAATACATATACCATTGGGATGCATTTGGTGTGAAAGGATATTATTTTCCATAAGTTCAGTAGAGATTTAACTTTAAAAAATATTCTGGTTATAAAAGGGGAATTTATAAGCACTTGTTGTTTTTAAGATGGAAAGAATTCGCTACGAATGCACCGACTGCTGCAAATCATACAGCCAGAAAGCAAGGCTAAATTATCACAGAAAAACAGAACATTCGAGTATTCAAAAGAAGCCAAAATGTGCATATTGTGAGAAGACCTTTTCCAATGACGGGAACAAAAGGAGACACGAAGAAGTCCAACATTTAGGAAAATTAAGTTTTCAGTGTGATCACTGCAGTTTATATTTTAAGACAAAAACAAGCTTGCGAGGGCATATAAGAAAAAATCTCGGAACAAAATTAAAATGTAGCCAATGCAGTTCCGAATTTTCTTATCAACATACCTTAAAAGAACATTTACGAGTGGTACATACAGAGCTCGATACGGAGAAGATAGTACACAGATGTATTGAGTGTAATAAAACCTATAAAACAAAGAGAGCACGGGACTTTCACGTTAAGACGCATCACACCAATGCAACTGTTATAATGTGTGAAATTTGTGCCAGGGAGTTTAATAGTGCAGCGGTGGATCGGTAAAAAGTCGTCTATTTAAGGAGTTTAATGTACCGACATAACACACAGCTAATTTTTTTAGAGAATGTTATACAACCATTTAGCTTTGAATTTAAGTGGGTCGTCACGAATTCATCTCGGGCATTTTTTGGTAAAATCGCTTTTTTTAACAGTGGTGTATTTTTGTAAAAATCCCTCCATAGATGTGAAGTTTCAAAACAAATATTTCTTTATTGAAAAAATCAAAATTTTGGACAAAATTATCAAGAATAACCCTTTATCTAACTGTTAATAGAGATTTTGCCAGATTGTGCTCGAGTTTTTCATCAAAATCGATGTTTTTGAAAATGCTCACTTTTTTATCACATTTTAGAACAAAAGTTGTTTCCTATCAAAATGTTTCTTGTGTTTTGTAGCTTTAAGACTCTTTGAACTCTGTGTTATTATATACTTAACTATTCTGCAAAGTTTTATTGAAAACGGTGCATAAATGTTGACTTTATTACGTATTTTATAAACAAATTTGGCAAAATATAATTCCGGAAACCCAAGTTTTTCCGTATTTGGACTGTAAAAAACTAAATAAAATTTAGCTCTTATAACTTCTTATGTACAAAAAAAAAAGAAATTTATGAAAAAAATAAAGTAAAAATATATCAACAGAACGACGAAAAGTAGTCTTGAATTCCTAATAAACAAAAAGACAAAACAATAAAAGGTCGTAATTACAAGAGAAACGGTCATTCAGTCATAAAAAAACCCTGTACTGGTTCACTAACTTTTACGCATGTTATCTTTCTTCGGACCTGGATATACATATCTCGGTCAAACTTCGTCGACGAATCATCATAGAGGAAACAATTATCTCTACAGAATGCAACAATACATCTTTTTGAGCAATATTGATATTCGAATTACATCTTTCAAATAATTCAAATCTAAAAACGACAAACGTTAATTTTGTAGAACACTCGAGGTAGAACGTCCAGGAGTTTTCTTATACACGATATCATATTCTTTATGTATGAAAATATAAGGTAGGAAAACGCAAAATGCAATTCTCATCGAATTCGCCTCATTTATTAGCTGAGCGAGGGCAGATGGAGGACGTCCATTGGAATGTCGAATTTCATCCAAGCAAATTTTCATGCAAAAATATTTAAATTTGTACCCAAATGCACAATGTTTGATACACCTGAAATATGTATGTCTCGTCTATTCAAGTTTCGTCACATGGGCTCTTGTCAAAGGGTTAAACAAACATTACTACATTAGAATACAAATATGTACATACAAATGTAAAGAGTTTTGACTCAATTAGGAAAAGTTCCTATGCAAAAATATCTTTTGACCAACTAACGAAAGTCGCCGGATGTTTGAGATCCACACGTACGTTCATTTGTTTATATTCTGTGGATTTTTTTTAGATAATCGAAACAAATATTGTTATACTTCTGCGAGTTAAATTTGATTTTTATAAGGCAACAAAACGATATTGAATGAAGCAATGCTGAGTAAAATATCAGCTAGCGCTACTTGTTCGAATATTGTACTGCACAAGTGCACCATCAAAGTGTTATAGTCATTAACGACCATTGATCTTTAGCTTTGTGTTTTTGTGTTGACAAATACTTCAATGCCATGGATTTTTACCGTGTAAATTTCAATATTTATGAAAATTCTTCTTACATGTACCCCAGACTAAGGTAGATCTTAGCCTTAACTGCGACCAAAGGGTCATGAATTCGAATCCAGTCCCCGGCACTATCGTGTTGTTACTTTACTGTTTATGATAGTATACTGCTCTATACTCTTCATATTCATATTTAGCTTGGCATTTTCAGCTCTTTGGCAAGAGTGTTTCTGATAAGTCTTGAGTAAACGAAACGCGCGTCCAATTTGTTGCCCGGAATTGTGTTGTAAATTTAATTTATTTGAAAAAAGTCTATGTGTAAGAGCACTAATATTCTGGAATCTTACAAATATTAGTATATATTCAGATGTAAACTTTATTTGGGATATACATGTATGGCGAAAGATCAAATAATACATGTATTTTTAGTTTGTATGGAATGAAGTGGGATGAAGATATCAATTAGCGATCTTAAAATGCTTCAATATTTTGGATGTGATTTATTGTCATGCTCCCATCTGCTTTTACAAGAATATATACTAGTAAGCTTTATTAAGGATGATTGCTGGTCTTGTTTTAGTATTTCTGTCATTTTTTCGGAATCCTCTGGATTTTACCATCAAAATAGGGTTAAAATTTTTGCCCACGAACCCCCTATTTTCTTGTTATTAATGTCTTTAATATGTCATAAAGAGGTTATAGACAAAGTTTTATCAAATCCTATTTATTCTGTCATGGGTTTTAACAGCTGAATAGTGCTAATGCTAAACCTATGAAAAAGGCAGAGAAAACCTTTTCCCGCCAAAACTTTAACGTCAATTAATTTGAAAACGAGGTCACGAACCTATCAAATTTTTTTGCTTATTTTATTCCTTTTACTATTATCTTTTCATTTGAGGAATCAAATTTGAAACCTATTTATTTTCAATTAAAGTAGCGAACATCCTTAAGAACAGACATTGCATAGTTTTGTTTTATGTTTTCCGAGGGCAACTAGAAAAGCATTTAACGAGCGTCGATCCCTACAAAACAAAGCCATTACAAGTATGTCTCCTTTTTTAAAATGGTGTTAGAAACTAAGAAGCTATATAAACCAGTAAAAACGATCGAGAAAAGCTCGAAGAAACAGACACCACACGACACGAAAACACAAAAATACAAAAATAACTGAATAGCAATCAACAACGTGAACTCAAATCGTAAAGAAAGCGAACTCAGGTCCCCCGGAAGAGTAAGCGATTCATGATTGCTATAGCACACCCGTCGCGCTGCTAATAACAAACGCCATAAGCGGGAGAAGACGGAATGTTGCTACACAGAAAAGGAAAGTTGAAGTCATCATGTTTATCATAGAGCTTTGTTGACTGTCTTCAGTGTGTGCCTATTTCGAGACGTAGATCTAAATATGAGGCAGACTTCCCATCCGTTGTGTTTTTTATCTCAAGTCCTTTGGGGTTGATGAGGTGGGGGAAGTCACCAAATCTAGAATTGTTCACTGAAAAGACATCATCAATATAAGTAAAAAAGAGAGCTAGTCTACTTGGCAAGAAACGATTGTAAGACGTCTTTGCCATATGAATATAAAGAAACAAATCAGGATGCAAAGGTGCACAATTAGTGCCATTGAAATCCTAAATGTTTGCTAAAAACACATCACCAAACTAAACAAATATATCGTCAATAAGATAGTTGGGCATGTCAATTATCAATTGGGTCCTCTGAAATTTGTTCTTTTTCTTAGGCTTTTTCTTGAATCAGTGAAAAGTTGACGTTCATAGTTCGATCATAGATCGTATATAGACACAACAGCGTACACGCGAGTCCAGTCGTAACTACCATTTCTTAGACGACTACTTTCCTCGACTCGTTTCCTGCGTTATGATTTATAAGAAAAAATATGTAATTTTGATGCATGTGGAAAGGGCAAGGCAAAATATTTCCAAATGACAGTGGACTGCAGTGTTTTTGCAAATGCTAGCTTTTTAATTACATGTACTTCTATATTCCATTTTAGCCTTGCATTGTAAACAATTACGAAAGACACCATGTGCTCGTAGACTAATGTAGGATTTCAATCCCTCAGAAGCATGAAGATTTGTCTTTTCAGCATTATTCTCCGCTGATAACTCTTCCGTAGCAGTCTCTTGTCCAAGCCGGAGTTCTTGCTGAGATTGCATTTATAAGATGTGTTTGGGCTTTTAGCTTCGATATCTACTGATTGTTTGATTATCTTTTTATCACTTTCTAAGATTTTGCTTCTCGCCAATTTATTAGGATAAATGTATCACAATAATGTAAAATAGTTTATTCTTTGTAACATTTCGGTAACGTTCTTATAATTTTGTGTGTTATATATGTTATTCAATTGTCAATTAGCATTATAATGGTCATTAAACAGGACTTTTTTGTGTGCAGCTACATTTTTCGGACGCCCCCTACGTTACTGTCATTTGTTTTAGCGATGCATAACCTGTTTTATAGGATGGTTTAAAGCCCCAGTCACACTGTCACGTATCGGCTTCCCCGGTTTACTACGTTTTAAAACGTCACGTTTTAATGTAATTTATTGTCAAAGTTTTCGGTCTTCACCTTTAACTAGGTATATGCTACGTTTTACAAGGTTTCCTCACGTTTTACTACGTTTTACTAGGTATGGCAAGGTACAACATCAGCCGTTTCATTAGGTTTTACTACGTTTTGCTACGTGTGTGGTACGTTTCGTCAGGTATTACTAGGCTTTCTCACGTTTTACAAGGTATATGTTACGTTTAAGTAAGTACTTATGCGGTTTTACTAGGTATGTACTACGTTTTACTACGTTTTACCACGTGCCACTACGCTGTGAAGATTTATCTGCGAAAACGGCGTAATTTTCTCAAAATAAAAAAAAAATATATATTCACCAGGAAGAGGTAGTGATTGCTTTGAAGAGAAAAGCAAGTTGTGATTTCATTCATATTTTAGTACATTTTTATTAAATCTTCGCTCCAAAGACTAATGATCACTAATGGAATAGTATATTACCATTGTCCGTCCGTTCGTCTGTCTGTGAAATACAATTTTGTCTCAGTTTTCCAACTGCTTTTAAAATATAATAGATATGATATTTTGCATTTACTGTAGTACCAAATGGTGCATAATAATTTCAGGTTCCTAGTTAAACTGGTTTTACACAGGTTGAAAATGGATGAAAACTTCCTATCACAGTTGTCCAACTATAGGTCGTAGAGGTTTTATATATCGCCTTCAATCTTATCATATGGTATAATAGGGTGTATATCTATTTTATACTCCTAGGTCATCTACTTTCTGCTAACCGAACACTAAAGTTTTGAACAGAAGCGGGATATCATGATCACTAGTACGCATTAGCTTTAAACAAAATACTTGTTACAAATTGTTTATATTTAAAAGCTTTAAGACTTTCACGCAAAGTACTATTTCAGTCTTTTCCTCATTCCCTTTAAATAAGAGAAAAGAATCGCCTTGTAATTTTATCCCAGTCGTTTAATTCCAAAAATAATTTGTTACAGAAAACTTGACAAATCGCTGCGATGAGTACAAGTGCAATAGAGATAGGCCAACTGCCTCTCTGAACCATGTGTCTTTCTTCTTAACCCTGACGTCATTTAAACTACATTCTCGTGGAACATAGCAGGGTCAACTCGCAAACAGTTTCTAAGGAAACAATATATCATCACGTCTCAGTTCCTCTAAAATTGTTCGTACATGCCGAACTAGGATCTCCTACTTTTCCAATGTCTCACCCAAATTAAACGCGTTTTTCTTATCCTCTGGTACCGGTTCTGGTTTTATTGATACAACCATAGCCTTATCTTGCAGAATACGCGTATACATGCTCATTCAGCAACATCCCGTAATTTACCAATTTCCTAGTACTTTTTGAAGATGTTTTTACAAAACAAGGGTGCAAAAATAGGCGAAATGAAAGAGTAAGCGTAATAAAACGTTATTATACCTACTAAAACGTGACAAAAAACCTAGCGAAACGTAATATTAAACGTAAAAACGTGCAAAAACCTCATAAAACTTCGTGAAACGTAGTAAATACCTAGGAAAACGTAGTAAAACCTGGTGGTGGGCATTCTATTACGTTTTACTAGGTTTTCGTTACGCTTTCACTAGGTTTTAACACGTTTAAACAACGTTTTACCACGTTCTACTACGTGTCTGCTACGTTTATTTATTTAGCCGCGTTTCGCCACGTTTGTGTTGTGCAAACGATACAAACGGGACACCCCACGTTTGCGTCCAGGTATCTCTACGTATGTACCCGGTTTCAACTACGTGTCGGTACGTTTCGTTACGTTTATAGCCGTTTCACTACGTTTTAGAAACGTAGTAAAACGGGGTGTCGAAACGTGACAGTGTGACTGGGGCTTTAAGTCTGAATTTTACTTTATATGCATTTTGGTGGCAAAAAAATTAAAATAAAAACGGTAAAACAAAATAAATATATCTGTTTTAATGTATTTTCTTAGAGCCAGCAAAAAAACGTCATTTAACGTCACTTTTTGAAAGTCAGGCAGATGTTTTGTAGGTTCAATTCAACTGTAAACTTTTAAGACTAATTCAAACTCAATATCTTCCATATAACTTATTACAAATATTATAGCTTCAATTTCAAAGCCAACAACTAGAATTTTGAATTTTCCAACTATGTGACCTTTGACCTTAAATATTTCAAATTTGACCAATAGAAACATGTGACAACCTGTTTTATCTGAAACTAGAGACATTCCTCTTTAAAATGATATACAATATAGGTGTGTGTTCTGTCGGACCATTAAAGTCATTTTTTTCCTGGTCAAACCGCTGCACTATAAATACCACTCAACGTATAGACTCCACATATCAAGAAAACACCAGCTAAAAAAATAATGAGGTGGAAATAAGACTGACTTTCTCTAGACTAGTGCATATTGTTTTTCTGTTATGACTTTTTCGTGTTTATATTGCTATATTTATTTTTTTGTAGACATTTCACTCGGAAGAGTTTACTTGTTTCCATGTTCAGTATGTTTACTTTTTATTCACTCAGGAAGAATGATTTTTTTAACTGTTTTATACTGATCTCATAGGGAGTGTAAAAAATATAAATGCTTTTGCTTTAAGCAATCTTTTGTTTGATCGGCCATATGAATTTAAACATTAACATTAAACCATTCAAGCAACTTATATCAACGGCCACAAGTTTTGTTAATCTGTATATACACCTCCTTCACTCGGCTAACTGAGAACTCGGTCTGTTGGTTTTATTTTACATGGAGGCTATATGGAAAATGGGTCTGTTGAAGAGTCGGCTAAAGTCTGTTGGTCAAATACTATCGAGAAAAACATAGCAAGGTCAATATATTTTACTAAATATTTATTTTTTACTTACTTTAATAAAAAAACAATTTATGTAGGGCAAAACAATATTGAATACTGAACGTATTCATATATTGTTTTTCTCTGTAGCTTACATTGGTAAGCTACAAAAGCAAAAGGTGTGTTACTCATCGAGATATTTCTACCAATTTTGTCATTCAAAAATGTAAACATTTCAGCGTTTGGCTAAAATTAAGTCGAAAGCATTACGAAAAACGCAACTTAAATTGTACATCATGTATGTTTGACATATAACTGTACGTATCAGAAAGAAAAACCGACAGACATGCGTTTTTGTGGCATTTATTATGTTTTTGCCTTAAATTGGGTCTGTTGGTGAGTCGGCTATAATGAACTCGGTCTGTTGGTCAGTCTGTTGAGAGTAAATTAATCAACTGATATCATACTATATTTGTGCCATAGCACACATTTTTTACAAATAGAAATTATCTTACAAAGTGACATAAAGCGTATATATTCGTAGTGATGATTGTTTAGTCATAGATTAGACGTAAAATTAATATAAATCGAGTTATAACAAGCACATCAGTCTGTTTGATCAGGCTTACCATTAATTTTTCAGTATGAAAAGAACAAGAATGAACTTTTCCAACAGAAAGCATAGAAGGAAAAAAAGTAAAGAAATAAAAAATCAAAGATGCAGACGTTAAACAAGAGACGCTTATCCCTAAAATACTGAAAAAATTCTAACACTAGTCTTAGAAAGAGAGTGAAGAACATTACAACTAATTATAAACTATGCCAACTGACTTTGTATTGCAAATATGACCAAAAACCATTACAACCTCCAAAGTATAATGTATTACATATATATGGCAATCGTTTTAAAGCATACATGATACGTGCATTTAAAAACTCGAGAATGTTACTACCCGGGTGGGTGTTTTGTTGTTCGATGTACATACGTACGTACGTATGGCGTTAATGTCAAGGCTAATCTCTGTAACCACTGGGAGTAGAAAGATGAAACTTGGGTTATTAATTGCATTGTGGGTGGGGACTGTGTCGAAGGTTTTGGAATTTTGATAATACCCCTAGGGGCTGGGCTGCATAGGTAGCCTAAGTGCACATTATTCCTATGTCACGCAACTCCTCCTAAGTTATTTGGAATATGGAACTGACACTTGGCTCAGTAGTTGCACTATGGATGTAGATTCTGTGAAAGTTTTGGAATTTTGATAATGCCCCTATAGGGGCTGGGCTGCAAAGGTAGCATTAGGGCACATTATTCCTTCGTCATGCAACTCCTCCCAAGTTATTTGGAATACGGAACTGAAACTTTGCTTAGTAGTTGCACTATGGATGTAGATTCTGCCGAAGGTTTAGGAATTCTGATAATGCCCATAGGTAGCCTGAGGGCACATTATTCCTTCATCACGCAACTCCTCCTATGTTATTTGGAATATGGAACTGAAACTTGGCTTATTAGTTGCACTATGGAGTATGGATGTAGATTCTGTAAAAGGTTTCGGAATTTTGATAATGCCCCCAAAAGCTGGACTGCATAGGTATCCTAAGGTTCATTATTCCTTTGTCACACAACTCCTCCAAGGTTATTTGGAATAAGGAAATGAAACTAGGCTCAGTAGTTGCACTATGGATGTAGATTCTGCCGAAGGTTTCAGAATTTTGATAATGCCCTTAGGGGCTGGGCTGCATAGATAGCCTAAGGGCACATTATTCCTTTGTCATGCATAATTCTTTACATTACTATCACTCCCACTACCAGGGAAAAGTCTCATATTGATACATATACATATACATTTGATAGTACTAGTAATGCTCATTATAGTCATAGTTTGTTTCTTTCAATTATTTGCCCTTATACTATCAAACACCAGAGTAGCGCGGGGATATGCAGCATGGCAGCTTCGACTAGTTAAATACTTTTAAGAAGAGTGGTATACTGTTTAACCTTTATCCATTTGCCCGTCCGTTCGATTGTACGTAACATTTAGGTTTCTTTTTCCTGTACATACACGCAAAATTAGAGATAATTTCAATCTTGAATTAATACAATATTAAATGTAAATCCTAAAAGTTTTTAAAAATTCAAAATATACCTCGTTCGCAATCATTCTGTCTCGGCTAATTAACTCTTAACAGACTTTAATTTAATTTGCCGACTCACCAACAGACTTTAGCCGGCACTTTTTTAAGAAAAACTCAATTTTTACAACATTTTAACATTAAATCACTTTTTGTTGTTTGAATATTTTATTTTTAAACTGAAGAAAACCTTTCGAATCGCTAATTATATCAAAAAGTGTATAAAATTTGTTTATTTGTAAAAAAAACATCATTCATAGTTGCCAAATTTGAGCATACCGCTGTCTCGCCTTTTCGTTTTATCGAACACTGGTATTACAAATTGACTCTGTTGCAAGTTGAAAATGTGCTCAAATGAATATCATTTTGGTTGAAAGATTTTGTATTTTGACAATTAATTGATATTTTGCCAAAATAATAACTTTTTCACAAAATTTCATGACCATCTATTGTATTTTACTCTCAACAGACCTATAGCCGACTCTTCAACAGACCCATTTCCCATATAGCCTCCATGTAAAATAAAACCAACAGACCGAGTTCTCAGTTAGCCGAGTGAAGGAGGTGATATACCCTGTTACCAGAATAGATGCGTTGAATCGACTGTTAGTGACTTGAGGGGTATGTTGCAACAAACAGGAACTGTTGCCCTTCCAGATCACTTTATTTTACTTTCTTTCTTATTTGAATTAGCACTGTTGTCTCGAAACTGGTTTGTTTTCTGATTTGTGCTATTCGCCTTTGTGCATGCAGTTTTTGAGGTTTTCTTCTTGTGAGTACTGATTTTGTGCTATTCTTTGTGTGTTATTATCTTGTGCTATTCTCCTTTGTGTGTTATTATTTTGTACTATTCTCCTTTGTGTGATCTGTTTTTGTGTGTTCTTTTTTGTGCTATTCTTTTTTATAACCCCACTCGTAAGAGAAGGGCTATATTGCAATCACCTTGTCCGTCCGTCCGTCTGTCCGTCCGGTTCAATTTCTCTGCTTCTACTGGATGGATTGGTTTCAAATTTGGTACACAGCTTCAGCATGATGAGTTATACTAAGCCTACCCTGTCCATGTCAGTCCATCATCTACTTCCTGTTTTCCAAGCCGACTTAGACTTTTTTAGGGGAAAAAAATTGAAATGTGAAATTTTTCGTAACAGATTTCTCGGCGTCTACTGGATAGATTGGTTTCAAATTTGGTACACAGCTTCAGCATGATGAGTTATACCGTGCCTCTTCTTTCCAGGTCAGTCCATCATCTACTTCCTGTTTTCTGAGCTGACTTCGACTTTTTATGGGTCAAAAATAGACATTTTTTCGTAACAGATTTCTCGGCTTCTAGAGAAAGATTGATTTAAAATTTGGTATACGGCTTTAGCATGATGAGTTGTATCGTGCCTCCCCTTTCCAGGTCAGTCGGTCATCTACTTCCTGTTTTCTGAATGGCCGAGTGGGGGTATGCTTAGCACGACTTAGTGCAACCCCTTGTTGAGTGTACTTATTTTATGCTATTCTCCTTTAATTGTACTGATTTTTTGCATTTGCCCTATTGGAATTTTGACATTCGAATGCCTCATTGGTACTTCTCTGCTTCTGTCATAGAATCCTTGAAGACAGTCATCCTTTGACTGTGACTAAACAAATTATTATGATATAACCAACAATGCATGAAATGATAAAAATATGGGATTCTTCTTCTAAAAGTCACTCATTTGAAATACAAAAATGAAAATATTTGCCTTCCTAGCAGTCGCTCTCCTCATCTTGCAATTTATCTGCTCACACTTAATCGTGCAAATGACCCCAAAACAAATCAATGATTTTCAATGAAAAAGAACATCTCAGACAATTAAAAATTGAACAATTAACATGAACATGCACCACCCCTGAAAAGACAGGCATATTCAAAATGTAAAATTATAAGTAAAAAATCATCTATAGTAAAAATCGAATGATAAAAGTTCAATCCAAAAGAAACAAAAAAAAACATAAACATGTTCCAAATACCTTGCTGAACAGGTACTTCCTACTTATTAAACAAAATGAACCGAATCAAACATTTGTGCACCTAGTGAAGACTCAAGAAGCTTAGTTAGTTTTTAACAACCATTCGAAACATTTTTCGCTACAAAGAAAATGACCTACAACCCGATAAAATCATGATATAGTGTCATGGAAATCATCATGACCTTTTGATCACTGGATACTCATACCTTTGATGGCACTTCGTAATTGCTGAAAATGAAAAGCCTAGACTTTTTAATGGGACAATCAAAATGAAAATTTATCTGCAAATGTTTATTTTAACACATCGTCTGTCCGTTTAGTCAAATTCTATTCCTAGTCTTTTTGATGGTAACAATTTAGCTTCATTTATTTTATAGCCATACTGGGCTCGGGTGGGTTGTTCTCCTCTAGGCTGATCCAAGGGTTTAGACTTGTAGAGATCCTCTTCGTCTTTTGTTAAGTCCCCCAAACAACGTTTGGGGACTTATTGTTTTTGCACCGTTTCTTATTATTTTTATTCTTCTTCTTCTTATTCTTCCACTTAGTCGTGAACTTGTCCGGAGATCCCAGAGAAAACGACTCCACATATCAATATGAAACCTGGCACGATAACAGATTGTAAAGAAAGGAAGCTTCGTTGACAATCGGAATTTTCAAAATGGCCGTCGTTTCCATGGAAACAGGAAAATGGACTAAATATTGGACATTGCAATATTTCAGTAACCTAGGTGCGCAGGGTTCTGAAATTTTGTAGGTTGATAGAGCAAAACATTCTCTTTAATAATATGGGAAAAAAATTTGAAGCGATTTTTACGGTTTTCGAGATATAAATTAAAATGTGATTTCTCAAGGGAGATAATCGGGTCGAAATTTTCAAAGTGCTCCGATTTACATGAAAATTGATATATAGGGGTTTTTCGACATGCTGAAGAATATAGTGGCAAATACGGGTCGTTTGGGGGACTTTGTGACTTGCTTGCAATCACAGTTAATACTTGTTAGTCTTGCTCTTAAAGCACTGTCAAAAAAATGGTCTCTGAAAACAAAAAAAATAATTACAAATTGTTATTGTAAAGTTAACAGTTTTGATGTTTCAATTGCAGATTTTCAGTTTGGCCTTCTTTTATCTCAATATGATTTACATAAAGTACTTACCAATATATAATTGTTTTTGTCATATATATCTAATAATTATTTACTATGTCAGAAGGTTATTACACACAAGTGGCAGTGTTTGTTGATACTGAATCGGAGCCGCTGATGTCAAGCAAAGACCATCGTATCTGACAACATTTCAGTATTTTTAATGATGTATGGAATCTAACATGTTAACAGTTTTGATCGTGCACTTTGAAATGATTCTTCAGATTTTATGTGCTTTGAGATTTTGTGTTTGTGTCATTTATGATTATTGTTTAATGAACAATTTGAAGTGAAAACAACCTAACACAAGTGATTTTCCTTTTCGTTTTTCGTTTTTCAAATTCTTTTTTTCAAAATTTTTTTTTTTCGATTTTTTTTTTTTTTTCGATTTTGAATAGGAAAATGACCCATTTTCCTTTTCGTTTTTCATTTTCCTTTTCGATTTTAGCCCTATATCTTTTTTCGATCTTAGCCCTATATCTTGAAAACTATACAAGATATTTTAAAAATTCAAAATGCAGATGATTGAGCACGTCAAGATCTACATTTCATGTAATTAGGTCAAAGCTGTAGAACCATTTCTTTTAGGAGTTATGGCCCTTAAAGTGTCAAAATTTACCGTTTTTCATTACTTTTCCCCTGAATTTCAAAGATTAACTTGTCTGACACCATATATCCAACTTCAACCAAACTTGGCACAGTTGTTTAATAGCATATATGCTACAATTCTATCGTTCAGATTTTTGATTTGTCAAAAAATATGGCCGCCATGGCTAAAAATAGAACATAAGTGTAAATTGCAGTTTTTTGCTAATAACTCAAAAATGGTTACAGATATCAAAATTCTGATGGGAGACAATAGTGATCAGTATCTCAAGATCTACCTGTTATGAAAGTTTCAAGAAGATCCAACAACTGATGTGGGAGTTATTGCCCTTTTTCTGGATTTTTTCAAAATTTTTCACTTGTTTAGCCATTTATCTTGAAAACTATACAAGATATTTCAAGAATTTGAATTGCATATGATTAAGCACATCAAGATCTACATTTCATGTATTAAGATCAAAGCTGTAGGATCATTTCTTTTAGGAGTTATTGTCCTTAAAACAACACAATTTACCATTTTTCATTACTTTTTCCCTGAATTTCAAAGAATAACTTGTCTGACACCGTAAGACCAACTGCATTTTAACTTGGCACACTTGTTTAATAGCTTATATGCTACAACTCTATTGTTCAGATTTTTGATTGGTGAAAAAACATGGCCGCCATGGCTAAAAATAGAACATAGGGGTAAATTGCATTTTTTTGCTAATAACTCAAGAATGGTTTCAGATATCAAAGTTGTGCAAGAATCAAAAAAGATCAGCATATAAAGATCTACCTGTGCTGAAATTTTGGAAAACATCTGACTGCTGATGTGGGAGTTATTGCCCTTTTTCCTAATTTTTGCCAAATTTTGCACTTATCAAGCCTAATATCTTGAAAACTAACCAAGATATTTCAGAAATTTAAATCGCATATGGTTATGCACAATAATATCTATAAAATATATGTGTTTGTGTAGTTCAGGTGAGCGATTCAGGCTCCTGGGAGCCTCTTGTTCAAGGTCAGTTTAGTTTATACACTAATTGATTTGTAAAAAAATATGTCAAGTGTTTTAAAAATGTACCGAACGTATACTTAATGAATATTGACACAATTCAAATTCATTTAATTGTCAAAATTAAACATTGTTACCATTTTCAAAAATATCATTATTTCGTCAAAAAACAATTGTGAAAATTACAAAAAAGTTTTTGTGACTCTTTTGTCAAATCTGAAACGTTTAGCATCTTTCTTACAAATAGTTAAAAAGATACCTTGAAGTAATTTACATTTTCCTACAAACACGTTACGGTTTTTTCGTGAATACTGTAAGGTTTGTTCGGGAACCTGTGACGGTTTTTGAGTGACACAGCCTAAGACTGCGACGGTTTCCTCCTTATAATTAGGTTTTTACCTGCGTCCGAATGAGAAAACATGTGTAGTAATCGGGTCACTCCGTCCGTCTATACGTCTGTCCGTCTCCGTCCGTCCGTCCGTCGCACTGTAGGAGTGCCTGTCTTGTGTAATCAGAATCTCAAAGCTAAACACTGGATCTTTTTTGAAATATTACACAGTGATTACTGATATACTGAAGATGTTCACCTCTCCTTATGGGTCATTTAATTTTTTTTTTTAGTTTATAATTCCGATTAAAAATAAGGGCCCAAAATTGACCAAAAACCGATTTTTTAATAAGTTTCCACAATTACTTTTGTTGTGGTTGATCAAATGCTATGAAACTTTACAGTAAAGTCACTTGCCATAAAAGAAAGGGTAGGCTTGATTTTGTGTGTCCCCTCTTTTTTGTTTAGAAATTAGGGGCCAAAAGGGGATAAAAATCAAATATGTCCTTGTCAAACATTTTTCCTTCGGAGAAAACGATTAAAAAAAAACGAAAAATATACACCTACCGCTAGTACCTGTTTTATTATTCAGTTAATGTTCTTAGATTTTTTTATTAAGGACAACAATGACCTCAATGTAATTTTTACGAAAATCGAAAGTACGCCCTTTAACTTTTACACTAAAACAAAAACAATGAATGCCTTTGAAATTGTATTACGTAATTTATGCTTAATATATACT
Source organism: Arcuatula senhousia (assembly GCA_963971305.1). Classification (NCBI taxonomy): domain Eukaryota; kingdom Metazoa; phylum Mollusca; class Bivalvia; order Mytilida; family Mytilidae; genus Arcuatula; species Arcuatula senhousia. The sequence goes on along the minus strand of OZ020308.1, from coordinate 19,576,849 downwards.
TATATCTTATATCTTAAAATTTTAAACAATTTCAATCTTAAACTAATAATTTATTCCTCCGTGCGGGTTCCTGGTGGCGAATAGGCCTGTAGCAGCGCGGAAAAAGTATCTTATGAGCGCACAGAAACCTGACATGTGGGAAGTCTGCTTTGCCCTCAAAATGACTGAGACGTGTGCCTCAGGTGGTTAAATGGAACAGACCTGTCATAATGAAAGCCGGGGTCCACACCGGGTCTCCCGATACAGCGAGTACGGAGCGATACATTTTTCACGGAGCAATCTAAAATTGTCAAAATGTCGGTAGATGTCAAACTTTTCTTATATCATTTATTCATAACAGTTTATAGCAGACATGTCAACTGAATATATATTGGGCTCCAGGCTCAGCAAATTTGGGCTTTTTATGTAATAAAACAAAATATTTGTGGACGATCACTTCCAAATAAACAAGTTGAAAAGTCGTCCAACCCCACTTTAAAAGTGGGGGGTATATAGTGATAGGGGTGTCCGTCCTTCCGTCCGTCCGTCCGTCCGTCCTTCCGTTACACTTCAGGGTACCCATCTCTTATCCACAACTCCTCCAAAACCCATTGGTTGATTTTCATGAAACTTACACACAATCTTTTTGACAGAATGTAGATGTGCACCTATTTTAAAATTTGATCAGAATGATTTTTGTAGTTTCCCATAGCAAAACATGGACTTAGCCATTCGCCTACATGGGGGTACCCATCTCTTATCCGCAACTCCTCCTAAACCCCTTGATGGGTTTTCATGAAACTTGACACAATTGTTGTGACATAATGTAGATGTGCACCTACTATTTTAAAATTTGAACAGAATGTTCACAAAGGCCTATAATTGGCCCTGTAATTGGGCTGATTTTTCATTTTCAAGAAATTTAAATGAATGCATTGAAAATAACTCACAGAATACCTATATTTTACAAATATAATAGTTTTCTAGTGATGAAATTGTGCTGTTTCCTTTGATGACACCCTAAATATGAGGAAAAATTGGACAATCTTCTTTTTTGACGATTTTTTACCCCTTTTCACCACTATTGTGTCAAAATCAAAAGTGGCCGCATGCTCTGACCAACATAGATTTTTGTTTATCAATCTATTACTTAAAAGTGAATATTTTAACCAAAAAATATTTTTGGTCAGAGTATGCGGCCAACATTATATTCATCATTTTTTACAGAAAAAGAGGCTAAATTTGTCAAAAATAGCGATTTTTAAAGAAGTCCACTAACTTTAAAGGTCCCTGTTGTACACGAAAGTAATTAATTCATGCACAATTTATGTCATTTTATAAAGTATAGTGTCTTATGACCATTCTAGCAGAATTATTTTGTAGCTGTCTCGAATTTGAAATTTAGGGCCGTTTTTGGCCCTTTCCGAACATACTCCTTTGATCAGAATGGTTTTCGGGGTTGCCCTTGGCAAAACATGGACTTAGCCATTCGATGACATGGGGGTACCCATCTCTTATCCACAACTCATCCTAAACCCCTTGATGGATTGACATGAAACTTTTACACAATCTTTTTAACATAATATAGATGTGCACCTACTATTTGAAAGTTTGATCAGAATGATTTTGGGGTTTCCCATAGCAATACATGGACTCAGCCATTCGACTACATGGGGGTGCCCATCTCTTATCTGCGACTCCTCCTAAACCCCTTGATGGATTTTCATGAAACCTACACACAATCTTTGTGACATAATGTAGATGTGCATCTCTTATTCCAAATTTTATCTGATTAATTTTTTGGGGGGTGGGGGGTATTTATTTGTGATCTGCGGCTCACAGTTTTTCTAGTTTGTTTTACTACTTAGAAAGCCCGAATTTGCTGACAATGAGGCCCAATATATACTCCGTAGACAACAATATACATGTCTGCTTTAAACAGTCACGAATAAATGATAAAGGAAAAGTTTGATATCTACCATCATGTTCGACAATTTTAGATTGCTCCGTGAAAATAATATCCCTCCGTACTCGCTGTATCGGGAGACCCGGGGTCGTCACGCCATAATCTTATGTGATAATCCTGATCGCAATCCCGGTCATACCTGTGTTAAAGAACCCAGCTGAAGGTCCCATTAAAAGAAAAACCCGTAGGACCGCCATGCAGGAGGTTAATTGTCCGGCCGCTCCTATCCATCTCTAAACAGGCCGCCCTGAGATCCAGCAATTCTGAAAAGAGGGGACCTACTGACTGGCCTAAGATGGGTCGCTTTGGTCATGCTTCAATGATTTCCTATATATTCAACCAACTATTTGCACAAAAGGGGGCCCGCCCCTCCCCCAGGTCCCCCCCTGGATTCGCATATGGTAAACTTTTTGAAGTAACAGAGAAAAGTCTCATCCCGAATGGTCTTTCCCCCCGGCATTTTTGCGATCCTCCACTTCACTGTCCTTTTATGCTCATTTTATCACCGCGATTTATGTTCATCTTCATGATAGCCGAAGTTGTGTTGATTTGGAGTAAAGCAACTATTATTAGCGAATTAACTACATTCATTGTGAAACTAACCTAATGTTTTATTTATAATTTTAAATGTACCTACGTGTACCAATGTGACCCAACGTCTATACATTTATATTTAGGATGTATAAATACGGATTCTCCATTGGTACCCGTGCTTCTTTTATATTGTTGAATATGTAGATGCATGAGGTTGTGAAATGAAAATGTAAAATAAGATTTCCTATATAAAATTGTTCGGTATTTCCGCTTCTAATGTTATTACAGTAATTTCTAAAGTTTTATATAAATCGACGTTACAATATTTGAATACTATTCTTGTACATATTTTTATATTTGTTGCACGATTTCGTTATAAAACTAACAGTAAAATACCCATTTATCAGTCTGTAGTTTCTTTATTTAATAAAAAAAAACAAAAGCTCTTTAGTTGTATTTTCAAGTATAAAACCCCCCAAAAAATCAACTTAAACCCGAAAAAAACGTTGCTTCGTTCATCGAAAACCGTCGCCTACACACTAAAAAACCTTATAAAGCAAAAGGTAACACACGAAAAAACCTTACCAAAATAAAATATTTTGGTTGGCATTTTTGTTCTTTTGCTTTGGGACAGAAGACTGATTCCAAGTCATGAGTTTTGGCAAATAATTAAGTCTATATAGGTATATATAAACTTACATTACGGCGAGGTTCCTTGTCATAAATCGTCTGAAGGTAGAAAAACAAGGCTTACAAGATGTAAATCTTATATTTTTTCTTCTTTATTAAACATTTTTATTTAAAAAAATATACCTAGCGATTCGTTAGAATACAAGGTTAAATGTCAATACTTTTTAAAGACCTATTTCGTTCATTAAGACACTGATAATTGATAGGTTTTCATTTTTGTCGTATGTAAAATTTACCTATCACCGCAAAAACTTTACTGTTGTCACGCAAAAACATTTTTGTCGTGTCGCACTTTGTAGGGATTGATAAGTTTCTGACAATATACAGGAAATACATAAAATGCTACCTTATGATTAAGCAATTTGTAAAATATTATACCTCTACGTCATGTAGTCGCTAAATTTTGCATGTCCATTATGTGTAAAAAGCTAAGTATTCGGTTAACAGGAAGTAGATGACCAAGTAGAACCATTTGATAAAGTTGCATACAAAATATCAGACCTCTATCTCATGTAATTGTTTAAAAAACTGCGATGGAATTTGTGTAACGGACAGTCAGTCGGACGGACGAACGAACGGACAAGGGTAAAACAGAACACTCCCCTCCTTTGAAGCGGAGGTGTGTATATAATAAGAATTATGATTACAAAAGTCAGTCACGAACATCCAGTGGATTCTTGACAGCGTTTCATAAACATCATCTTTTCAGCGTTACGTTAAGTTGATACTATCATGCGGAAAGGTGTTTTTTGTTTGATTTTTTTAAATAATAAATCAGAAAATTTCAAAACATGATTATATTCTTAATTTGCATTGTTGTCGTTGTTGTTGTGTATTTACATTTATTTGTTTTTTTTTCTATTTTTGTATTTAAAAATGATCAGGTAAAACCTTATTTAGGACTGTATGTATAAAACAACAAACTATACTCCAAATAGCACATATTGTATTACCCATTCATTCATTCAAAAGTAGTTTTCTCACTCATAGTGCATTTTCTCCCGCATAACCATTCTTCTCTCTCATAATGTATACGTTTTTTCGTTTGTTTATCCCTAAATGGCAAATTTAGACCCTGCACCTAATTTCAAACAGTGAAGGACAACATCTGGTGTTAGTACCCCCCAAAAAAACAACTACAAATTGACAGAAAGTGTCAGAAAAAGACTCGTGAAAAAGTTTTGACCAAAAATTTCTACTTCTTCAGTCACGGGAAAATGAAATTAGAAAGGATAGTGACACCACTGACCTTCCCATGACTTAAAGTTATTGTAAAAATCATTTTTACGCTGCATGACATTCCCCGTTTTTCGATATACACTACAAATATGTAATAAAACATGCTAAATGTGACACACTTACCGTTTGAGGCGGACACCTTTCCTTTTCTCTCTCATAACCGGAAGTTTTTCTCACGGAATTGTTTTCATAAGAAAATATTATGAGTGAGGAGATGACCAGCCGTGTGACAAGCCCTGGCAATTCGAAAAAGTAAAGAAATATATATACATCTTACATTTGTATATGTTATAAGTTACTTTATAGAATTCTTTTTTGTCAATCCTCTTTCTTTTCTATATTTCCAAACCATCAGCAAACCAAACTTTAAAATCTTTACAAGTATGATAATCAGAAAAAATCTTATAAACTATATGTATTCTTATGCATTTTATATTGCAAAAATGCAAGATTGATTTTCATTCAAAATCTTCTATTCAAAGTGTAGGTCACTATGTTATTTTAGAAGATTTAATTTCATGATTATAATACTTTTCCAATGAAGCAATCAATGATTGATTAATAACAATCTTATAGATATTTTTAAACAGTTTATTTTGATAAAGGGACATCGTATTTTGAACTCAATAAAGTAAGTCAAAAATTTGTAAGACAGTATTTTATGTGAACTCGATAGTTCTTCATAGGTCTTTTTTATATCTCACAAAAGTTCAATAATCAACATTCCTATGATAGATAAAAGCGATTTTTTTGGTTAAGTTTAGAAACCATAAATGTCAGGGTAAAAATAAAATCAACAAAGAACATGTAGAAAACTGAGAAAAACAACATGTTATGTCTCTTTACGTAGATAGTTTTCATCCAAATGTTCCAAGTACTCAGTTTTCAACAAGATGGCGTTTTTATTTTATTTTTAAGTTTTACCTTTTACGTATCAAATCTTTAGAAGGGTAAAGGTTTTCTTGAAAATTGCAACGCCATTCTCTGAAATATTTTGTGCACATTGTGGATTAATTTTGAATTTTAATTTAACACTACAAGTTACTGACTGACTCAATTTTAACCAAATATTTTCAGCTTTCCTTTTTTTTCGGTAAGAGGGCTGAATTTGGTCATTGAAGATGTCTTAAAGCACTACAAATAAAGCTTAGCGCATAAGAAATTGAAATTTTAAACTTCCTTGAATACATTACAACAAAGTTTAAGGCAAAATGTTCTGCTACATCTGACATTTATTACGTTTTTTCAATACTAAATAGAGACGTCCTATAAAAAAACCAAACATGCTTTGAATATACAGTGGAGGGATCAAATGAATCAAAGCGTTCGGATGGAAGAACGTTTAACAATTTTATATGTTTGATGTCTTCTTTAATGCCAAAATATTGATACGGAGCATACGAACCTCGTTTAATTTAAAGCGTCTAGTACAAACTTTTAAGGCACTTTATTTAATTTCTTTTATAGAAAAGTATTTGCTACGTGGACGCGCTTTTTCACTATCTAAGGAAACTGCAGCAGACAGAATGATGTTTTGCTTATTATTATAAATGCAATTTGCTCTTCCGTACCAAATGTTACGCGACTGTTTTGTAAAGTAGGTATATAGCATTCTGTATTTCTTTTAAAAGGTCCGATGTTTTTTGAAGTAAAAAAATAAAAACTACAAATGGTTTTATCATTGATAAAATTATGATCGTATTAATATAACCTTTAACAAGGAAGTACTCGTAATTGAAAAAAGGTATAGAAAATTTAGGTTTTATAACAATCACAATCTATCAGATTTCCAATTGTTTATTATTATAACAAAACAAATATGACAATTGATATGACAGCTGATTAATTGATATTGTCCTTTTCAACAAAGCATATGTATTAAAACAAAACATTTTTTTATTATAGGACACGTTTGAGTAACTTGCATTTAATGATGGAATTATATTAAAGTTTTTAAACTTATCTTATTCCAACAATATTGTAGTAACGAAAAAACACCAAACAAACATATAAACGCAAAACATACAAATCTTATTGAAGAGCGGATTTATTCATCATCTGCATTGTATACTTGCGGAAAAAAAGCTGCCTTGCAGTATATAACGCAGGTCATTGGTTTATTTTTTTTCTATTTTAAAGGCCTAATGACTTCTGAAAATGAACATACAGCCATCAATGATTTTGGTACTTATTGTTACGGCAACAATTAAAAGGGTGAGATATTCCTATAGATTCTCTATCAGATTTTTCTAAAATACAAGGTAAAAAATCATATCAACACTACGATCATATACATTATGTACTGTCTGCAAAGTAGTGTAGTCTGAAGAACAGACATTCTTATTTTTTTCTCATTGTTGTTGCTAGCACCTTTAAATTTTTTGTCTTTTTATCTCTTTGCAAAAAAAAGTAACCAAAAAAAGAATAAAGAAATGGCTTACCTCTTAGAAAAATGAAGCAAAACCACTTTGCGCCTTCTCAAAACAAGTTTTAAAGGAATCCTGGTAAATTCTGTTCATTTCTATAGAACTTATCCAGTTAAGGCTTACAAGGTGCTGTGAGATGCATGATCGACTGGTGGAAAATTCGAATATCAACTTTAAATCCTACATACTTGTAACAGCTCGAACAAATATAGACTCCACAAAATGAAACACTCGACTGTTTTTATGCCAAATCAGAAACATGTCAAATTATACTAATTTTTTGAAAGTTAGGTATCAAAATGGATTTTTTTTTTCTGAAGACGAAATTTTAAGATTTTACAAATGAATATTTCAATTAGATTCTTAAAATGTTGAATTCCATAGCCATTCAAAACAAATTGTATTCCATTTTTGTTGTCTTTTAAAGGGATATTGTCTACGAAAATATTTCATTTTACTAACAAGAAAGGCCAACAGATAACTTGTTTGATGTAATTTTAAACACATGAACAACAACAAAAATGGCTATGGTACCAAATTAATCTAATAACGAAAAACTATAATCACTAAATACTACTTGTAAAGCTTTACAAAAATTCATATTCATGAGCATAATCCCGCGGCCTTAAGCGTGCGCATTGTTTTTATTTTTGTTCATAAACTTTGTTTGTTCTGACGAAAATCGCGGCCAGTACGATGTATCTCGAAGTTTAAGCCCGTAGAAATATTCACGGCGACAAAAAAGCCAAAGTCGCCAAACAAAGAAAATTAAATTTATAGCTTGTATAAAATAAATGTAGATGAGATAGTTCACATTGAATTTGTTTCATTTTTCAGGAACAAAAAATCCGAGATCCCGATCAATGGCCATATTAAGTTCACTAAAAATAAACAAATAATCAATCAACATGGTCCAATATTTTTGAGCGAAATAAACCAAGTTTAAGGCTAATTTGGTAACAAAACAATATTCAAAGTTTTTTTTACATTTGGTATAAATTCCATAAAATTTGGGGACAAACAAAATGTGATTTTGGAAGACAATATGCCTTTAAGACCCTAGAATATTTTACTTTTTTGTAAAATAGATAATCAAAAAGATGACGCTAGTGGTATTTAGTCCAATGCCTTACATGTGTGCATTTCACCGATTATGCTCATATTTTAATGCATGAAATGGACATATATCGCCCTACTCATACTTTTTTTTCTGAAGAATCAATATGGGAAAAAATCAGAAAATGTTGAATGGCTAGCATGGTTATCAACATGACAAACGGAAATTACTTACCAATCTGAGGCACGTGATTTCACGCCTTGAATTTGTATCGCTGGATGCTGTTCATTTGTTTTTGTGTGTTATATCTATCAACTGTATCGTATTGTTTGTGTCTATGCTTTGTGTTTACCCTTTTGGAATTTTTTTGACATTCAAATGATATTTCTACCTCTCTGCCTTTTCCTTTTACCTCCCAGTCGGTTGTAATGATTTTAAGATGTCTATCCTATTCAAAGGCCAGAGCCTGTTCAAACTATTCAGATATTTTATATCAAAACTTCTGTCCGTGAGACCAAGGTTATAAGAAGATCCTTCCTATACGATTTTTTTTAAATCTTTCGTTTGCGGTTTTTCAATTATCCGATATTTCTTTTTTTTTGTATTTACTATTGGACAGTCATATGCGAAAAAATCGCTCAAATTCAGAAGTTTTAGAATTGCTTATATTCTGCCTTTTTAAAGGGATTATAATTCAAGTCGTAAGTAAAGAATTATGGTTAAAGTATTAACTTGCGAGTAGTTGTATCTGTCTTTTTTATTCATTCACACTCATTTTAAAGCTTTTTCATTATTGTTTTCCATTCTAGTTTCTCTCCATATTTTTGCTGTTTGCCCAGTGTCAAGAACTAAGTATAACCAAAAGTATTTGTTGTTAACTTTTGCAATTGTACTTCTGACACTTGAATACACACAACTGCCTCCCTTGTTTTATTGTTACAGAAATTTGTGTTTGCATGTGGTGAAAATTTAGTAAATGACCACAAATGATAAATTCAGTCGAGTGATGCCTCTCAGCTAGCTGTCAGTAACAGCGAGTGTTTTAAAGAGAGTTCCTCTACCGTCTGTCCGTTTTTCTTCTTGTCTTTTGTTTAATGTTCTATCTAGTGGAATTGAACTTTGATCGGTTTGATTTTTATTGTGTGTTTATTTTTGTGCTTCGTCTAGAAATATTGATAGGGGAGATTGGGCCAAAAAAATATATAGTTTAACCCCGCCACGTTTTATCATATGTGCCTGTCCTTAGCCAGAAATCTTTGACAAAGCTTTTGTTTGCATTGTCTTTTTGATGTTTTCTGTTTCTTGTTTAAAATTTGGGTCCATTTGTAACTATTTCAGGACTTGGTTTGAATTATATGCATTTTTATATTTAGACCATGAGCCAATTGCAGAACGGCTAACAGCGCCTACTGGCCTTGTTGAAGGCTGCTGGCGGTTCTCCATTGTGGTTTTTTTTTTAATTGCCGCTTGTTATGTGAGCTGTGTCGCGTGCACTTATTCCACATGTCATTGCATTGATTCTATTCAAATATCGTTAGTCCAAAAATTACGACAACGTGAGCTTAAGTCAAAACAAGCGTAATCTCGGGTGTTTTAGAAGTAAAAACTATATTTCTATTAAAAACGAAAGAATATGGAATATGTGCCAGAAAGACACGATCCACATATTGAAATGATGTTGATAAATGTACAAAAGCAAAATTTTACTGCGTGTGAAGCGCTTTTCTGGATTAACCTTCATCAGACACACTAGGAGTAGAAAACTTGGAAAACCGGTAGAATATTAGATTTGATAAAACAAAAACAGAAGCCAAAAGTATTACAACAATTACCGAACAGATAAATTTATCATCTTTTAAAGTAATAGCCAAACGTTGTCACAATTTTGAAAATGTAAACTGTTTCTTTCCAACACATATTCTAGTACTCGAAAATATATAAGAGCAAGCAACTGAAGCACGAAGAAGCTTTCATTAAACACACGTTACGTTGCCACTGATCACTTCAATTTAGGTCAAATCATACATCTGTGCACATCTGATAAAAGATTCCTGTGTTTGTCTATGACGATAGGATGACATAAAAATAATTTTAGAGTGACAACAACTAAGGGCTATATAATTCACGTGTTAAACAAAATTATAACCAAAATCATGACACACTAAGCTTATGTTTGTATTTAGTCGAATTTATGTTAATTGTTTTTTGTCAAGAAGAGGGTCTTTCATTGCACTTTGGGATTGGGCTTAAATCATATGGATTTTATTTTCAATCCAGAGGCCAATTGAAAAACAGCAAGCAGCGACCGCTGGTCACATTGAAGGCTGCTGGCTGTTTTCCATTGTGGATATTTAAAATATACGTTTATAATGTAGGTTGTGTCGCGTACACTTATTCCACATCTCATTTTCTTCTACACCAACACAAGGGCTGGAATAAAAAAATCAGTTAGAATGATCAAACCCAATGAGCTGCAGCGAACGTTGTACTAAACTTGTTGTCATTTTAATTATAATTATGTTAAAATATAAAGCTGCCTGTCTGTTGTGTATAAAATGACAAAAGGGTGACTGATTAGTGAATGGACATCATTTAAGTGCAATAAATAGATAAAGGTATCGACAAAACTTGTAGATTAATCTCAAACGTCCAGGAAAAAAACTTAAGAAGGTACATGTAAATGGGACCAAATCAATTCTTCCGTTATTGCAATCTTAAGGTCCGGAGCAGCACTATGATCCTTCATGTTTTAAACTAAGCAAATATTTCCACTCCTTGTGAACGAAGAAACAAATCAGAAACCAATAGCGCTAAATTATATTCTAGAACAAAATTAAGATATCTGTAACGAATTTTTGCCTGCTATAGCACACCTGTCGTGTTGTCAATTTCCAATTCAGTGTATCAAATCCGGCAAAGGAAGACAAAACAATTCCTTACGACAAACCAACATCTGCACTCATATGAGAGATAGAAATTCCATATTTGTCTACGAGTGCACGGTGTCTACCGTAAAATTTCTTGAGTGAAGACAGCAACCATGGAGCAACATAACCCTGTGTCAAACGTGACGCTCTGCCAAAGAAATCGATGTAATTCCCGCAACCTCTTGAGCAACGAATAAACTGTGATACGAAGACCCCATAAGCAGGAGCGGACGGAATGTTGCTACACAAAAAGGGAAAGTTGACGATTGAAAAGTTGAAGTCGATTGTTTGTGTCATAGAGTTTTCATTGAAAGTCTATTCCGAGATGAAGATCTAAATATGAAACAGACTTTCTAAAAATGGTTGTGTATTTCATCTCAAGTTCCTGAGGATATATGAGATGTAGAAAGTCACTAAAGCGAGAATAGTTCAGTGAAAGTACACCATCAATATAACGGAAAGTGAGTTTAAAAGAGATAGTCGGTCGACGATCTTTTTTGTGTAGAACATATTGTAAGAAGTTTGCTTCATATGAATGAAGAAACAAATCATCAAGCAAAGCTACACAATAAGTGCCCATTGGAAATCCTATTGTTTGCTGAAAAACACGTCCACCAAACTAAACAAATACATGTATGCTGTCGATAAAAAAATCGAGCATGTCTATTATTTGGTTTTTCTGGTGGTTCAACTCCGGAAATAGCCAGAATTTTTGTTTGTTGCTTTAAAATCTCTCTTTGTCTTCCGTTCCATAGAATTGGTTACCAGAACCAAACATATGCCGAACAATGTCAAGAGGATGTCCCAGTTTGCTTGCTATCTCCATTTTCATTTATACATTTACAAATATGGCCATTGCATGAAAAATTGAAACTACACGCACGCCTTTTATGATATCACAAAAATTTTATCTGAGAAATGTTGATTTGTTTTCAATTTATCCCAGTGCTTTTCATAAAGGTTAGAAACTACCAAATAAAGGTCCCTCTTAAACCAACCAAAATTGAAAATGTTTGAGATTACCAGCCTTTTTACCTTATCTTTAACCTCTTAGAGAAAATATATATCTATCCTCTGAGTCCACATCATACAAGATTCTTTACTGAAAATATCACTTGAGGTTACAAGACCACAGGTAGTAATGTGTCTATCGTATAATGTTTGGTTAAAGAATTTGGTCATAGTATAGTAAAGGGAAACATGGTTTGTACAAGGGACCTTTTCTTAAATATATAAAAAACACCTTTATTTTAATATCAACTATGACGATTAAGGTTTATTGTGTTTACATTAAATCTGCTTAGTTGTATTTACTAACCAAAAATAGAATTTTTCCATGGTTTAGGAAAGGGAACGGAAAATATTGGTTTATACCATTATGTCATGGTTTATCACGTTTTCTAAAATTAGAAGATCGAGCAAAGTATTAAGTTTTATATTTTTGTTTGTGTGTGTGTGGAGACATATTGTGTTTCTATGTTTCTCAATACGCATCTTGAACCCCTAAAAATCATTAGCTCGTTTCTTGGAATTAAAAAGGCGTTGTCATTAGTATTTGCATATAACAGATATTCAATTTAAAAATGGTAAATTTAAGATTAAACAGAACAAGCTACTATATGATAATAAAAAAAATAATACGGATGCAGCAAACAATCCTGTAATACAACAAACACTGATGTGCATTGATTAATATTATAATAAATGAAGCAACATGTACCCTGAGATGGAAGAATATGTCCTCTTTGCAAGAGTTTGGTAGGTTGTGGATACCATTTAAATTATGGAATGTTTTTCTTTGAATACTGAAAAGAAAGAAAAGCTTCAATGATAGGGTGTTTTAAGTAGATATATAAGCGGCAATTAGCATAATCATGCATTAAACCTAATGCCTAGTCAATGTTTCCTGTATACCTCCGTATCTATTTTGACTATGAGTTTCCATAAAAGAACCCAAATCATTTCTCGAGCGATGTTTTTGTCTTGGCTTATGCCTCCATCTTATATGGAAGTCTCGAAATGAAATGGAACCTGATATGGAAAACTCTGTATTATAATCTCCATCTAATGCTTACTCTAACATGTCTTATGAATGGCATGTATTAACATTGAACTTCTACAGTAATTAATTTCTTGTGTGGCGGTTGATATGTAGTATGCATTATTATAGTTATAAATATGACCGGATTATGGTATAAAACATTATTTTTAGCTCATATGGCTGAATAAGATTTTATGAAAATATTTTTAAATACCCCTTGACCAAACCATAACCACCCTTGACAAAACATGGCGTCCCTTGTACAAACCATGACAAGTAAAAATTGTATTTTTGCGATGTATGCTTTCTACGCGATTAATTTCACTGAAAATGTGCCAAAGGGTTGTTTGCATAATTAATTAATGCGTTTTAGAAAAATTTGGCCTTTACGTATGCTTGAAACATAAAATAATGTTAATTTTATCAATTGAGCAAAACTATATTTCCTGAATGAATTAGCAAACAAATTTCATAATATACCAGTGCAATATTTTAGTATAAATACATCTTACCCTTTAAACGCCCCAAAAACAACTTTTTGTGTCCGAAAAACAAATACGATTTCATTTTTGTAGACGACATTATGAAATTTCCCTTCTACAAACTATGACGCTCTTGACTAAACCAAGACAAAATCCCTTAACTAAACGTTAAACGATATGACACATTACTACCTGTGAAGACTTGCAGGAACCAAACGCGATTTCGTGAGGGGGCAGGCAAAAAGTAGAACATTTTCCGGAGAGGATACATCAGAAAAATAGGTCGTGGAAACCTCCCATTATAGCAGGCAAGCATGTATCAGATTAAATTATGTCTGTGTTGTACAGAAATAGTGTTAACAAAAAATATGCAGTTTTTTCAAAAATAATATTATTTAAGACAAATATTGAAATTTAAATTACCTACATTTGGAATTCTTAGGACATATATTTTAAATACTTTCCAAATCTGATTGGTCGATTTGGTAGCTGGTAACCCTAAAATTAGAAGGAAAGATATACGAGATGATTGGAATACCCATTTTGTCCGTATTTATTGTATCTATTGGAGAAGGGGAAATATGCATACATGTATATATGAGATTTGACGGTTATTTATTAACAATGACTATTCACTGCACATGCTTTTGGACTAACTGATCAGACATCATGATAACATAATAATAATTTTATTTTTTCCGTAAGGTATCTACTAGCTGCTCACATGAAGAAGCTACGTGTGATAGCGGTGAATGCATACCAGCAGTTCAATTGTGTGATGGTAGTTTTGACTGTCCTGATTCCTCGGATGAAAATCCAGATCGCTGCAGTAGTAAGTACATTTGTTTATGTTTTATTAAAGAAATGATTGTGTCAACTTGAAATGGATTAAGCATATTCTATTCTCCATGGTTAACAATTAGTTATTATATTTGTTTATCGAAATATTTTAAATATAGATGTCTAAGGATACATTTTTGATCAAATAAATAATATATATATGTAATATATGTGCTTTTAGTTTGTTACTCCTGAGAATTTTCAATAGTAAAAAAAAATATTTTTTGAATTCCACAAGCTTATAAAATTAAATGTCCTACTAATCTATTATAGAATGAATATGTGTCTGACCTGCAATATCATGTTTGCTCCTGCAAATTTTAGTCTCTCCCTCAGTGGGATTCGAACCCATTCTGAAACATCTATGGCAACACCACCTGCACTATGTACAGATCCCTAGACCACTTGGCAAGCTAGGCAATATTAAAATACAAAAATGCATAGCCTTGCTGACCAAGCGATACTCCTCGTAGGTTTAATCTAAGGTGTGTAACATAGTACATGATGCATGGTGCGTGCAAAGTGGCGTAGTGCAGAGGTTCGATGTCATTTCGACAACGGATACAGTCACCCAAATGTATCAATTTATTTATACGTGTATTTAATGTGACAACTCCTTTTGCTATACATATCTGTCAAGTGGGTCTCATTATTTTTATACGTAAAGCGAGTTGATAAGGTATTTGATAGACATTTAAAATCTTCCCAAAAATGTATGAACTGAAATAAACCTATAGATAAAAATATAAATGTGTGTTACTGTATTCTTTGTGTATGTAGTATAATAGCTAGACGAGGTTGCCGTACGGAGTTCTATATAATAGAAAACAAAACAAATTGGTACAGTTAAATATATAAGAAATTTAAAACGAAAAAGAAACGTATTTTACTGCTAAATATAAACCCTCATTAAACCGAACATAAAATTAGAGCTGCTGTACTCGTATGACGTCGCGTCACCATAGTCGCTACGTAACTATTTACACCGTTCATATGCTGTCTGAAGAGCCATGAGGCTGAAAGCATTTACAGTGAACGATGTTTTTTTTTAATAGTGAGTGAGTGAGTGAGTGAGTTGGTGTTTTACGCCCGTGCAACGCTATATAGGTTATTTACAGGCGATGAAGATGAAAACGATGATTAAATGAACATGAAATGATGATGATAAATGAAATAAGGGGTAGGGTGGGACACAAAGGACCGGTAAATTTTGAAGAACTACAAAAAAAGGGGAGAGATGGGTAGGGGCGGAAACTTTAGCCTATGTGGTGCAGTACTTAGCGGTCCACAAAGGGGTCTTTTACGTGCATGAAGCGTGGCACTCTCCACGCGGACGAGGGCTACCCTATTCAGCCACCTAGGGTACACACTTGGTTGCTCTGTGGGCTGAGCACTGACCCGACGTCAGAATCCCAAGACCCTTAGTCGCCTTTTACGACAAGCAAGGCTCTGCTGCGGGCCTATTCGCCACCCGGGTCCCGCACGGGACTTTTTTCTAATATTGTGTGTTTTTGTTTTAAATTTCTAATAAATAATGTTTATACCGTTTGTGGCTAGGTTAATCAAAGGGGCCGTTTAGTATTACTAAATCACGACACATTGGTTTAACATGATAAACATTGAAATTATATTGATATTTTGATTCTTTTAAAACTACATGTCAATTATTACTTACAAGCACTTACTGTTAAAATATTCAAACAGATCCCTGTGGCACAGGTGTTTGTCCCGAAGGTCTAATCCAATGCGCCCATCCTCTGTGCAGTTGTGTTAAAGATCAAAACGATTGTGTGGGAACTACAGAAACTACAGGTACAGTAAAACGTTTTAATTTTAAAATTGTGTAAACCCCAAGGTTCTTCCTACCCAAGACATAGATTGATCATCTTAGTGATAATTTGGTTCCCCAGTTTGGTAATTTTGGTTTTAATGTTCTATGCTCTTCATAATCATAAAGTATTTGGCATTTACAACATTTTTGGTAGAGCGCCTCTGATGAGTCTTGAATAGACGAAACGAGCGTCAGGCGTAGCAAAATTAATTGTCTGGAACTTTGTTGTCATTTTTATTTCTGATTATATAGACATTAAAAAGCAACTTTATAAAGTTTTTCGAAATGCTGAATACAACTCCATGGTTTTAAGACCAAAAGCACCACAATCTTAAAGGATGGGTTGCGATAAGACCCTTTTCAGCCCACCATTAAAGTCAAAAATAAAACTAGGTAAATTTTATCCCAAAATGGCTTGTTGGAAAGGTAGTTGTTCATATTTTTTTGAAAAAAACATCATTAGTATAAAAGTTTATTTTATTTTTTGATAAAATGATTTTAGAATTGCGCCTATGGACAAATGGCCAAATTGAGTGATATATATAATTCCCAGAAGTATAGCCTTGCAGGCGGAACCAGCTCCATATTTTGTTCAAAAGTTGTGTTACAAAACACATTTTTTGTGAAAGTTTCAAGCTGGTTCTGCGTGCAAGGCATACCGAAATATTAAAAAGACTTTAATTTCTAACCTCGTAGTCAGTAGTTTAAAAATGTACGAATATCTACGTTTTCTTCGTTTTTCTTAAGATTAGTGATTATTTAAAATTCAAAATCGTTGTTATGTCTATCTATAAAAAAATGGCAAACACTGTCTTCAAATATATTAAGGAATGTATTTCAGGTCTACCTTGAAATTTTCCTCAAATTAAGATAAGATTTCACTCAAAATGGGTCAGTTTTGAACACAATTTTCCAACTTGTGTGTATGCAAAATGATGAAAGGGTTTTCTTTTGTGACACTACAATCATTTTGCTACAACATAAGGTATGAGGTAACAGTTTGGAAATCCCTTTTTTATTTTTCGTAGGTAAATGGACGTAGGTAAATGGACAAAAGAAGGGCCGTATCGCAACCCTTCCTTTATATAAAATCTTCAGGATTCGATTTTCCTCCAAATTTTTGACGTCATATAATTCGGAAAGGAATACACTGACCTATAGTTTTCTTCTTGATATTGATTAAGTGGACAATTGTCTATCATATCAACCATAAATAATAAACTTTGATATAAAAAAAGATCAGAAAAGACTATCCTTATATAACATGTATACATGTTGATCTATTGTCTACAATGATTGTGATACTAACATTGTTACTATCACGATAAATTGATTTGATAGTATATTTCAAGAACACGTGTTACTTATTATAACATTTTTACATTCATCTCAGATATTTAGAGCATAGATACTTCGTTGAAGGATAATTTTGTGCATGAAGTAAAACAAAATATATTTTATTTGATCAGAAAAGTCATCGATGTTTGACTATACGAGAGTTGCAAACTTTAAAAGATGCTCTTCAGCTGTTCAGGGAGTTTTTTTCTAAGTCTCGGCGTTCTTGTTGTCTTCAAGTCTTAGGTTCTCTCTGGTTGAATTGAACTTTGATCGATTAGATTTAACTCACAAAACTAGTCTAACTACGACACATTTTATCTGCATGTCCTAAGCCAGTGGAAGACAGCGAATATTGACCACTTGTATTATTGAAGGCTACAGGCTGTCTTTCATTGTAGATTTTTGAATTGTTTATGTAGATTGTTTTGCATTAACGTATACCTCATTTCATTTTGTGTATTATTTAATCCGTTATTTGATTGACGGACTTCAGACGAAGATAACACACAATTGGTAAATTGACACGACAGTACGCACTTTCACAACATATCAAAACATAAAGAAAAACATAACTGAAAAGCCATTAGCAATGCAGACCCACGTCAATACGAAATTGAACCCAGTTTTCCGGATACGGTTAGCAGTTTCAGTTTGTTTTTACACACCCACCATGTTACCGATCATGTAGTCAATACCAAAAAAAGACGACGACACAAAAACAAAAGTCATATCAGACCTTATTTACTTCAACATAATTGTTTTTAGCCGTTTTTTGACATTCCCACTCCAAGTTGATTTGTATACTTGTTTTTTTTATTTCATACTATTAATTTTTTTCTTGTGTAACTTTTTTAGTAACAAGCACTTCAGATAGTTCAGACACTACTGTTGGAGCTCCAAGAGGAACGTCTACAGACACAGGTATGAACGAAGCAGAGATACCATTGGGTATCCGAATGCCAAAAGTCCGAAAAGGGGCAGAGACAAATCCAGTAAACACCAATAAGAACTGGACAAAAACAGACAACATGTAAAACATGGAAACACAAATAACTGAATATCAATCAACAACGCAAACTCCAGTCGAAACAAGAGTGAACTCACGTGCTCCGGAAGAGTAAGCAGTTCCTGCTTGTTATAGCACACCCGTCTTGTTGAATAAGTAGTACCTTACTTTGAGTGGATAGTTTTTTTCTATTTTTTTGTCTTAAATTGCGGGTTTTTTTTTACATAAGTAAGATTCAATTAAAAGTTGTTTTGGTAAATATTTGGGTTTGATATGAAAAGTAAACTCATACAATAAAAAAAAGAATGAAAACGACGCCAAGGTAAGTATCAATACAACTGTTGATTTCGGTTTGGTAAAATGCATATAACCAAGGAGTTAGGTCAGACCAACAGCATTTTAACAAAAATAATTTTTAAGGCCGAAAACCAGTGCAGTGAAAAGAAATGTATTCTACCACAAAAGTACTGAGGATATCAATCATTTGCATTATACTGAAAGAAACATGTTTATTTATACAGTTTTAAATCTACATATGTATGGAAATAGTCGAAAGAGTGGCAAAAGGAGTAGAGCCACGAAGACCCCAAATCGGCCCAAAAATTCAACTTTGATATACTTCCTTGTAACTGCTCCCTTGGTGTTCATTAGACTTCATATTTTATAAATTGCAATATCTTTTGGTTTAATTGTTTATCAACAAGAAGAACAGTGAGCTAAAAATCAGTTTATTTTGATCAAAATCTCGTTTTTTGACATTTTCCATTGAGTTTCATGTATAAATCGGTGAAAACGAAAATGGCCACACCTGTCGACCAAAATTATTTTGTGATAGAAATGTGTATTTTAATGTTATTAAATGATTATCAAACAATTACGATGGTCGACGAATGTGGCCAATACTATTTTTGACAAAATATGACGAGAAAACAGTGAAAGAAGCAGAGGTACAAATGGGGTATCCGAATGTCAAAAGTCCGAAAGAGCAGAGACAAAACCAGTAAACACCAACAAGAACAGGACAAACACAGACAACATGTAAAACATGGAAACACAAAGCAACTGAATATCAATCAACAACGCGAACTCCAGTCGAAACAAGAGTGAACTCAGGTGCTCCGGAAGAGTAAGCAGTTCCTGCTTGCTATAGCACACCCGTCGCGTTGCCAATAGTCCATTCAGCGTGTCAAATCCGGTAAAGGAAGACAAATCAACACCCTATGACAAACCAACATCTGCACTCATCTGAGAGATCGAAATCCAATATTTGTCTACAAGTGCATGATGTCTTCCGTAAACTTTCTTGAGTGAAGACAGCAATCGAGGAGCAACATAACCCTGTGTGAGCAATTTTTGTGTCAGACGTGTCGCTCTGCTAAGGAAATCGATGTAAGTCCCGCACGCTCTGGAGTAACGAATCAATTGAGATACGTAAACTCCATAAGCTGGAGCGGACGGAATGTTGCTACACAAGAAGGGGAAGTTGACGATTGGAAAGTTGAAGTCATCACGTTTGTCATAGAGCCTTGTTGAAAGTCTTCCTTGAGAGTCAATTTCGAGATGTAGATCTAAATATGAAGCAGACTTCCTAGAATCCGTTGTGTCAAGGCGACAAATTAAGAATTGAATAATTTATGACGTGTTTGAAATGCCAAGGCAAGACCTGTGATGTAGATATTTTGTTAAATCTTACATATATGAAAAGTTGAGTTATGCCTTAACTCATTTTGGATAAATTTATCAAGAGTTGAAGTAGTTTGAAAATTAGTAAAAATACCGGGCCGATTTGAACCATTCGTGGCTCTACTCCTTTGTATCAGGTTAGTCTGAGTAACCGGTTTGCGGCTACTTCCGGAGAACTCTGACACACCAGCAGAGTTACTTGACCCATTTATTTAAAAATGAACAAGGGATTGCACTTAGTCGTGCTAAGGAAACTCCCAAACGACCAGTCGAAAAAAAGGTAGTAGATGCGTGATAGACATGAAAGGGAAAGGCATGGTACAACTCATCATGCTAAAGCTGTATACCAAATTTGAGATCAATCCCTTCAGCAAAAGCCGAGAAATCTGTTACGAAAACCATCTATTTTTTACCCCTAAAAAGTCTAAGTCGGCTAAGCATATTTATGTCATTTTCTCTGGACTATGAGATTGATCATTCAAGTTCGGTAGTTTTGTTATTACCTTTATTTACAATGTTCCCTAGCTGTTTTCGTCAATCAAGAAACACTATGGGAGACATCATGTGCTTGTCGAGCAAAACGGGAATTGAATTATTATGTTAGCAATTTGCTTGTCAGGCGTGATACTATTTTATAAAATTACAATATTTCCGAAAGCTCTGAAATAAGGAATCAGTTGTAATACGCAAACGCCATTAGATGGAGAGGACGGAACGTTGCTACAAAAAAAGGGAAAGTTGATGACTGAAAAGTTAAAGTCGCCACGTTTAACATTTTTGTTTGTGCAAAACCTTTCGTTGTTTCGAATAGATCAAGATGAAATAGTAGAATACAATTATAAATTAAAGACACATGTAAGGGAAGAAAGAACTAAATTAACCATTAACAACCAGTGATATATAATTTTTTTTTGGAACAATGTTATATTCATCGAAAAATTGTGTTCCTTTTTAGGCGGCGGGAAACATTCTTGTTTCTTAAACAAATGTTACAAATATCAAATTTAATTAACAAGTCATGTTATATACTACTTTTGAAAAGATTGTTTATTATTGTAAAGGATGGATAATTGGTGTAGTTGTTGGAATATTGGTCCTCATCATCACTGGATTTATAATATATTGTGTATGGAGGAAATGTTGCAGAACACGGTAATGTTTTCAATTTAATTGCCATTTTAATTTAAAACCATTTTAAAGTACCACTTTTTTATAAGAATCATGCAAAGAGCGAAAGAGTGAAGGGTGGAAAGCCTACACCAATTTATTTTTTATGTGTTACTCGTACTAGCACCCTGCTTTGATCTTTTGTGCTCTTTTTCCAAACTAGCCCTGTTCCTGAGAGAAAGAAATATATAGAATGCATTGAAAAAATGTAAGAAAGGGAGATAACTCTTAAAATTATCAATAATTCCAATAGAAACCATTGTAACAAAGTGGCAAGATTTCTCCCAGGACCAAGCAGTTTTGAGCAAATTGTTATTTATTTCTTATGTTTTATACTTTGAACTACTGTAGCCTTTTTATCGATGAATCACATTTCTTCAATTTTGCATGAATCTTAGGTGGACTACTACTTAACATTAACTAATGAACAAATTTAATATGTTTTTCCCTTTCACATACATATAGTTTACATTTTAACTCATACGAATACCAAATGGTTAATCAGACAAAACAGCTTTTAGAACTAAAAGGATTCCATAAACAACTATTAAAAAGTTAAATGAATTGAAATATGCATTTTTTGAATATTAATGTCATTTTAGAGGAAACACTCGGAGGAACCAGGTTCAAAACTTACAACAAAGTAAAGATGCTTCAAGAAATGATCCAAATCACACTTCAAATGGAGAAATATTGACTGGTCAAAATGAATCAGTTTCACCAAATGAACAAACACTATCTGATCAACATGAATCGATACAATCAAGTGAAGAAATATTGCCTGATCGAAATATACCATCGCCAAGTGAAGTACAAACAGAGTCAAATATAATTGAGGTTAGGCCTTTACCAAGAAGACTACCTCCAATAGTTGGTCATAATACTATCAATAATCTTGCATATGAAGAAAATATTCTATTGAATCAAACTGATTATGATTCAGACTTTGGGTAATTATATTGTATTTGATTTTTATTTTGTGCTGACCATCTCCAACATGACCTATTAGGTAACCACACATGTACAGATCTGAAATTCACGAATTCGAAAATTTTGTTTTGATACATGTAAACCGATTAAATGGGCACCTCTTAATTGTTAAGGTATAAATGGGTTTTACTCTCTCTTGTTAAGTTTCGACCTACTGTAAGTTAAAAAGATTAAGTATAATATATCAATTAGATATTCTGGATGCATAATTATGTTAAGTAATGTAGTATAAGTTCCTGTATCATTTAGGGATTTGGTTACTGTTATGCTAAATGTATAAATGCCAAACAATATTTTAATGTGTCTTGTCTATGTCACAAAGCTTCAGTAAAGTTTATATGCTAATTATAAATTATAAATGCTGGCTTAGGTGAAGTACCACTCTCGGTCTCTTCCAAATTATAAAATTATAACTGAAAATAAAAAAATAAATTCATTTATATATATATAAATAATTTAAACAGTTCGTACTACATGTATTATTGTACTAACAATAAAACACATTTCTTTGTCATTATATATGAAAGAGTAATACGTGGAATATGCGATTTTAAATGGATAAACATTTCAATTGTTTCTGCCTTACCATTTCTATTATCGATGTCCTCTAGAACACCACCAAGCAAATTTGGATAAATGAATATTTTCTATGAATATACATCGATTACCTTAATAAGTCTTCCTTTTAATGATACAATTATGTTTGATGGTCTAGATAATTCCAATGTTTGATTGTGATCTTGTTCATTTTTTGCCTGACCTCAATTGTCTTATTCGTATCTGGTGCGTCTTTTATAACACTTGACGCAGTTAATATTTTATGCCTATGACTTTATTATAGTTTTGATTTCAGTGAATTCGAGAAAAATACGCACTAATTGTTTATTGCTTTTTTTATTGGTAAAGTAAACTTTGTGCTTTTTTTCAATGCGTTACTATTACGATCCTTTAAGAAGAGGAGGATGTGTTCCAATATCCTATGGAGTTTAACCCACCTTCTCTATTAAAAATCGTGCGATTTTTAATTTCTCCGGGCAGTGTGTCTTTGCTTTTTTTTTGCTTTTTTTATATTTAAAATTGATACTTTATATTTGCTTGTTTAGTTTCTTATGTCTTTTGCCTAAACAAGATGGTTATATGGTATGTGCATCTATTCAAGGTATAGCAGAGCGTTGTGTTAAAAAAGATATATATTTATATGTACTTTAACACAAGTTAAGGACCACTGATTTCTTAAATTGTCACACTAATGTGCTCTTATTATAGCATTGAGGTGAACAAATCTTATCAAAAATATGCATGGTAATAAAAGAATAATATGTTCTCTTATATTTCATTAATATATTTTTCATGAAACCACAATTTGACCATAATTTTGACATACAAAAAAATGAAAAAAAGTGAGGACTAACGAGGCCATCTTCGCTAGCCAAGGGTTACGATCCGCTATCTCTCATCTTCACCCTTGGCAGATCTAGAAGGTTTTTGTAATCTCAACATTTTAATTATCTCCCTTGAAGCAATATCAATTCCAAGTTAAAAAAAAATATTTTCATCCAGATAGTTGCAAAAATAGGAGATATGTCTTTCCATTAACGACAAACATTTATCTACAGATAAAATGAAAGGTTATTTTGGTAAGATTTGATCAAAACTGCTAATATTTTTTGCAAAAATAATAATTATTTATCACCTTTGTAAACCCACATGTTTGTTAACAGATTGGTTAAAAATGGAAATGGAGCAATTTGATTGGATGCAACCAACTTTTACTGCATCCAATCAGATGAGAGAATGTATGACCACAAAAAACCTTCTACATCTGCCAAGGGTGAAGATGAGAGATAGCGGATCGTAACCCTTGGCTAGCAAAGATGTAACGAGGCTGTCTCTTTAACACATCCTCAATGCGTATAAAGGTAATTAAACTCAAACGTATAAGAATCATCATCTTTGACAGTGATTTCAAATTAAAATAAAACATCCTTCACTTTTATACATTCGGTTCAATATTAATTTGCGCTTTTTCGAATTTCTTTTTTTTTGTAATAAGTTTTACTTTTTAAAAAAAAAATGGGCAGTTCTAGTTAGTTTTAATTAGTGCAATGGAACTGGTTAAATATATATTTAGAATTATTTATCCACAGTCTTTGATTGATATCCAGGGATACTTTACTAAGTGTCTAATATTCTATGGATATATAAATTCTATACTATACCATTTTGATATTGTGTTGTTTTAAGTTTGTTGCACTTTTGTAATGTAGGCAAAAGTTCACAACAAATACTATCGAAAGCACCATACACAGTACAATACCACAAATAGTGACAATTCTTCTATCTACAATTTAAAATGATAAATTCTGTGTTTAACAACTATATATATACAAATCATTTCACTTGACAGTGACAATATATACACCTGGAAAAAAGTTAAGCACCCCCATGATTTTTTTAAAATCATACATTTTCAAAACACTTTTTAACCATTATTTAACAAATAGTCATTGTAAATTTTTATTGCAAACTAAAATATGCACTGTTAAGCACAATTAAACATGTTTGTAACAAACAAAAAGACATCGTTTATTTACATAACATGACATGGCAAAAAGATGGCTTTTGTTTATAAACATGGTCTCCGAAAAGTATGGTCTCCTGAAGCTCGAATTTTTTAATTAATTGTCAAATCGCACTCGAAAAGGTAAATCATAATCAAAAGATTGATACTGTATCGTCAAAGAGTCAATTTCGTGTATTTCCACCTTTAGCACGAATGCCCGCTGAAATCCTTGTTTTTTTACTACCAGTTCGGCGTTTTGTTTCCTAAAGAGTTATCTCCCGTTTTTCAAGGTAATATGTGCTTTTAGCCGAAAGCTAACATCCTTCCAGTCACATATTGAAGAATTAAAACTGACCAAACTCATGAAATTAGAAATTATTTCAAATCATCGAAAAGCATAAAAAGTCTAGGGGTGCTTAACTTTTTTCTAGGTGTATATATATTTATAAAAAAGCAATATCGGTCTAAACCAAAAATAACCATCCGGTTTTTCATCGAAGACCTTCATATATGTCGCTGTACAATACGTATTTGGCTTTCTTTTGTAACCTTTTTTTTGTCATATGCATTAGCTATATAGACATTGTCTAGCTGCGAGCACAGCATAGATATTAAATTTGTTTTATTTTATAAAGCATATTTATTCAATTTACTTCATTCGGTGAGACAAAAAAAGGGGATCCAAATGTTTAAATTGATAATTATCAAAACATTTTTTCAAATACTCCAAATTCAATTATAGCAAACGACACTGTTTTATTGGTTGATAATGAAAATGGCGCCTATGAGCGCATGCCGTTACGCTCCGAAATTTCAATAATGACATTGGCAATATTTACTTCATTGATATTAAGTGGAATGCGCAAATAAATAACATTTCTTGTAAAAAGTTTCTCCAAGAATATTTTAAAATTTCTCCCATGTTATAGATTCTAACACAAAATATTTTTCACGGTTGCGATATTATCATTTCTCACGCTGCACCTGTCTTTTTGAGAAGCATGTACATGTATGGACCAAAAAAATTAATCAGCATTAGGCAATTTTTCGCAGGAACTTGTCGTACTGCTGTCCGCTCTCAAGGGCATTGCAAGCTGTACTCTGTACAAGCTTTGTTCGTATGATACTTTTGATTTTTCAGCGTGCAACATTTTTGATTCAAACATGTCAAATGAAACTGATGACAGACCACTTTTGTTAATGTAATTATCTTTTGGGTGTTCTCTGTTCCTTGTTGAAGAAGGGGGTCTATGTTGGCCTATTTCAGGACTGGATTTGAATAAAATACATTTTATTTAATCTTTGGGTGGATTGCAGAACCGCGAGCAGCGTCTACGGACCTCGTTGAAGGCTGCTGGTGGTTCTCTATTATTGTTTTTCTAGATAACCGCTTGTTATGTGAGCTGTATTGCGTAAACTTTAATTCCACATCTCATTATTTTCTAACCAACCAAATTAATATTTTATAGATATCCGCTTTGATAGTTTTTATTCAGAAAGTCCATTTTTAGACACTCATGGTTTCTATTTGATAACAACTCATGGCATTGTCATATTTCATGCTTTATGGCATGTCACATTTCATGCGACCTAGCCATGTAGTTGTCTGGAAACTGTGGCAGAAATTTGCGTGACACTGACGGGTTGTTGTGTAGTTCAGTAGAGAACGAATAGTACAAAAGGTATTTCTACACAAGTGAACATTAAACAGGTCGAGTATTCCAGATTTCATATTTGACCTATCAGTCAATCAAAATTTTATAAGACTGACCTTTCAAATGGGAGAAAATATTAAAGCTTTTTCCACGTTTTTATAAAAAAAAATTCTCAACATAAACATATTTTCCGCGCTAATATTTCTAGTGGAGCGGATATAGGGTAAAATGTTTCATTTTGTGATAAAAGCGTGAAATTTGGTATGACGGTGCCTTAAAGTGGGACGATACCACATGACATATATCCAAATTTTAATGAAAATTGGTAGACGTATAGTTTATTAGTGATATACACCCATAAACATGAATAAAATAAAAAATTGGGGTAACGGACCTCGTTTTTCAAATAAATTCAATTGAAAACTGCAATTTTGACGGGAAATTAACATTAAGACATATAGGAAAAACACAGTTTTAACACTATTTATTTATACTTTTTGTGCACAAATGATATCCAAATTATGACCAAAAACTAATATAACATTTCTCGGAAAATTTGCGATGCATTGATGTAAAATAATGGATATGTCACAGAAAGGTACGGTTTCGTTAACATTGCCTACACGTGCAAAATGCAATAGAATCTAACTAAAATTGACGCTGTTTTTCACGACGTTCAGACGGATTTTTCAGAGTACAGGTACATTTTATCCATAATGCCGTTATTAACGTAATATACCACCTTAAGTACTAAACATTAAGATAAGATCGTTGGCCATTTCAATTTTGGTTATTTTCAAGATGGCCGCCATGCAATTCAAAATGGCGTCATTTCTTATTATTTTCTTTTCGATAGTGTTTTGTTCTTCATTTCTTTACATGACAATTAAAGTGTGCTACTTTTGTATTAGCTTTGAATGATTAAAACAATCAATTTTTGTATGTTTTTACTATTTAATATGGTTTTGTCAGTATCTGTGGTGCCTTCTTCTGATTCATATTGACAAATTCTTTTTGTTTCTTTTTCATACGCTCTAAGGTTTGGTCTACACTTAGCATATCGCTGGGAACAATGCAGATGTATTGCTACAAACAAACTGCCATCTTAATTTTCCGAGTTCATTTTCTTTTTTTTTTTCATATTTTTTTTTGGTGTTTCGCGTGGCATGTATTTTTGAACTTCGTGAACACAACACAACCCTTGACATTGGTGTAAACCCATGTATTTACAAAATACCCCAATTTTTAAAGAGTTCAAAATTAAAAGCTGTTATTGTATTGCGAGTTCTAATAAGTGTTTTTGTGAGCAGGTGTCAAAGTAGTGTCCAAAATAGTCACCATAATAATTTTTGAGGAAACAATTTTGAAAAATACATGATTTTATAGTACTTTTAAGATAGAATCAATAGGAAAAATTCAAATTTTCTTCACCTTAAAAAATATACTACATAGATTTTCTTACAATTTGTGAAAATCTTTGTTTTGTAAGAATTTTCAAATATACTAAATATTATCAAAATTTCTGAAGAAAAGCGAAAAATTTGTTTTCCCAATTATTTCTATAAAAATTATCTCCCCTTAAAAGTACGAGAAAATATTCAAATTCACAAAGAAGGTGTACATTGTACTTTACCCAAATTTTGCTGTATTATAATCAATTTTAATGTTTTCCTTACCCAATAAATATCAATTGGTTTAACTAGCATTATGAATTTTAAAGATATGTTAGATGTGCGAAAAAGATGCGAAAAATAGACACCCTATCTACCTTAAATTAGCATTGTACATCATTATCTGTTAGTAGGATAGCAGGCATTTAGAAAAGCCTCTAGTTTTCGAGTTTGTATGTTAATTGTATGACACACAGCTGAATTTATTATTTTATTAAAGGAAAATTATTAAACTTTTAATTTAGCTTGGTCGTCTTATTCTTGCGTGGTCACGTTCTTCTATTTTTGACGGTACCCATTAAATGTGCATTTCACCACTGTTTTTGAAGTCAAATAAAAGAATCGTTTATCGGCAAAATTCAATCATTTAAGGTTGTGGACACAAGGTTAATATGTTAAACTTGTCATCAATCAATACAAAGATTTTAAAAAAAAACGTTATTCTACTATAAGTCATTGTACCTTTTATACCAAAAATAATCATTGAATTTTGGACTATTTTCTTTTTTGAGAGGAGATTCCGTGTCACGTGAATGTAAAGAACGTTTGTTAATTTACATGTACACACAAATTTAGATTTTTAGGTATTGTAGTTTTAAAGGTATTTGATATTAAAGATCATCAAATTACACCTGTGGCATGTTTGGTTTGGAATTCACACTATATCCGGTGACAAAAAAGTATTTACAATTTTAAATTATTCCTGTATATAGCTATAATAGGATGATTTGAATGACATATTTGCTTTTGATGCATATATTGTCTATAATTATTATGTTAAACTTTCTTATTTTTGATATTTTTGCACTTTTTTAGGGTGTGAATTGTAATTTACAAATCAAATACGTGGGACCTGATAATTTTCCGCATAAAATAATAAAATGTCTCCCAGCCGCTACGCTGGGTGGAGACATTGAAATGCCGAGTGTGCCTCGATTCGAGCGTTCGTCATACTTTTTTAGCTCACCTGACCCAAAGGGTCATGTGAGCTATTGTCATCGTTAAGCGTCCGTCGTCCGTCCGTCGTCCGTCGTCCGTTGTCCGTTGTCCGTCGTCCGTCGTCCGTCGTCCGTTAACTTTTCTTCAAAGATCTTCTCTGAAACCACTGAAGGGATTGCATTGATACTTGGTATACATGATCTTTAGGATGTCCTCTACCAAGTTTGTGAATTATATACATGTCGACCAACCAACATGGCCGCTGTTGCTAAAAATAGAACAGGGGGGGTCAAACCATTGTTTTTGGCTTATAACTCAAAAAGTATAAGAGATAGAGAAATTCCGAAGCAACCATCCTTGTTCAGCATCAAAAGCTCTACGAATCTCTCCATTGAGTCGAAGTTGTGAAACGACTCCTTATAGGAGTTATTGCCCTTTAATCATCAAATTTGACCATTTTTGCAGTTTTTGGACATTATCTTTAAAACCGTTAGAGCTAGAGGAAAAGTTAGCATTGCAGAATTGTTTAGGTCATTGAGATCTACAAAAATGATTTCAGGGTCTAAATTGTCAGATCAGCCGTTTAAGAGTTATTCCCCTTTAACTGTTTTTTCCATTAATTTACACTGATTTTCAAAAATCTTCTTCTCTAAAACTACTGAAGGGATTGCATTGATACTTGGTATACATGATCTTTAGGATGTCCTCTACCAAGTTTGTGAATTATATACATGTGGACCAACCAACATGGCCGCCGTTGCTAAAAATATAATAGGGGGGTCAGACCATTGTTTTTGGCTTATAACTCATAAAGTATAAAAGATAGAGAAAATCCGAAGCAACCCTCCTTGTTCAGCATCAAATGCTCTACGAATCTCTTCATTGAGTAGAAGTTGTGAAACGACTCCTTATAGGAGTTATTGCCCTTTAATCATCAAATTTGACCATTTTTGCACATTATCTTGAACACCGTTAGAGCTAGAGGAAAAGTTAGCATTGCAGAATTGTTAAGCTCATTGAGATCTACAAAAATGATTTCAGGGTCTAAATTGTCAGATCAGCTGTTTAAGAGTTATTCCCCTTTAACTGTTTTTTAGCTCACAGGGTCAGGTGAGCTATTGTCATCACTTTGCGTCCGTCGTCCGTCCGTCGTCCGTCCGTCGTCCGTAAACTTTTTAAAACGTTAACTCCTCTGACACCATAAGTCCAATTGCAACCAAACTTGGTATGGTTGTTCATTAGCATTCGGTGCTTAGAACTGATGTGGGGATTTTTGATTCGTCGTAAAACATGGCCGCCATGGCTAAAAATAGAACATAGGGATAAAATGCAGTTTTTTGCAAATAACTCAAAAACGGCTACAGATATCAAAATTCTGGCAGATGGTGAAAGTGATCAGCACCTCAAGATCTACCTACCCTGAAATTTTGAAAAAAATCCAACGACCCATGTAGGAGTTATTGCCCTTTTTGTGGATTTTTTGCAAATTTTGCACCTGTTAAGCTCAATATCTTGAAAACTATACTAGATATTTGAGAAATTTAAATTGCATATTGTTAAGCAAATCAAGATCTACAAAATATGTAACAGGGTCAACGTTGTAGGACCTTTCCTTTTAGGAGTTATTGCCCTTAGAACCTAAAAATTTAGCATTTTAACAGCATTTCCTCATTACATTGAAAACGTTAACTCCTCTCACACTTAAGGTCCAAATGGAACCAAACTTAGTATAGTTGTTTATTAGCATTAGGTGTATAGAACTGATGTGGGGATTTTTGATTGGTCGTAAAACATGGCCGCTGTGGCTAAAAATAGAACATAGAGGTAAATGGCAGTTTTTTGCAAATAACTCTAAAACGGTGACAGATTTCAAAATTTTGATTGTAACAAAAGTGATCAGCACCTCAAGATCTACCAGCTCTGAAATTTTGAAGAAAATCCAACAACCCATGTAGGAGTTATTGCCCTTTTTGTAGAATTTTTGCAAATTTTGCACCTGTTTAGCTCAATATCTTGAAA
This sequence comes from Arcuatula senhousia, assembly GCA_963971305.1. Classification (NCBI taxonomy): domain Eukaryota; kingdom Metazoa; phylum Mollusca; class Bivalvia; order Mytilida; family Mytilidae; genus Arcuatula; species Arcuatula senhousia. The sequence goes on along the minus strand of OZ020308.1, from coordinate 19,545,807 downwards.
ACTATACTAGATATTTGAGAAATTTCAATTGCATATTGTTAAGCACATCAAGATCTACAATATATGTAAAAGGGTCAACGTTGTAGGACCTTTCCTTTTAGGAGTTATTGCCCTTAGAATGTCAAAATTTAGCATTTTAACAGCATTTCCTCATTACATTGAAAACGTTAACTCCTCTGACACTTTAAGTCCAAATGGAACCATACTTGGTATAGTTGTTTATTAGCATTAGGTGTATAGAACTGATGTGGGGATTTTTGATTGGTCGTAAAACATGGCCGCTGTGGCTAAAAATAGAACATAGGGGTAAATGGCAGTTTTTTGCAAATAACTCAAATAGGGTGACAGATTTTTAGATTTTGATTGAGAACAAAAGTGATCAGCACCTTTAGATCCACCATATTGTCAGATGACCCCTTTATTAATCTTATGACCCTTTCAACGTTAAATTGATTTTGCCTTAAAACCTTTACTTCAGGCACATATGTCAGGTGAGCGATTCAGGCTCCTGGGAGCCTCTTGTCTTTTAAAAGCACTTTCACGCTTGCAAGTCTAAATGGATGTTCGAGAATTGTATACATTATGCTTATATATTAATGAAAACTCAATTTAACAAATTCGAATTTTGGTACCGTGTGCGTGGTTTTTTGAAGAAATTTTTTTTTTAGCATTCGTACATGATTCTATTCACCATAATTGAACCTTATTATCACTCTCGTATCTATATATCTCAAAGGTATACATAGTTGTATTATTATTTGCGGAACAAGTTTGCCGAAGTTCGGTAACATTTGTTTTGGGATTTTTTCGGGGGGATTCCCTTTGTACAGGCGTTCTACCCATTTTGAGCCTGTAAGCGCTCTCAATCGTAATTATCTTCGGTTGTTTGTGAACGTTGTGCACAAAGTTTGAATCGTTTTTACAATCAATAACGAATTTGGTACTACGCGACATATTTTGTTATAACTCCCACCCCCTTTCCAGCATTTTAAAATGATAATATTTTTTTCTCCTCTAAATCAAAGTTACGACGTTTGGAAATATAGGTCAGTTGTTTATTGTCTGATTAATGTCTATTTTTGTCGTCGGAGTTCGATGGTTTGTCTAGTAAAATTGTTATTTCTAAAAGGTAAAGAAAAAAATATATTTATATAAAACTAGATAGACGTCTTCAATGGAAGACATACGGATATGTCGGCTACTTCTTAAGAAGTCAGCAAACAAGGAGTAAATGATTCATGGTTTAAATTGGCTTTACGTCATATATTATATAAAAGGAAGCCAAAATGTCAAAGGCTGTGGCATGTAGTTGCTGGGAAACTGTGACGGTAATTTTGAATATATGTTCATTATACTAGAATCTAAAGCATTCGACAAATGCGAAGTAGCAGTATTTTGGCATCAATTTACATCTTAATTGGGCCAAGGGATGAACATATATGCCAAATATCAAGGAGCTGTAGCATATGTTCTAGCCGAGAAAACTGTTACAATATTTTTTTCATGAAGTAATTTTATTTAAAGTCTAAAGTTTTCATTAAACAGGAAGTTGCAATGTTTCGGGGTTCAATTACATCTTATTGGACATGGGAATTAAACAACATACAAAATATCAAGAGGATCTGGCGTGTAGTTGCTGACTCGAAAAACTGCGACGGAAATGTTGCACATACACACCGAGAAAAACTCGATCTTAATCCCGGTCTGCCGATTATTAACAGCATAATTTTAAATGACATACACAAGAAGTTATACTTGTAAATCAAATTATTTAGATATTTTGCTAAACACCTGTTTAATTAAAACAATGGGGCCTTTGATGTGAAAGTGGCAAAGATTTCTCCACATGATGCAGGGGATGCACATGTTGTTCAACCAAAGAGGGTGTGAGGTAACTTACTAAGGACGGGAAGGTACCGTATATTCTTTAAGCTAGACACAGAGAGTTACCAATGGAGCATTTGAATGTCCAAAGACTACAATGCAAAGACAAGAGCAGTAAATTCAAACGAAAACAGCACCAAACAACAGACACTTTAAAGACACCACCCAAAAAAACTGAATAACAATATACAACGCGAACTCACGTTGTAACGAGAGTAAACTTATGTGCTACGTATTAAAGTGTAAGCAGTCCCTTCGAATGTCAATTCAGCATTTCAAATCCGGTAAAGGAGTATTTAAAAAAGCATCTATACTTATCTTAGAGATAAACATTCTATATTTTTTTTTCTTTAAGCGAATGGTGGCTTCCATCAATGTTCAGTTAATTTCTAACTTTCTGACGAGCGGGGTCGGGTTTTGTAGCAATCATACTGAGTGTTTGTAAAGCACTCGCAAATAAAAGAAACATGAAAAAGGATTGGGTAATAGGTGAACCCACCATGAATTTATAAATTCTTAAAATAGTGCATGCATGGATCCATACAAAAGTGTGACGATCGGAAGAAAGGAGGCACGAACAGACGGACGAACGGAACAAACCATAACATACTTCAGTGGGTATAAAATGAAAAGAACCAAGTTATTTGATTTGACAGTAAAGGAACTTAAATTTGGGAGAGAAGTGTGACGGAAGAAATGTCCGTGCCTCTTTTCTTCAGTCCGTCAAACGGACGGAACAAACCATGATGTACCACGGTACCTTTATGGGTATAAAAAATGAAAAGTAACCGATAATTTGATCTGACAGAACTCAAATCAACAGCTTTTATTTAATTCTACATACATGCATGGCTATGTATTCCACCAGGCTTACCGCCTACTTTATGCTTGTAAGCAGTAGTTCTTTTGATTTCGTGCATTAGGATTTTATATTTTCATTTTACTTTATATTTTATAAGTTATTTTGAACTAAAATATATTTATTTTGAAAAATAAAAATATGTAACATAGTTATAGAAGGTCGTTCGAGGCTAAAATTTACAGAGTTTTCAATTGATTCTCGGCGATGCGTAGTTGGTAAGTATGGTAAGGTGTGATATCAAAAAGTATTTTTAACCTAGGTACAACAGAATGAAATAAAAATGATTTGAAAATACCGGTAATACATTGTAACGCCAGGATCATCATGTTGTACGTTTTGTAGAGACAAAAATGCAGTTTTTCACTTTTTACTTTTTGAAAGCTCACTTTGGCAACTATTTTGTAAATAATTCATAAATTTTTACTGTTATAGTAAAACTGTATTTTTACTTAACATTAAGAACCGTCTTATAAGTCTTATTCGTAGCAAACAAATTTTTTAACACCACATTTTGGTCTCTAACCCATTTTGGAGTGAAATTCAAAATTAATCTCAAAACGTGACTACGTGAGAATGCAACGACCTCAACATTCTCATAGGCACCAATGATATATTATATAGCCGTGTGTCATACTATTAAGGCAAATCGACAAAAATCGATCCTCTTCTCCTCTACTATGTCTCTGATAGTTACTGTGGATGACAAGGAATCCTTAAGATTTACTAGGATTTTTTAGTGTCAGAAATACACTGCACATATCTAAGTACTAAAGGCAACTCACAGCTTGGAAAACAGGGATATTCATACTTTTGACAGCTTATTGCGCATGCACAGCGTATGCACACTAACAAATGAATAAACAAACCTTACATTTATCTTTTTTTTCTCATATACATGTAGGTGACAAATGTCTCAGAAAACAAGAAATTTAAAAAGAAAAAGTAGTTATGCACAAAAGAGTATAAAGAAAGTTTTATTTCGCGGCGGCAATCTTGAAAATGGCTGAAATCAAGATGCCAACTATGAATTATGAACCACTATATATTGAAGAATGTTTGTACAAAATCTATTGCTTTTATCACAATGTGAAATATTTTGGTGAAAAGTTTTTTCCATTATTCGTCAATGCCAAATAATTTTAAGTTCAAACGTTATTTGTTTGGCATGGATAAATTCTCTTTATAAAGATATGTTATGTTCCATGTTTTGTCTTCTTTTTCATTCGGAGCATTGGTCAACGGGCAATAACAAAGGTGAACATTACACTTAAATCTCCCTACTGGTCAATACTCCTCGGGGGAAAATTGGTGTATTTTATACCTTATTCTTTTTATCTGATATTAATGCAAAAGACCAACTAATGTTTTCACCGCTCATTTTAAACATTTGTTCAAATCATGTGTTGGTGAACGTAGTTTTTTATATTCTCTCAAAAACCATTGGTCAAAAGTTTGATGTAAACATTATCCTTTACAGGTAGATTCTTCGACCTGTTAAAAACAAACCACCTATATATTTAACAACGATTTTAAAAAGACAAAATTGCGATAAGAATAATAGTTTTTAAAGATGACTAGTTTACTGTTTGAATACAAGCATGTTAGTTCGGTCATATTGAATAGAACACATATTGCATTCTTGTACCCGAAATTAATTTCAAAGCTGTATTAAGCAACTTTGTGGAATCGGTACATCCGCACATATACCATTGTTAACATTTTAATTACTAGTCTTACCTAATATGTTGTTTGATCTTTCATCGGGTATTTTTCCAATTTTCGGCTTTTTTGTATCCATGTCTAATACTGTAGTTTTATCCGACGTTACCTTATGTCGGTCATTGTTAGTTAAAAATATCTGTGTCAATTTATATTGAGTCATTGTGACAAGGCTACACTTGTCATTATTATGTAATTTATTGGATCTCCTTGTAGTATTTACTGTATTCTTGTTGGTTTGTTTAAAATCTGTATCTATCGTAGACTGTGTTGAAAATTTGTGTTCATCAGTTTGTTGTTCACTGATATCTAACGATGTCAACACAGGATGCGTGGTTTTCATTTTTGTTGGTTTCGAATCACCAGGATTTGTCTTGGGGTTCGTTGCTTTTGAAGTAAGAACATGACCAGACAATGTTTGCTGTTCGGTACGACGACCCAGTTGATCTTTAGAAAACAGTTTAGTGTTTATCTTTGTAGTAAACAAATGATGCGTAGGTCTACTCTTAAATGTTGTGTCGTGATCAGTTTCTGTCAATTCTGAAATACCTTCCTGTGTTGAAATTTTACTAATATAAGTTTGCTGTCTATTTAATCCCAACGATGTGAACAAAGGATGCGTGGTATTGAATACGGTTGTTTCGGAATGTCTGCTACCTGTTACAACATTCAACGTAGAAGTAGTGTCATCTTGTGTTGAAATTGTATTTTTATCAGTTTGTTGTCTATTTGTTTGGACTTGCGAAGATTTGTTATCAGTAACAGATGTATTTGGGACACTACTTGAAGAAACTTCGTGCGATGTGTAGTCATCTAATGTTGTAGGGTGTGTTCCAGCCATGCTTTCGCCTGTGTTGAGTGTTGTGATTATAGTCACATGTGCGCTTGTCAATTCACCAGATTTGATCATTGTCGACGTTTTGTCCTTAGCTGAAACATTCAATCTATTTGATCGATCAGGTAAAGTTTGTGAAATTCTAAAAAAAATCCTTTTTATCTTTAAAGATATGCTGTTTGTTTTTCAATTAGCGTCGTAAGAGACACACAACGAATACAAAAAGAAACTGATGATAACTATCTTGAACTAGCTCTTTTTATTCTAACCACCATCTCTTTTGAATTGCCTGTACCAAGTCATGATCAGGAACATTGCAATCTTCAATTTCTCTTTTTTGTCTTTGCCTTGTTTTGTCTTTTATTCTTTGTTACATATATATGATATTGGTCATCCTAGTTCTGTTAATTTTGTTGTTACCTTTATTTAATTGTATTTTTTCATTCTACACGTAATATTTGAGACATTAAACACTGTTTTGAAAAGCATGACAATAATTGTACCAATTTCAATAAAAAATTATTAACCTGCAAGTGTTACACGTTTTTAGCTCACCTGACCTGAAGGGTCATGTGAGGTATTGTCATCGTTAAGCGTCCGTCGTCCGTCCGTCCGTTGTCCGTCGTCCGTCCGTTAACTTTTCTTCAAAGATCTTCTTCTCTGAAACCACTGAAGGGATTGCATTGAAACTTGGTTAAAGCTAGAGGAAAAGTTAGCATTGCAGAATTGTTAAGCTCATTGAGATCTACAAAAATGATTTCAGAGTCAAAATTGTCAGATCAGCCGTTTAAGAGTTATTCCCCTTTAACTGTTTTTTTTCCATAAATTTACACTGATTTTCAAAAATCTTCTCTGAAACCACCAAAGGGATTGCATTGATACTTGGTATACTTGATTTTTAGGATGTCCTCTACCAAGTTTGTGAATTATATACACGTCGATCAACCAACATGGCCGCCGATGCTAAAAATAGAACAGGGGGGTCAGACCATTGTTTTTGGCTTATAACTCAAAAAGTATAAGAGATAGAGAAAATCCGAAGCAACCTTTCATGTTCAGCATCTAAAGCTCTACAAATCTCTCCATTGAGTCAAAATTGTGAAACAACTCCTTATAGGAGTTATCGCCCTTTAATCGTCAAAATTGACCATTTTTGCAGTTTTTGGACAATATCTTGAAAACCGTTAGAGCTAGAGGAAAAGTTAACATTGCAAAATTGTTAAGCTCATTCAGATCTACAAAAATGATTTCAGGGTCAAAATTTTCAGATCAGCCAGGTCTTCCTCTCTGAAATCACTAAAGGGATTGCTTTGAAACTTGGTACACTTGATCTTTAGGATGAGTCTACCAAGTTTGTGAATTATATACATGTCGACCAACCAACATGGCCACCATTGCTAAGAATAGAATGGGGGGTCAGACCATTGTTTTTGGTTTATAACTCGAAAAGTATAAGAGATAGAGAAAATCCGAAGCAACTTTTCTTGTTCAGCATCAAAAGGTCCTTAAAGGAGTTATTGCCCTTTAACTGTTTTTTTTTCTATTAATTTAAACTGATTTCCAAAAATCTTCTCTGAAACCACTGAAAGGATTGTTTTGCAACTTTGTATACTTGAAAGTTTGTGAAATTTATTCAAACTTTGGCATAAGAGATCAGGTGAGCGATTCAGGCCCCTGGGAGCCTCTAGTTTCTAGATGAATTTAATCTAATGTATAGACTAGTCGTAGCTTAATTTTAATAAAAGTTTGATAAATTTAGTTTATTTCAAGTCGCACAATGATCATTTAAATCAAATGTACTTTGTGTTTTTCTAGTATTGTCTCGATGGTCTCTGGCAAGATAATTTTTGTTTAATAAAATGTTCAGAGTATGACTAAGGTTTCCGGTTAATATTTCATTGTCAAAAAAGGACATAGGTCTTACACTTAAAGTTTAAGTTGGTGAAGCATGACACTTAGTCCTACATATAACTAGAACAACATAATCATAAAGTAGATTTGCTTTCCTTCGATTTATTTCAATATCCGTTTAAATATGTACTGCTGATTAAAAAATAACAAATCTCGAAGGTAGAGTAGATATATATTTACAATAGCATTTCTAAAATTCGAGCAAACTTTAGAAACAGAATTATAAACAAAATCTTTTTATATTATATAATTATAGTGTTTGCTTCTGTCATTTATTCCGTATACCATATTGTTGCATCTTTTAAAATGTTTCTTTGAGCTTTATTATTGTTATCCTTTGCTTGATTTCAGCATATCAAATCGACCGTTGACAAAGTGACGGGTATGCTACGGCAATCAGCCAATATTTATTGTATAGGAGCACATGAATTTTTTCTTGTTTTGACTTTAGTTCATGTTGCTTATTTGGTTTGGTATGTGCTCTGTTCAGTCGATCGGTAGAGAGCATCTGATGAGTCTCAAAAACAGTAAACGCTAGTCAGGAGTAGCAAAAATATTGTATGGTTTGATTTCTTCTTTTGACGCAATACGGTTGTGAAAATGTTATATTGTCTTTAAATGATTTTTATTAACTTTGATCATCGTACTTGAAAGTGGCGGCGAACTGTTATCTGAGATCTCTTCTGATAATGGTGTCGTTTTAAGCTTGGGGATGCAAACTCCTTCTATACAATTTTTTTCACTACCTAAAAATAAGTATAAGTTGACAATAACATGTTTATGTTAATTGCACGATATAATCCTTTTGGTGTTTATATTTGAAATTTAAAGGATATCTATCTATGTCAAATAAAACAAATTGTCAACGGAGTATTGTTTGTCAGTTTTTAAACAAATAAACAATGAAATATAGTTTATGGAACCTTTTAATCTCAAAATAGGAAACAAAATAATCATTTTTGCTGTTTGTAAAGCTTAAAACCAACTAGCTTTTAACCCGCTTTTTATTTATTTTTGTCTATAAACTTTACTGGTTTATACATGCGGCCAATAATCTGTTTCCATTGTTCTCATATCTTAATCGCGACAATATTATCCGAGCAGTTCAACGAAGAAAAGGACAATAACGGATTTGTTGAAGTAATGAGTATGATTTAGATAACTCGCATTGAAATTGTTTATTTTTTTTACTAAGTCTAAGGTACTTGTAACAAAATATTCAAGATACCGATTAATGTCCGTATTAAAATTGCTTAAATGTATTTGCCATCCGTCAATTCAACGGTCAAGTAATTTGTAAGTAAAATCCATGATAAAATCAAACTTGGTAATGAATGAGTCTCTTAATTTTAATTACAATATGCCTTACATGTATTTGAAAAAGCTAGTATTACAAATATGGATGGTGTTTTTCGAAAGTGTAATAAAATTCGTCAAAAGTTAATTTTTGAAAATAAAGGTAAAAACACAATTACCGAATTTGGAGGATCCATATCAATGTCCAAGAGAAAATAAAAAAAACATGGAAGACACAATGGAATAGTTATAGATCGCGATGGTCCTGACTTGGTACAGGCATTTCAAATGAAATGGTGGGTTAAACCAGGTTTAATGGCGCACCAAACCTCCCTCTTCCATTGCAATCTTAGGGACCGGTTGTGAAGACATAATAAGGATAAAAAAGATAATTATCTCAGTACAACAATCAGCAAAACACTTATCAAATCAATCACTAACCAATACGTTCAACTTAATTTTGAATCTTTTGACAATTTGTTTCTCGAATCTATTTAATACGCATCTTCTGATATGGCGTCTTATTTCAGTTTAGTACTTCTTTATCTTAATTAAAACAACTTTGTTCAAAAGTGAATAGAACATGTCATCGCAGCATATCAAAAATTTCAAAATCTACATATAAAAGGATTGAATAATAATTTGTATAATGTGAACAAATATATTTAATAAAGTGACCTATAGACAAATGTAAAAATGTGTAAAAAGATAGTATGGTATGAAGCCATTTAATTGTGGTGTCTTGATAAAACGAGAGCTAATTAAAATGCTTGGCGGAATAAGCAGACTGCTTGCTATAGCAAACGCGTGTCCAAACGCGTCCTGTTGCGAGCAATCAATTTACTTTTAGTCAAATCCGGACGACAAACTTTTATGTCAAACAAACGTTTTCGCTCATCTTATCAAATGTTTTCAGAAAAATTTCTTGAGTGGCAACTTCACTAGAATTTCCAGTATCCTTTAACGCAAGATCTTGAGGAAGTATGAGATAAATATAACGACTAAATGTGAGATTAAATGAAGCAAGTCTGCAAATTCGAAAGCAGAACAAAACTAAAATTCATTTGTTTCACACTAAGCAATAGGTTTAACATATTAAAATTTAATGTCATAATGCGTTACATTTTACCATGTATCGATATAAAGAATTGATATTTTTAGCTATAATGACATCAGTGTTTTGGAACATTGTAGATACGACCAGAGCGAAATGATTTAATTTGATTTTTTTTTTCATTGCATAAAAAAATCCACCGATTTTACCAAGTTACTTTAGCATGCATTAATTTCGTGCCAAACTCTAGTTATCTCATTTATGACTATTGGACCAAGGTTAGAAGAAAATAAGTCTCATACGATTTATAAAAAAAATCTTTCATCGTTATCAGCCACAAGTAGAAAAATTCAATATCATTTTAGACGAAATTGTTAGTTCTTCATTGATTATTGTTTGACTGGTTAATGTACTGAGATGATCACCTAAGCATCCTTAATATGTCATCACAAACCTGTTGTGTTTTGTGTATCAAAGTGAATGTACTACATTGAACAAAGGCCTTTATTCTTTTTTTCAAATTGCAATCGTATCTAATGTCAAAGATAATACAATTATGATAATGCAATAAACATGTACAAGATAATTACCTTTTTTAATCCAAAATATCTACATGTTCAAAATACATTTCCTGGGGAACAGTATCGGGTTCACTTTATTTCTTGACGCAAGATACTTAAATTAGCACGGTCTGCAGTTTAAATATCTAACGCAAAATTTAAGTGGTTCATTTTCCTGTATTTTGTAAAACTGTAAAGTTACATAATGCATTGATTTATGTAGCAATAGACATTATAGATCGATCTTTCTTATTATATATTTGCAAATGATGTTTTTAAAATAAATCTAAAAATACTCACAGTTTAATTCATCCGAATGGTCTCCGCAATCGAAAAAATTATCACACTCGTGACCACTAGCAATACAAATGCCATTATAACACCTAAATTGCGATTCTGCACAACTTTGTGTGGCTACAAAATAAGAATTAATCACCTTATCATTTGCCATACTAATAGTAATTTCAATTCATATTTTTATGCGTACTAATAAATGTTGGGAAAAATTATTCGTTATAATGTAATTTACAACAAAAAATACAATTCAAAGATACATTAAAACAACTAGGGTATATGTGATGCCAGGGTGGCGAATTCAGAATGGAAGTAAGGGCTTAAGTCCTTTCTTTGTCCGATAAGTTTATTTTACTTTTACATAAATTTCAACTTTAATTGCATCCTTAATGATCATTAGGTAATTATGTCCTATATACTAGATTTGTAATTGGTCAAATACATGTATGTCTTTTTTAAAGTACAACCTAAAACTTATGCATTATAACGCAAACGAAAAAAAAAGTTTGCGTGTGCTTTATATTAAAAACGTGATTGTGAAACCATTCTTATGTAATGCAAAACCAGACTATATATTTTACCCATTATACCGCTACACATTATGATAATTGGTATAAGTGGAGCTATCCATATGCATCGCATGTCGTCTGGGGAAAGAAATATACCAATCAATCGAACATTGGTCTAATGTCCATAATACCCGACTATTTTTGGACAATAAAGCACTGTAAAATATCATAATTCATTATTATCTTTTATATATCGTTATAATTTTCATTTTATTATTGTCATTTTATTTATTTGTTCACACTGTTTGTCACATTGGTTTTCTACATTTTTACAATAGTTATTTCAATATTAAACAACATCGGAACCAAGGAGTCGGATCATTCGAATGTCAAAAGTCCAAAGATGCATTTATATTGCACCTTTGCTTTCCCCAGTGTAGACAATATCGGTTTACCAAAAGCCAAAACAACAAAAGCAAAACCAAGAATACAGAATCACCCAAACTTATTAATTCGTAAACACAAATACTCTGGCTACAGTTAACACTGGTAGACTGATGGCAGTCAAAACCTGTGCATGACTTTTAACAGTGATAGGGAAAATAGGAGAAAAGGGTAAACCGCAATCTTATCTTAGTCTGTTGTCTCCGTTTTAATTGTGTCCTACATGTACTTTATTTTGTCAAAAAATGATATAACGAGAACATGATGTAATAATTCTGCGGGGAGACCACAACCGAGCCTCGTGTCACCATATTGCAAACGTAGCTCTTTATCAAGAAAATCCTATTATATCCGACAAGTTCTAAAACAACGAATCTGTTGCGATATGTAAACCCAATAAAAACGGACTCTTTTTACACAAAGGATACGACATCACATTTGTCAAAAGGCTTTGGAAATATTATTTTTTGAGTGGCAAGTATAATCCCTTACACGTCAACAAAACTGTGAAAATAAGAGGTTTAAAAAGAGCAACATAATGCCGACGACAAAAGTGAAAAAAGCAAATCAGTCGGCGTTAAAGTTTTATACTGCTCAGATCTCTCATTTAACACATATATATATATTATGTTCTGTGTTTGAATAAATATTGCGTCAGCACTGCATTGAAAGAGCGAAAGGGAAAAACGGTTGATTTCTGTGCCCCGGTGTAGTTTACTCCTGTGTCATTGTGGTATTGTGGGTAAAACAGACGATTGTAAACATCCGAAAGACAAAAATATGTCATTTAGGTAAGAAAAATAGATATACTAGTGTTGTTAAGGTTCATTTTTAGTTTCTTACTTGTCACTCTATTGTTTTCTAACCATTTTTAAACCAATAGATAAATAATGTAAGAAATATCGCAATGAAAAAACAAAAAGTTAAAATGTTGAAAATAGCATAATTTTATGGTACATCTGTGAGCAATTAGTAAGTGTAAATATGCTTTATGATTCTTTAGAACATATTCTACTGTCGAAGATGAGTAAGTGTCTTCTCAAGTGATGTTACAGCTGTGTTTAACTTATGAGGCGAATGTTTATTGTGTGCCCTGCTGCTGTTAAGTTCTGTGCACGCTGTAGTTTATTTGAGGGCAGTTTTTAAAGTAGCGAAAGTTTATTTATGTGTTTTGATCAACTTATCAATATAGAAAATGCCTTTTATTTATAGAAAAACTCATCTCTAAGTAGCAGTTCGCGTTTTAAATCCTTATTTGATAGAATATCTCATGAAAGGTTAACTAAAAACCTACAATGAATAACTGATTTGTTGTTTTGTAAACACTCAATAAAATGGGTTGAAGAAATGCTGTCGTTTATTTCCGAGTTTACGAATGTTGATTTCTGTGCAGCAAAAATTGTTGTAGTTTATTTCTGTGCTATTTATTTTTATTATTTGATGTAATAACATGAATGTGCTTCAAAAAAAAGGCTAGAGGCACTGATGGAAAGTTTTTTTTTCAATTTCAGAAATCTAAAGTGGATTAATTTAAATGCGAATATTGTGAATTTTCTTCTGGCATATTCGACGATACAATTTTTGCATTTTGTCCATAACCATCCCAAGGAAAAATAAAAAATATTTGTCCCCCGCCGTAATGCGACGGAGGGACATGGTAATGGTCTTTTTCAGTCCGTCCGTGCGTCCGTCACATTTTTGTGAACGCAACTTTCCTGAGACCGCTCAACGGATTTTGATGAAATTTTGTAGGATTGTTTGTCATGATATGTAGTTGATCATATCGAACCGCCATAACGATTAAACAAATTCTATAGGAGTTATGGGACTTTATCGACTTTGTTCATTTTAGGTCATAGGAACACTTTGTGAGCTCAACTCCTCTGAAACCGCTCAACGGATTCTGAAGAAATTTTGTAGGATTGTCTGTCATGATATGTAGTTGATCCTATCCAAATGCAATTTTAATTCTTCAAATTTTAGTTAATTTTAAACTTTAATACGGCGGCGGGGGACATTTGCTACCTGAAGCAATCTTGTAAAATTAGAGTGAATGAGAAAAAGAACATTCAAGTTTAAACATTTAAGATTTGATTCTAAACCAGAAGATGCAATTTTAAATGAAAACACATTTGCCAGATGAAACAAAAATTAAAATAACCGTTGTTGACTTTGATGATGTTTTGGAACCCCCATTGTCTATTGAAGTTGGGTTTTAAACTGTTAGTTTTATTGTGCGGAAATGTTATTTTGAAATGTTATCATAAACAAACCGACTACTGTAAACCAGGAAATTATCGAGACAGTTTTATTTTGCGATTTTCGCGCTGTCATTGCTGCACCTAAATTGAAAAAATACACGACGAGATATGTGTCCTCCTTTGTAGTCTAAATGGAAATAAGATTACCGGTTAAATTTAAAACTGCGTGAACTTAAACTCAGTATCCTACCAGGAAAAGCAGAGATGGTGCCAAAAAATATCCCAGGTTTACAGAATACAAGAATTACTCAATACATGTATAAATATAGATTTTATCACAAATTTTTATCGTGCGTTGTTTAAAAGAGCTTTATATATTATTTTTGTAATTTATAGAATAAGTCAAACAGTAGATTGTTTAGACAGGAATTGTAAATGAACACTCGTTTTAAAATGATCCTGGTTTAGAGTTAGAATTAAAGTTATATTTCCATTATTTGATCTGATTTACTAATCCCAAGTATTTATAGCTCAGAATGAAACATTCGCAACCACACGAATAAACTTCCGCGGGCTCTGAAATATACATTCGCATGTAGAAAATCAGCACTGAAATATACATTCGCGGTGCAAATTTTAACACCTACTTTTATTTCATCGATCTGTCTTGAACCTTTGCATTATTAAACTTTATTTATCAACAATAAAATTCTATATATACTTAAATACACGATGAACACTTTTTGTTCAATTTATTTAAATCTGCAAGTGTTTTATTTATGTAATTTGTCAAAAAACGTGTTTATAATTTATAAATTATTGACTTTTTTGATAAAAAATAGCTTATGACATAAAAATGCAAGTAAAACTTGAATTAACTAAATCGTTACTATCTAATGTTGAAATCACCGGTGCTGCAGGATATGTAATTATTCAATAATTAAGTAAAAAGGCAGAAAAAACAGACGACTTCATTTTGCGCACAGCAATAAACTACATCGGGGCACAGAAATCAACCGTTTTTCCCTTTCGCTCTTTCCATACAGTGGTCAGATTAATTCGATATTCTGGGTCATGTAAATTGCAATTAATCTTTGGGCAACATAGTACGCCTCTACAGAAACTTCGAATACTAGTAAACACTACAAATTTGTTACTGAACATATTCCTTCTTATTTCAAAGATAAAAGTATTCCCATTATCTCTTATTCTTAAACTTACACAAGTGAACCTACGGTCTTTAACTATAAACAAGTGTTGCGGGATTTCCAAAATCAATAACCTCAAATCAAGACCACCTGACAGTTCCTGTGAAAATTCCCCATTCAATTATAGTCTTTCTTGCCACGTTATCACTTGTGACCTAAACATCGTGGAAAATGACTTAGTTGACGATGTTTCGGCTAAAGGACCTAAATATCGTGAGTCAAGACGAATCAATCATGAATTCAGTTGATGACACTGCCAAAAAAGGTCACCAAAGAACAAGAGAAATAAAGTGACATTTTGCCAGAAGTAGATAAAGCTGTGAGGTCATTAGTTTTGAAACAAATCAATTCTTTTAAAGGCACAATCATCACTAAGGCAACATCCATTTTCAGCAATGCTGATGTTCCAAATCATTGTCCACCTTACATGACAATTATGTTGTTATACATGCAGACATAGCACCAAATAACATCATTTTTGTATGCAATAAACACTAAAGTTATCGTTTAACAGCTGAATTTGGGGTTGGTTATACAAGCTATAGCACCACATACACAGCTTCAACACTGTCTAAGAAGGAAAAATTTGACGTCACATATCTGTCATTTCCTCCTTCAACCTTTTTGTTGGTGCCAATAATTTTGTTGGTGCCAATAATAATGACATTCCATCCCTGTCTTCCTTAATTACATAAAAATCCATACAAGCAGACACTGTGCAAACAGAGCTTCATTACAGGGTCATCCAAATGCATCTCTTTCAGTTTTGTTCTGACTTACTTACGGTAATAAAATCAGGCCGACAGATATATTACGATTGTTGTTATTCTAGATGTGGTGTAAATCATGTGGTTCCAGACGAATTCGAAAGAGCCGATGGACATACTTAACTCTAAATTAGTTTCATATTGAAACAGCATCAAAACTTCTGATTTCACCACACTTAACATTTCTATTCCACACGAACAATCGCAATTGCGATTGTCACAACTGATTTAATGCAGAGTTTTCAAAAAAGATTAAAAAACCCAGGTACAAATATCTTGTTGTCAATTATACTAAGACTTACTTTGTCATCAATGATTCTAAGAAAATGAACAAATTTACAGAAGATCAAATAATCGACATGCTCAACTTTCTCATTGACAAAATATTTGTTGAATTTGGTTTTTCGGCAAACAACAGGAATTCCAATGGACACTAATTTGTTTCTTCATTCATATGAAGCAGACTTCTTACAGTCACTTCTAGACAAAAAGATCGTAGACTAGCTCTCTTTTAATCTCACTCTCCAATATACGTATGATGTTCATTCACTGAACATTTCTGGATTTGGTGACTTTCTCCAACTTATATATCGCCAGGAACTTGAGATAAGGAAACTACGGATTAGAGGAAGTCTTCTTCATATCTAGATTTACATCTTGAAATAGACTCTCAAGGAAAACTTTTTACAAAACTCTATGACAATCGGAAACTATATATATTCGAGGAAGTCGTGATATTTTGACATGAAATGACACAAAAATGTGTGAAAGCTTCTTGACAAAATTATTGAAAGGCTTAGGAGGGGTTGCAGATGCCTTTGTCGTTTAAATATTTATATCCACGTTCAGCTATGGGAATCCAAAAATCCATAGACAAATTAAATTAAAACATGTCTTCTTTATGTTACTAAGAGTGTTCGAAAATTGCAGGAAGAGTATTAAGCATTTTAGGAAAATGTGCAGATAACTGATTGGTACCCTGAGATGTAAAGGACGCAGAAGTTGGATCATAATTATTACGTACATACATGTACATGTACACATACTTTTGCCCAGTTTTACATGTACATGATGTATATATAGTATTTCGATGCACAGCGCAAATTGGATGGCGTTACCTTGTAGTATAAACTTATTTCAAATGCTTCATATACAAAAATAATAGAACAGTGCATTCACATTATGTTTAACAACATCAATCGAAATCTAGGACTCATCGGTAAAACCATGGATATTGGAAAAACCATTCGGAGCAACAACATGACCAATGGAATTTCGAAACAAGCTAAAGCAAATAGTAGACCTTAAACAAATGGTAATGCATCATTGTTATAACCTTCATGTGTGTTCATTTTAACACTCCTTTTCAACTTTAAACTTTTAATTTAAACTTAAAATTCCAGGCAAATATTTTAGTGTTGCTACATGTATATTTTCCAATTATATCTCCCCCCACTTTTGTGGGAAGACATATTGTTTTTGTCGTGTCCGTCCGTTCGTCCGTCTGTCCATCCGTCTGTCCGTGTGTCCGTCACAAAGTTTGTCAGCGCAACTCCTATGAAACTACTGAACAGAATTCAACGAAACTTGGTATATAGGAAGGACACCATATGTAGTTGTGCATGAAGGAAGCAAAGGTGTACCAAAGGGGTAATCAGTATCATAAAACCGTGAAGACAAAGACAAAACCGGCAGACAAAAAATCATCACAACAAAACAAACCACATAACAACATAAAACACACACACATAACAACAAAACCGCATTCAGCAACGCGAACTCAAGTCGAAACGAGAGTGAACTCAGGTGCTCCGGAAGAGTAAGCAGTTCTTACTTGCTATAGCACACCCGTCACGTTGCCAAAGATCGATTAAGTGTTGGTCAAATCCGGAAAGGATGACATTACAAAACTCTATGTCAAACCAACATCTGTGCTCATCTGAGAGATAGAAATCCCGTATTTGCATACAAGCACATGATGTCGTCCGTAAAATTTCTTGAGTGATGACAACAACCTGGGAGCAACGTACCCCTGTGTTATATATATATATATTTTATTTTGAAACCACCCCTTTACAACGGGGGCAAACACCGACGGGGCATCGGCGCTTGCGTCTACAGGTCAAACAACTACATACAAGTAATTGTAAAACATTCTTTACAATATAAAATATATAAAAGTTCGTCATAAAAGATATAGTATCTTTGGTAAACAATAAAACAAACACATTGATTAAACCACAGTTAAAAGTCAAGTCATTCAGTATAAGATAAAATAACAAATCATTTTACAGTTAACAATTTGCTTGTCAGCCGTGTAGCTCTATCAAGGAAGTCGTTGTACTCCCCACATGCACTGGAATAACGAATCAATTGTGATACGTAAACTCCATATGCTGGAGCGGACGGAATGTTGCTACACAGAAAGGGAAAGTTAACTATTGGAAAGTTGAAGTCATCACGTTTGTCATATTATCAGAAAATTTTGATCCTAAAATTTTTGTGGGAGTTATGGCCCTTTGAACTTAGGAATTTGTTGAAAATCATCATTTATCATCTTGTCAGCGCAACTCCTCTGAAACTACAGAACAGAATTCAACGAAACTTGGTATATAGGAAGGACACCATATGAAGTTGTGCATATTACCAGGAACTTTTGATCCTCAAATTAATATTGGAGTAATGGCCTTTTGAACTTAGAACTTTTTGGGGGAACGGAGGGAAACATCGTTTGTGTAGGCAAAAACTAACTTTAATTAGGTTTTATGTTTCAAAATCGTACTTAAAGAATGCAGTTTGAAGCCTTGGTTTAACGCACCATTTTTTTTAAATGTCCTGAAGTCAGGACCATAAATAGTGTGATTTTTTTATTTCTCTGCTATGTCTTTGTCTCTGTTTGTCTTTTCTTCCTGGATACATGGGATTATTCATCCAAGTTCGGTAGTCTGGTTGCTATCTTTATTAACGTAGGCTCTCATTACATGGTCTCAAATGTGACATTAAATGTAATGTATCATAATTATAAGATCACCGAAATGGACCATCTGTAGAAAACATTCTTTCACAGGACAAGTTCAGTGATCATGAGGATGCGTAAAAATGAGTTGGTCGCAAGCTGATTACTTGTATTACAAATATTAAAGAAACCAAAATTTATCATTTGAAATTCTTCCTGTAAAGGATGGGTTGCGATAAGACCCGTTTTCAGCCCACCGCAAAAGTCAAAAATAAAATTAAGTAAATTCTTTCATAAAATGTCTTGTTCAAAAGGTTAATATTTCTATTTTTTGAAAATCTACGTCTGTAGTTTAAAAGGTTTTTGTAGATTTTAGTAAATGGTGCTTGAAATGAACCACCACAAATGATTTTAACATTGAGCCTATGGGAAAGTGGCGCAAATGAGTGATATGTATCATTCCCGAAAGTAAAGCCTTGCACACGGAACCAGCTCCATATTTTATTCAAAAACTTGTTTTACTAAAACACATCTTTTGTGAAAGTTTCAAGCTGGTTCCGCGTGCAAAACATACTGAAAATTTAGAGACTATATTTTTTGAACTTGTTGTCAGTAGTTAAGAATTGTGCGAAATCTCTCCGTTTTCCTCGTTTTTCTTGAGATTAGCGTTTATTTCAAATTCAAAATTGTTCTTAAAAGTGATGTATATGTATGATGAACCTTTTATAGAATTGTTAACACTGGCTTCAACTATATAAGCAAAAAAAATCACTTTATTGAAGCCCTATCTTGAAATTTCTTTTAAATCAAGATGAAATTTTCAATCAAAATGGGTCAATTTTGAACACGATTTTTCCAAGCCGTGTTTATGCAAAAGGATTTAAAAGTAGTCTTTCACAACAGTACAATCATTTTGCTACAAAATAAGGTAAAAAGTAAAAGGCTATGAAATACTTTTTATTTTTCGCTTACAGATGGGCCAAAATAGGGCCTTATCGCAACCCATCCTTTTACAAAAGACAAACTTATTGGAAAAGTTAAATTAGTTTTCAAATTATAATATATAATAAAGTTAGATTTGGTTTTGTATGCCACTATCAATTTACATTAAAACGTAAAACCAGTCCAACAAGGATGTTCGAATAAATGTAAGATAAACATGATAAAGAATTTATCAATGGAAGATTATATCGCAGTAAGGAAAAAATGCTTTGATCTGTTTTAGATATTTTCACTATAATATAAGCAAAATTAATTTATTTTACGGAAAACAAAATAAAAAAACAAACAAAACCTTCATCTTTTGATGTAGTGAAATCTTTTTGTTTGAAACTCATACCACCAAAAATGGATAGACAAAATTCTTCAGCACTGTACCCATTTTCATTAAAGTCTGTGGTTGTCATTAATTCTGGAAAACAGTCAAAATTTGTCTTTGAAAAAAACAGAGGTACCAATGGGGCATCTGAATATCAAAACTCCGAAAGGGCAAAGACAAGACCTGTAAACATCAATGAGAACTGGTTAGGACAAAAACAGACAACACAAAACACAGAAATACAAAAAACAACTGAAAATATATTACATTTGGGAATTCAAATACTATTACTGCATACCTAAAGATGACCTCTCACATCAAAGCAGATTCACCTTTTCGGATGACATGGAATAAATGATTCCTAATAATAGGTTCTCCTAAATGAACAACGTAACACCATACCTTAACCAGGAACTAGTATTAATCCGTTTTAATTTTCACAATATTCGAACAATGTCTTTTTACTAGCAATCAAACACGATCTCACGTATACTTTTAACATACAAGATAATAAACACAGGTAGAACTAGATATATTCTTATGAATTATTTTAAATTTTGAGGATTTTTTTATAAATGAAAATATTCCAATATGTATGAATAGTCAAACATTAAAAGACAAACATTTAGTGAGTGAGTGAGTGAGTTGGTGTTTTACGCCCGTGCAACGCTATATAGGTTATCTACAGGCGATGAACATAAAAAGGATGATAAAATGAACATGAAATGATGATGATAAATGAAATATGGGGGTGGGGTGGGACGCAAAGACCGGTTAATTTTGAAGAACCACAGGAAAAGGGGAGAAGTGGGTAGGGGCGGACAATTTAGCCTATGTGGTGCACTACTTGGCGGTCCACGAAGGGGTCATCTACGTGCATGAAGCGTGGCACTCTCCACACACGTTGGCCAACTATGGTCGGCGGTCAGGGTTTCCGTATTAAAGACAAACATTTAAAGTAACAAATAATAAAGGAATGGATGTATATTAGTACCACTGCGAATTATAGTCTCGAAAATGGTGTCCTATAGTTGTTACGAAAAAAGACAAAACTAGAGAAAACGGGACATGCGGGAGCTACTAGATTTGAAAGTATCTTTTACATATTGAAAACTATAATTTACACAAGTTTTTATTATTTTGATGAACAAAAATACCTAGTACTAAACCGAATTTAATGTATAAACTGTTACTTCATAATTTGATTTCCAGTTTGGAAATTTTGGTTTATTGTTCTATGCTCTTCATTTAACATGTAACATAGTGTTTTGGCATTTTCAATCTTAAGAGAGCCTCTAATGAATATTGAATACACGAGTGGCAAAATATATTGTCTGGCACTTTGTTGTAATTTTTATTTCAAAATGAAAGTGGTCGTAAACGGACTGGATCGATCTTATGTTTTTCCCCGATTCTTTTTTTACCATTTTCTTCTTATGACAACCTCAACATTTTGAATTTCCACGCCACATACATTTCACACTTCTATCCAACATGCATAACTCAAGCCACAATTGGCACAGATGATACGTCAAACACAGCTTTTCACAAGTGACATAAGTTTTAGTGTTAACAAGTTAAGCGCTATCAATCGGACCAAAAGATCCAACCTAAAATTATTTCACGATTTAACGATCATCGCCGGTTTTCAAAGAACAAATTTTATGCATGTAAATACCTTCTTTGTTTTTCATTTTTTGTTTTGGTTCTGAAAAAGTAAAATACTCTTTTTTGAAATCGTAAGTTGGTCCATTAAAACAACTAAATTTTAAATAACTATGGGACCAGTTTAACAAAGGTGTCTTAAGACTAAGACATGTCTAAGGAGGGTCATTACTCAAATCGTAGTCCTAATTCTGTTTATCGAACACGTCTTATTTTGAGACATCCTAAAATTTTAGTCCAAACTTTAGGACATCAAGTTAGTTGTCTTATGGGGGTGTTAAGATAAGATGTTATTATAATATCTTAAAGGTTTAAACAAATATTACTGTTGCTTTACTCCACATGAGAGGTCGTCGAGTAAACATCCGCAGAAATAGAGTTTTTCAGGACCGTGACAACCCGCTAGATTACATGGATGATGACAGCATAATATGCAGATATAGACTGAGCCGTCTGCTTATCTTTACGCTGTGCCAAATGTTTCAACAGGAGTTACATAGACCAACTATGAGGTTACACGCCTTTCCAGTCTCCCTACAAATGGTTGTGGCTCTTAGATTCTATGCTACTGGAAGCTTTCAACAGGTGTATATAATATATCGAAATCAAGCGTGTCAAATATTACTGCTGATGTAACACGATGTCTGAATAGGGTATGTCAACAGTACGTAAACATGCCTACACGCCAAAATGAGTTAGTGGACTATTGCATGACTCTTATAATATTTCGAGTTTTCCTAATGTAGTTGGTGCAATTGACGGTACCCATGTACGAATTAAAGCCCCTTCTACTGATGAGCACCCATAATAACTACCATTCAGTTAATGTAATGAATGTTTGTGATGCCAATAGGAAATTTCTCAATATCTTAGCACGTTGGCCTGGGGGAACACATGATGCATTTATTTGGTCAAACACTTCATTGTGCGATATGTTTGAAAACTATTTCAGAAGGGTGGTTATTAGGCGACAGTGGGTGCCCCATGGGACCGTTGCTATTAACTTCAGTGTTAAACCCTAAAACACGAGCCAAGGAGAGGTACAACGACTCTCATACAAAAACAAGAAGCATTAATGAAAGAAGTTTTGGGCTTTTGTAATCGCGTTTTAGAAACATTGACACTACTGGAGGAACACTTTTGTACAAACCCTTGAAATGCTGCGTTATTGTCATCGCAGTTGTAGTTGAAGTGTTACACAACTTGTGCATTACCCACCGAGTGCCACTTTCACCGGCAAATGAACTTACACCAGATCGTGGACATATTGGACGATTGCCATTTGAAGGACAACTAATAGGCGAGCGGCGGAAAAAGTCTTTAAAAAAAATAAAAAAAATTAAATTACCCAAAAACCTCATGGGATATTTTTAACTATATTGATAGTATAATATTTCAGCTTTAGTAATATCGATGTTTGCCATTTGAAATCTGGTCAAAACATGAAAAAATAATGGTCAAAGGTCACTACCCAAAATCTACAAGTTTGAGACGGCAAACATTAAGGCAACTAAAATGTTACAAAATGTGGTTAAAAGTTAGAAAATAAAGACTAAATATTACTTACATATATAAGTGAAAATAAATCATTCACTTTTGGTTTCTTTGAAGAAATTTATTACGTCATTTTTTCTATTTTTAGAAAAGGGTCAAATTATTTTGATTTTTTGCGTATAAAAGTTTGAATTGCGAAAAAAAGAATTCACATTTTCACTTACTTTTTTCCTCAATTTGTAAAACATTATCTTATTTTTCGTTAGTAACAAAAATAAATGGTTCAAATGTGTTCATTGACTCAAAAACACCACATTTGTGGATTATACCAGAATATTAGGTTTATAATAAAAAGTTTACCGAGTTTACCATTAACATGTTTAAAACGGAATAGGAATCAAAAACCAACAAAAATATCTTTAATCTAACTAGTTAAGTTGAGAACAATAACTTTGCACAGAAAAAAGAAAGAAAATCATCGAAAAGTTAACTAAAAACACATAAGAGTTAAGTGGCTAATAGAGGTTTTAGAAACTTTTAAGTTTATTAACTTAATAACAAACCTTAGGCGATATTTTGGACTTAATAGAGAGATGAGAGTTTTGGATTTCAGAACATATTAGTTTGACGCCTGTAAAATGGTCGGAACATTGTGCAATTTGAGCTCAAAGATTAGAACTTTTTAAGCGTCAGTCATAAGTTCAAAAGACGACCAAATCCTTTTACATTAACGGGTCCAGCAGGTAGGGTGTTCCGGGAGCCCCATAATGTCGCTTAGAGACAAAATATTAAAAAATAATCCTATAGATTTCAGGCAAATTTTTCATGAACATCTTCAACAACAAGGCTTGATGTAGAGCCCTCCCCCTTTTTTCGAAAATTTCTTGATTTGCTCCTGGATGCTTACGTGCACAATTTAAACTTTTAGTTTCAAATAGATAGTCTAGTTACATAATTTCAAATATTTTCGCCAAAATATACGGCATCAATTTATTATTTTTCTGCAATCGAATTTTTATTCAGTTCAACATAACAAACGCACCTCAAAAGTCAAGTACACCTTTCACAAATTTTTAAAACTTTGCTTTTATCAAACATCGCAGGTTAAAAATAAAAGCAAAGACCAAATAATGATTTTTTTGTGTTCAATCAAACCCAAAACAAGCACATATTCTTCATAATTACACCAAAAATGAAAATTCTTACAATTACTAATAAATCAGATTATAGTTAAAATGAAAATACGGGACACTCCGACTGATTTCCGAGTCATCTGCAGTCAATTTTCTCAAAATCTTACATATTCAATTTCGCGATTTTTGAGTTATTAGTTTATTTGATTTATTATAATGAGAGTAGGCATCATGCCGGGTTTGGGCATTGAAAACGATATATTAAGAAAGATATTCGTCATTTTATTCCAATACACAAGACCATATGGGCGCATCCATGCTATGAACAATGATGAATTATGGGATAGCTCAATTGGAGATGTGACGTCACATCTCCAATGATAAATACATTAACCAATTGACGATATTTGTAACATAAGGCCGATGTTGTCGATCATAATAATGATTTGAAATATGAATTATTTGGCATTGATAATTTTTTTAATCCCGCGGGTTTTTTTTATCGAAATAGCAAGATAATAGTTTACTTAAACCTTAAATTGTTTTAAAATAATTAATTATAATTCCAAATAGTAAATAATCTGAAATATTTATTGACACAGTAGCCCTAGTTTTCAATCCTCGTTCAAATATTTAAGACAATAAATTCAGTTCTTGATAAATACACAGGTGTCAATTAAAATCATTAACCTTTACGATCATTAACCATGGAAGATCTGCCACGCCCCGTTGGTTAATTACAGGTATAATTGACAGATATCATAGATCAATTATGGTGCTCCTCCAATCATAGATTTCCTTACAGCACTCAACCCGCTTTAGACACACCCACCACAGCTCGATTTTAAGAATTTCGACCGGCACATCTTATAATAATTTCTTAATCAGTATACGGTAAAATTAATCAGCAGGTGTCAATATCACCTGTTCACTCCATTGACAACCTTTCTCTTACAATTATCAATCAGCCAAAGCGTGGTGCTACATCGTGCATGGTACCCATAATACTAGTATCCAAATTAAAATGTGTTTAAAGAGTTTTAGTTCCCACTTTTTTCGCTTTTAAAGTGTTGGAAAAACAATTAATTAACTACATAATTATTTGCAAGACAAAACGATTCCTACAGTTTATTGTTTTTATATGTTTTTAATTAGAAAGGGTATTTTATTATTATTTTCGCATTTAAATGTTCAAACGACACTGGCGGACCAAAGGGATTGATTTTCGTTAAAAGAAGTGTTCTAGAACCCATTCCAACCAGGTAAATGTCAACTTCTAATACACAGGAAACAATATTAAACCCCTGTGGTGCCGAAAGTTTGCACGTGGGTAATAAACATACACAGGAAACGGCAGGTGAACCCCTGTTGTGCCAGTGGTTTGTAGAAGGGAATAAAGTCTTATACACAGAAAACGATAAGTAAGCCCCTGTGGTGCGATGGTTTGCACGGAAGGACTAATTATCATAATATCACTTCAAACGAATCATGCAACGTAATCCCAGTAGGGTGTCAGGGAACCATGAATTTTAAACAGAATGTATAAAAGAAATAGTATAGGGCAATTCTACATACTGAAAATTGAAATATATATTTTCCGAAAATGTCTGTACGGCGAATCAAAAAAAAATATTTCAAAATTCTATATTTTTTGTACGAATTAATTCTGAACTTAACGATTGGTACCATTTTTAAACGTCTCACAATCAATCATTAGACTGACTTTTATTTTATCATTCCCGACTTAATTATAATTATTTCAAATTGTCCGTTGTGGTACACATCGGTAAATACCACATGGGTATAGGATGCAACATTCAGGCTTTGAGCAGCGCCATCTAGTACGAATCACGTGACCCTCCATGGATAGAATTTTTTTTACCTTCAAAAGCCAATTTTATCCTAACTATGCATATTTGAGCGCTAGGAATTTCACCAAAGTTATTTTTAGATGATAGTCTTTCAATGTACAAATTTTGAAAAAATCGCGAACTTACACTTTAAGTATAACTTTATTATCATTCGTCAGAAGTATGCAGTTTTAACTAAAAAGTAGCCTTTCAACATTTTCTTGATCTAAGTATACAATTTGTTTGATTTTAATGACAATTAATGTTGCACAAGTTGAAATTAACGTGTATTTTTGCTACTTTTATTCGTGATTTTAAATTCGATAAAAATTGTACAAAACTATTTATGTTTTTTTGAAAATTTCAATTGCAAACAAAGAATTGGGCAAAATATTTCATGATGTGATTTACAATTTTTTGTGTGAGTGTTTTTTTAGGTAAGAAAAATAATTTTCAGAATCAAGCCGTTAGAGATTTTCATAGGGTACATGTACAAAACAATTTTTTTATATCTTCTGACCATATTCGACTTGTCAAACATATATATCCATAAAATAGAATAATCAACATTTTATTTGAGCTCAAAAAATCTCATGAGGTTAAATCAGGGGCGGATCCAGGATTGACTTGGGTGGGGGGGCACAAGTGAAAAATTTTGAAAGGTCCTGTTTTTTCACGCCTCCGTATGCTGCTTTAAGGGGCATGCTACGTAGCTGCAATAATATAGCTCCTTAGACCAGGCACGGATCCAGGATTTTCGATTAGAGTGGGTGCAGGTGTTATAATTTGCCGAGCGGAGCGAGGCGCGAAAATTTTTGGCCTTTTTTGATTGATTTCATGGGAAAAAATCATATTTTTCACATTTAAGGGGGTGCGAGCCGGTGCGCCCCCGCCTGAATCCGAGCCTGTAGACATCTCCATGGTTAAGCGAAGCTACAAAGGGATTCCATTACCCATAACGAAGCAAGTTAAATTTTATGTTTAGACTTCTCAAGAATTGAAATCGGTTTAGCTACTCAGGGAATTTTTGATATGCACTAGCTTGTGTTATTTTTTAATTGAAAATTTTGATAATATTGTCAATCGTCTCTTACTGTTTTGATCTTTAAATTTGCTATAATATTCAGGATCAAACTAGAATTTGTGGTTAAAAACTTAATACTCTTGGGTAATATCATGTATTCACCATTATCGTGTTAAATAATAATATTTCGACAGCAAACTTAGCGGCTGCTCCATTACATTCAAGTTGGTCCAATTGAAATCCTCTAGAGTAAGCGAGCATTTATTTTTTTTATTAGAACTTAGGGGCATGCAACACGATGGTGAAATAGGCAATAATAATATTTTCTAACCATGTAAGCGCATGGGATGCACCAGTGCTTAGGTCAACCTTTTGTTTCATCAACAAGATTTGTCAATCAAAGACGTCATTCATTAAATAATTACATGAAGGTTCAATTTTACTATAAAATTCCAGTTTATATTGTTTCAATTCCCATAAAAATAAAACATAAATAATATCAAAATTGTTTTAAAGCAAATACTCACACTGATTTCACTGTTATTTAAACACTAATTATTAAAGAAAAAAATACAAACAAAGAATTATGAATTTTAATGCATTGTTGCAAACCGATGAACTATTTTCTCTATTTCATCATTATTTTTTTCTATAAAGAACACAATTGTATACATGTAGCTTTTGCCCTGGCATATACATGTAAACAGTTAAAATATGCATATACATGTATCAACAGGTATCAAATTTCATGTACCTGTAAAAATCACATCTGGTAACAGTTAAGCCATAAATCAATTGATAAACAAAAGGACAGGATATATACAAGTTGTGTTAATTGTTTTATGTTTGGATAAGAAAGTGGTGGATTATGATCATATAATTATAGGTCTAATTTTATTTTTGAAGAGGTCAAGTGGGGGGCACGTGCCCCCTGTGCCCCCCCTCTGGATCCGCCACTGGGTTTTTGGGTAATTTAAAATTTTTAACTAGACGTTTTTTTTCGATATCCAACGCTCGCCTATAAATGATGGAACCATTGTCCGCCAATGATTAATTAATGGACGCTTCAACCAATGAATATAAACTTTAGTACTTTTAGTTTCTTTTGAGTATATAGCTATACATGTATTTGAATTTGAAAAAAATGTAAATGAAACAACATCTAAAGGACTAAAGCCACGAACCCTCGTATTTGGCCCTAAATCAGGCCATTTTTTTCAAATTCATTTGTTAGATAAGATTTTTGTGGCCAAGTAGTCTAGAATGATTACTTGTTACAAAACAAAATCAATTTTAAAGTTTTCTGTACTTCTGGTGTTGTAATGACGTCATAAAGTGACGCTTGAATTGAAAATATGCTAATTTCAGCTACATTTCACAATTTTCCAACTGGTTTTTGGTGAAAATGACATGGGCGCCACCCCTCGCCCATAAATATTTTTGCTTAAATTTTATAAATACATTATTTTCTTCATATTTCAACAATAATTTCAATGGGCGAGGGGTGGCGCCACATAGAAAATCACAAAATTCTCACTGAAAAACAAGTCATTTTGGCCAAAAAGTGAAAATCACTGATATAGGCTATTTTTGAAGGGTTAGGGTACTTGAAAATTCATTTATACACCATAATCAAATATTTTCTCTTTTAACACAGTTATCCAGCTATATATACACAAATTTTGGTGTAAAACAAACCAATTTTAATATTTGAATATTAACAGGGCCAAATATGGGGGTTCATGGCTCTAGTCCTTTGTAAAGCTTAATAAGGAATCTATTAACATTTGGATTTTGTGGTGATATTTTTAATGAAGAAACTAACAACATCTATAAGAAACTTTACTTATACAATTTAAGATTGGCCTTTGCCGTTTACATGAAATTCCATTCTAGAAAGATCCAAATTCATTTTTGTCATATAAAGTTGGTTGTGTTGTTCTTCCACTGCCTAACATTTTCTTTCGATTTCTTTTCTCTCCTTGTCTACTTGAAGTCTGTCTTTTTCCACCTACAGGCGCTCCTTTTCAATTTGAAGCGGGTTCCGGTTGGCGAATAGGCCCGCAGCAGCGCTAAGCTTGTCGGTAAAAGTCCACTAAAGAGCGCTCAGAAACCTGACATCAGGTCAGGCTGCTTTGCCCACAAAGCGACTGGGATGTTTGCCCAAGGTGGTTGAATGGGACAGAGCCTGACATCGAGAGAAAAGGGTCGTCAGGTGATAATGTGGAAAACCTGACCGCAAGCCATAGTGGTGCACCGTGTTGGGAAAAATGTCACGTTCCTCGCACGTTAAAGAACCCTGCTGCAGGTCTCGGTAAGAGTAGGACCCGTAGGATCCCCATGCAGGAGGCTAAATTTCCTGTCCCTCCCCATCACTCCTTTTTCCAGTGGCGGTCAAAACTCTCCTACCCAATTGGCCTTGTGTCCCCATTTCCTCCACTTCATCATCATTTCATGTTCATTGTATCACCACTTTCATGTTCATCTCCCGGATATAGCCGAAATCGTGCTGCTTGGGAGTAAATCAATAACTAACTTACTAACTTATTTCAATTTGTAGTCTGTCCAGCTCAACATCAACCAACCTATGAGCACTCTCAGTATTACATGCATCTGTTTGAGGAGCTCTCCTCTTTGTTGGGTTATGTGTAGAAGTACTCGGAGTTCCTTTAGTAAAACTTATAACTATTGGCCAATAACTGCAACTTGGTTCTGAAAAAGAAGTTCTTAAATAATTTATATACACAAATATAACACCTCGTTATCCTCACCTGGGGGGTTCGCAAGAAATGAACAGAACATACCAAGATATCTTTAAATTTAAAATATAGAAAAAAGAACATGCAACTATGAATTTATGGAATGCGCTTTTTCATACCAAATAGTTAGCAAAGCCATGTAAGTGCAAACTAAACAATGTATCCTTTTTTAAGTTTATTAATTGATGTGCCCCTTTGTCTTACATGCTAGGCCTTCTATCGGTGTTTTTGTCCTTAAAAATAAAAATAATATAAATAAGAAGACAAGACTTATTTATATGGGTTTGGTAAGTTTACAAACAGTGGGCATTAGTTTGTTTTTAATCCTCAAGGTTGAGCGCATCTGACTAGTCTTGAATATATGAAAAATACAGCAAGCCTAGCAAAATGTATTGTCTAGCAGTTTGTTGTAGATATTATCTATTTGTAGGCAAGAAACGGAATTCGTTTATGAATTTACATACCCTTTTCCATCGTTTCTACACTCAGGTCATGTTCCGATAAACGTTCGTCCTTGCATTGTCCAGGAGCTTCACTGGTGTCGATTCCGCCAACAATTCCAGATATAGGAGTGTCTCCTATTATACCGACAACTTTGTCTTGAAGAGATGTAAGCTGCTCAGGTGGGCCTTCGCCTCCGGTCCTATTTGCTTCTCTTCTATTCAAGGATGCTGCCTTTTTTGGTGCTACTGGCATAAGTTGTCCACTTCTTTCTAATCTCTTCCACATTGCGGACATGACTTGTGGTGTTTACAGTGTTTACTTTATTACAGATTTCTTCCCATATCTTTTATCTTGGATGCATTTGTGGTGGTATTTGTAAGCTTCCTAAAAATCAGCGACTTGTTTTTGGCTACCTTGAACTTCCGTCTCGGTAAAGTTTGGACTTCTCTTTCTAATCATCGTTTTTATTATGTCAAACAATGAGAATTTCTTAGTATATAACAGTATAAGGACCTAAATCGTGCCTTTTTCTGCATGTGAAATACACCATGTATAAAGTAACCGGTTCGTAGTGCATATAACTTTAAACATGTTTTGATGAAGTTGATCTTTAGTTGATCTTTTTATTTTGAATTCCTAGCGACAACTGATTGGTCAAATATAAATTGTCTTCTTTGTTAACACGTTATTGTGGCAGCTTAAGTTTGAAATGATACTTTACATTTTATTTCGGTTTATTTGCCATCATTTCATTTTAAATTCTATGAATGAAATAGAGAAAATGTTAAACTTTATTTTAAATATGTTAATCTGTGAGCTAATGCTCACTAGTGATACCCCCGCTCCCCAAACTAAGCCATGCATACAAGTTTAAATACTTGGTAAACAGGAAGTGGTTGACCTATATATGAACATAAAATCGCAATACACTATATGGGACAATAGGATAAAACTGTATACAAAATATCAGACCTCAATCTCATATAGTTGTTTGGAAAATTGTGACGGAAATTTAGCATTTATGTCCATTATGTGTAAAAACCTCAGTATTCGGTAAACAGGAAGTAGACAACCTAGGAGCATAAAATCAGTATACATCATATGGCACTATAGGATAAAGCTGTATACAAAATATCAGACCTTTATCTCATGTAGTTGCTTGGGAAACTTTGACGGAAATTTGGGATTTATGTCCATTATGTGTAAAAACCTAAGTATTCGGTAAACAGGAAGTAAACTATCTAGGAGCATAAAATCGGTATACACCATATGGCACTATAGGATAAAGCTGTATACAAAATATCAGACCTCTATCTCATGTAGTTACTTAGAAAACTGCGACGGAAGCTTTGTTACGGACGGACGGACGAACGGACGGACAAGGGTAAAACAGTATACCCCCTCTTCTTCGAAGCGGGGGTATAATTACAGTATTTCATTCTTGTCAATTACTATCGTTATTATCGATGTGACAATCAAAAGACCACCGTAAGATACCAATAAGATAGCTTTGTTGTGTGGGTTTTAGACATGTTATAAGATGATCAAAAGACCATCTCAAATATCTTTAGACATATTTTTATATAGTTTTGTTAAACAGGACCATGTGTTTCACCTCAGACGTCACCCTTCTATGTCAGATTACCATTTACAGAAAAATGTAACAAATGGCATTTAATAAGTTCGACGAAAGAAAAGTAGAAAAATCATAACCAATTAAAAATTGCTCAAATCTTTTTTGTTTAAATGCTAGATTTTCAGCTATTTAATGTCATTTACCTTAAAATCTCACAACAAGTCCAACAATGATGTTTTATATAAATATTTGCATTTGCTGATAAAGAATTTATCAATGGATAACCAAACTGTAGTAATGAAGAAATGTTTCCAAATAACAATGTATGCATGTATTTGTTTATTCGTTGTTCTATGATAACCTTTTTAATCATGTACCATGTGTACAATAAAAAAGATAAATACTTTAATCAAACAACTCTACACATGTTCGAGAATTAAAGGGGCGGACCATTTAATTTGAAGGAGGGCCTTGGTTTTTTGTTTTGGTCAGAAATTTTTTTTTCCGTGCAGAGCGCGGAAAAATTATTTATTTTTCGAAGGCGTCGCGACATAATTTTTCTTTTTCATTATCATCATTATTTTATAAGGCAGAAATCCTTCTTCAGAATATTTTTTTTCTTACCCCTTGCTGCCAGAATATTTTTTTCATCAAAAATAATTTTCGGAATATTTATTTAGGCAAAAAACAAGGCCCCCCCTTCAAGTTAGTTAGTTAGTTAGTTAGTTAGTTATTGCTTTACTTCCAAGCAGCACGATTTCGGCTATATCCGGGAGATGGACATGAAAATGGTGATACAATGAACATGAAATGATGATGAAGTGGAGGAAATAGGGACACAAAGGCCAATCGGGTAGGAGAGTTTTGACTGCCACTGGAAAAAGGAGTGATGGGTAGGGACGGAAAATTTTGCCTCCTGCATGGGGATCCTACGGGTCCTACTCTTACCGAGACCTGCAGCAGGGTTCTTTAACGTGCGAAGAACGTGACATTTTTCCCAACACGGTGCACCACTATGGTTTGCGGTCAGGTTTTCCGCATTATCGCCTGACGACCCCGCTTCTCTCGATGTCAGGGCTGCCCCATTCAACCACCTGGGGCACACATCCCAGTCGCTTTGTGGGCAAAGCGGCCTGACCCCGATGTCAGGTTTCTGAGCGCTCTTTAGTGGACTTTTACCGACAAGCTTAGCGCTGCTGCGGGCCTATTCGCCTCCCGGGCCCCGCACGGGACCCTTCAAGTTAAATGGTCCGTCCCTTATGATAAAGCTGGCAGAAAATATCTAAATACTAATTTACATTATATCCGAAGCAAACTAATTTATAAAAAAAACACAGTGAATACAATTTTATAAATCAAAAATTGGAATTTAAAAAAATAGCGTTGATTTTGTACATCAATCATACCATGGAAGTTTTAAATTGACAGGAATTACAACAATAAATTAACACAATAAATTTCCCATAGTTTGTCTATAGATAATAAAGGTACCGACTCGGTTTCTTAAGTAGGCGATAACACGCTTGAAGACAGTCTGCGTTTCCGCCACCAATTTGGAAGAGAAAACATCACGTGGTTTTACTATCGGTGGCCTTATCATTTGCCTTATTAATAAGTATACGGGACCGCCTGTGGTTCCTTTGTTGTGCAATTACCTGTTGGCAATAACTTCTACTGCTTTTTCAAAAGTAAAGATTAAAAAAATCGTAAAAATCAGCCGACAATAAGCAAAGTTATGACACGATGAAGAAAAAGAATCTGTTCAAATAATGATTATTTGAAGAAAGCGCATTTTTTTAAAACTGTGATTTCTTTAACATCGGTTCTTTTCTGATTATGAAAATATTAATATGGTATTGGAAAGAACAGATTGGTCTTCTTTGTGGTATGTGTCGCTACCATGTAGGATGGTCTAGGATACTTCAGAAACTAAGATTAAGTGAAAGAAATTTATCGTGACTCCCAGAAAGTCTTCTACTTATTACTACCTATTATAAATAAAAATGCAGCGATAGTTCAATGAGGTCGTTTGTTTCCGTCGTTTCTATATTTACAAAAGCTCTTTGCAATGTATATACTTTCACTTTTCACTCGGGGGCTATATTTGGATTCTCGATCTTCGGATTTCCATCAAGACAATATGGCCGCGACCACTAGATTATGTGTTCCGCTTCGGATTATATTTTAGTCAGTGTAGCATATCTTGCGTAGCTTTAGCGTAATGGATATTTGATTTTGGATTGCGGAAATTTACTTGATTGAACAAAGTTTAAAGGACTAAAATACTATTCGGACACCAAAAATAAGTTAAATCTTGCAAAAAAATTGTACACAGCATTTTCGTTTTTCATGCTTTTATGTGGCGGTGTTTTAAAGCAACAATGCGATTCAACTAGATCATGTAGCGTACATGGCGTAGTCACTTTATCAGATTGTGTACATGATTAAGCGTACTTTATTATAAATTTTTGACTGCAAAATGTTTAATTCATTGAATGAAGTTTATTATCACAGACAGAAATAATGCTTATGCAAAAATAGGTCAATCAGACACACACAATTCAAGCATTTTATTGATTTTTTGAAAGTGACAAAATAGCCACATTGGGTCATTCGACTGTCTTGATCTAGGTCAGTTTAATAAGGATAAATAATTTTATCTATTTCTCACAAAGCTATTGCGGGATCCGGAAAAATAAACTTATTTGTCAAAAGTTATTGGTTCTTCGAAAATGTTACCATTGCTTGATAATTTTGTCGATTCACCACACAGAGACCAATGTCGCCATAACTACAAACATGTCAGAAAATAACCAAAGGAACCACAGGGGCTTGGATTAAAGAGTAGGGGGGAGGCGACTTAAAAGTCAATATAAATGACCAGAATCCAAGCCCCTGTGTGTGGAACATGGATTGCAACGTTCGTGTATAACTTTGCTTTAGTCTCTATCATAAAGGGAGGGACAATCTTTGAATAGGTGACAATCAAAAATATTTGAGCAGCGGCGGATCCGGGGGGGGGTCCGAGGTTGGAATTTTCCTCCTTTCCGACAAAAATTTTGCAAGTATCGTGTAGGTTTTCTGCAAAATTTGTCTAGAACCACCCCCTTTCCGTCCTTCGTCCACAGCGGAATTTATGTGGACCAACCCCTTTCTGGATCTGGCCCTGTTTGAGTTATAATATAATTTATTGGTATTAGACGTAAAAGTTTTAAAGGCATACATGTACATTGCAAATTTTCATAAAGAGATCTACAATCGGGTTTAAACTTATTTCATATAATATTATATACTTCAAAATCATAGGCTGATCTGACAAATGATAACCATTAAAGTAGATGATAATTAGATGTGGAATAATTGTACGCCACACAACCAACATGAAGAAACGTGAATTTTAAAAATCACAATGGAAAACAGCCAACAGTCTTCAGCATGACCATAAGTCGCTGCTTGCCGTCTTGCATTGGCCCAAGACAAAAATACAAAAGAGGATGAGTCCAGTTTCCTTTTTGGTCACACTTAGAAAAAAGTAAAAATATCAATGTACATTTTGTTTACATCTCCGCATGGAATTGGAATGCTACTAAATGTTGAAAATAATAATATTATAAAACGAAAATTATAAAAATTTCTAGGCGCAAAATATATGTTTGATTTTCTTCTTCGGTATTCCCAGAATCCCGTTGGTAGCTTTTGTTCTCAGAATAATTTGAAGATTGAAACCTTTTTAAACTTTAACATTAAGCTGATTTAAAAGTATATATGAACAACAGACTGTGACATCTTTGATCCAATGGAGACTTTTGTACAGCTCGATGAGCTGTAGGTTTAAGCAAACAACAGCTTTTCTCTATCTGCAATGGTTTCCTATTTCCTCCACTAACATAACCAAACTTAGATGCAATTATTTTGAACTAAATAGGAGATAATACAATGCTTATACTGGATCTAAAAACAAATAATGTTTGGGATAAACACTTGCATGACTTAGATTCATCGACATGGCTTAATTTTAGATCGGTACAGCAAAAGCTACATATAGAATTCAACAATAAATCTTAGCAGGACCTAGAAATAATAAAGTATTTTTTATGTTACTAAAGCAGACCTTTGCTTTTTGTGTCCATAGCGGCTTTCTAGGCAATATGCATTAGAGTCCACACTTGTTACATTAAGATATAAAACAAAAACTAATATTTAAACCCAAGCCTGCACTATGTTAAATTCAACATTTTTTATATAAAACAAAGTTATCTTAATTCAAATTCTTGTAGTTTTGTGACGCAAGATTTTACCTCGTATTTCTGTCCAGACACTTTTACAGGGAAGGTTACTTTATATTCATTTTTTTAAACAAAAATGTAAAGAAATTCGACAAAATGTATGGAAAGAATGAAAACGCACAATAATTTCCAAAGGAAGAACAAATAATTCAATGACAACGAATTTCTTTAAATATATTTTTAATGCAAAAGGATTCACACAATAATGATACATGTACAGCCCAAATCTTAATAGTGTAATTTCATACTTATTAGGACATGACTCCTAAAACGATATTGGATTAAAACTGTTGTTTAGTTAGTCATTGCATGTATGGTTTTTAATGCAGATTTATAATTTACTACTTGCATTTTTCTTTAAAATATAGATATTCAAAAAGTACGGTCTTAAATAATTTTCGAATAGACACCACTAAAAGTAAAACGATTTCGACTAAGCTGAGATAGACAAAACTTCGATCAGTATGAGGTGATTAGTAGGTACTTGACGATTTTGCGGTAACGCAGATGGAACGTTTGAAGTCGGGTTTGTTGAAATTCCTGTCAATTTAATACTTCCATGATGTAAGATAGGAAATAAGCATGCAGATTTCAAATACTTTAATTAATATTTAAGTGTAAAAATGAAGGATATCACATAAAATAAATTTCAAATTCTCAAAATAGTCTACTAACTCGATCTTATTCATTGTAAATCTTTGGAGTCCTTAAATCTGGAAAGCACATGTTTCTTTGATCTTAAAATCATTCGAGAAGCTCAAATTATACTTGTACACTTATAGGTGACCTATTAAAATCTTAACGAATTATGTTGTATGAATGGCAATTTATCAATTATTTACGTATTTTAATTAACTAACTAGATTTTGATTGGGTTGTTCAAGATTTACACTAAAATGTGAAATCTTCATAGACAGTAACGAAATTACCATTAAACTGTCGAATGAATCTATATAAGTCAATTTACGGTCAAGACAGTTTCAAGACTGTTTTAGGAACTGTGATTAACTGTTCTGTGCAAAACAAACTGGTTTAGAAATACTCTAGTCACTAAATAGTGACTAAATAGTGTTGTCTAAATGACGCAATGTTATCGATACACTAGCTAGTTGAATCATGCACTTACTCTCCCTCTTGAATTGCGATACTAGTCCAGTAGGTACGATTGCGAGACACGATTGCGATATTGAGTTAATCATCTCATTTAAGAAGACTGAAATAAAATACCAAAAACACAAACATAGAATAAAATCTTAACTTAAGGTAAAGTACCGAAAAAGTACACACACAACCAGAGGCAAACTTATATATTTTATTAAGATCTTTGATAAGTGGATTGTGTAATAATAAACATGTACCACAAAACTTGTGTGTATTAATTTTCACTCTTTTAAAGGATTTAACTTAGTTTATAGATTTTTAGTATAACTCTATTTATCAATTTGCAAACAACTACGGGAAAACTGCATTATTACAAGTACTGAGTATTTGGGATTCCTACTGTATCAACAGTTGTAGAAATCCCACCTACTTTTCTTGGTAAGTAGTTTTACTTTATATTTATTTGTTCCGGGTGTCATGGTCACTTGTACTTTTGTATACTCTCTGGCCTTTCGGACTTTTGACATTCAGATGCATGATCATTGGTACCTCTGCTTCTTTCCACAGGCGTTTGGGTTCAGGATTATTTTTTTTATTAATAACGTGTATATAAAAATTTTCATACTCGTCTATATACTATTTCCACAAGGCAAGAATGTTTGACAGTTCTAAAAATAGTACAAAATTTACCCTTGGAAAACCCCCTATTTTTCTCATAGAATTAATGGTTTTGTGTAAAATATTGGTGATTTTCTTAATCCTTTCAGTTTTATCTCCCAATAAATCACATATATATCGTGTAACAATGCACAGTGACTTGAAATCTAACCTTTTTTCATTCGAAGTGAGCCACAAAACCACCAGGGACGGAAGTAGATAAGGGAGACAATATTCCGCCCCTTTTACCAATTTAATCATTGAATTTGAATAACCACATATATATTTTATCCTGTAACGTCTTTTTGTAAAACTATGGTACACATAACAGGTCCTAATATAAAATGTGCGTTTTTGCTACTATCTCCGTAGTAAAAAAAGAATTCAAATAAGATCGTGACCATATTTTTCCGCCAAAAGATTTTGTTCGAACTCACCTAGATTTTACCTTACTGTAGCGTCACTCGGAATTCCTTTTATTTGGCGGAATATTGTTTCCCTATCTACTTCCGTCCCTGGTGATATTTTTGGTCCGGTTCGGATGAAAAAAGACTAGATTTGATGTTATTACACATTGATACACTATAATTTTGAGCCCATAAGAGAGAGAAAACTAAAAGGAATGAGACAATTGCCAATTTCATCTCGATGGAAAACTACTTATATAAGAAATTCGTAGATTTCCCAAGGTTCTTTTTTTAGAACTGTCAAACATTCTTGCCTTGTGGAAATAGTATATAGACGGGTATGAAAATTTTTATATACACGTTATTAATAAAAAAAATAATCCTGAACCCAAACGCCTGTGCTTCTTTCGAGCCAAACAATTAAACGAGACCAAATGATACAAAATGTATTTTGCCCGCCTTGGAATAGCCCATCTTCGCTAGCCAAGGGTTACGATCCGCTATCTCTCATGAAGATGAGAGGTAGCGGATCATCGTAACCATTGGCTAGCGAAGATGGGAATAGCCCAGATCTTCGCATTTATACACGTATCTTTGCCTAAAGCTCGATCAAATAGATGGTATGACAGTCGACAATGAATGTTTATTCATATTGATTTAATGTTCACATGTTGTAGCAGATGTTGAACACCATTAATATTTTGCTCTTTCTTCTTAACTTTTACTTGTTAAGAGTCATTTACTGCTTTTGAAACATAATCAAAGTAGATAAGCTGTACTTGGCATATCAAGTAAATTGAATATGACAACATGTGACAGTCATATCCAGTTTATAGAGGCTTTGTACTCAAACAATGCAATTCACCTCTGAGATAATGGAAATATTTTCTTCCCTCATGGTGATTTTATTTCTTCTGTCAAATTGCACAGAATAACAAGTTTTCACAATGGCTTCTAATTTGTCTAATCTAGGATATAGCATCGTGTCTTTTCGTAAAAAGAAAATTCGAACTGGCGATGTGAAAAAAATATATTGGATTTTATTAAGTAAAGATTCATACCAATAAAGTAAGGTGCTAGCGACCCAACTGCATTTCATAACTTTGTTTTAAATAAGTAAGTTTTACTATTGAATAACACATAAGATATGAGCCTAAAAATGTAGATATTTTCGATGTTAAGAAAAAAACATAGAATTGAAATAGTCACTAGTGCTTAGTTTCATATATAATGATTTCATAGTATTTTGTCATCAATTCTTGTATGGAACACTGGTTAAAAACTTTTATGCCTTTTTAAGTTGATACTGCATGCAAACAACTTGGTATTTAACGTTATGATGTTCTTACAATTGTCATTTGTCATCATATGTGTAAATGTTCAAAGTTACTTAAAGGAAAAGTATGCATAACTTAATATTTCAATTGATAACTATCTTTGCACCCTTGTATTCTAATGTGTTTGGAATGAGAGACCAAGCTGTTGCTTTAGCTTGATTTGGGGTATTAAGCTACTTCAATCTATTGTAAATTGATTTTCTTCGATTATATACTTTTAGTCTAGAGTAAAAAGTATCAAATTGGTGTGATTGTAAAAAAAAAACTTTTAATGTGGTTTGCAGAACAGGGAGGTTTGGTGCGCCATAACACTTGGTTTAACCCATCATTTCTTTTGAAATGTCGATACCATTGCGATCTTCATTTTTTCAGGTATATTTTCCATGTTTTGTCTTTAAGGCTCTCGACATTGACATTGATCCTCTAAGTTCGTTGTTGTATTATTATTTTTATTCAATGTATTTCAAGGAGTAAACTTCTAATTTGCAACATTTAGATAAAAATGATTGGAAGGCCAAAAACAAAAGTGAGAAAAGAGAAGTATTCTACCCAAATAATGTATCAAGGGAGCCAACGGTCCGTAGGTTCGAAGGTCCGTTAGTTCGAAGGTCCACTAGTCCGAAGGTCAGATAGTCCGAAGGTTTGCTAGTTTGAAGGTCAGTTATTCCAAGGGACCATTAGTCTTAAAGCCCGGTAGTCCGAATTATTACGAATCAGAAGGAGATATATAGAAACAACAAGTTTCCATCATACATTTCAAACCCTTTGAGACCTAGGTTACACTACAAAATCCAAAAAGTCTGAAATGGCAGTTCTTTTGGCTGAAAAGTCTGAATTCTGTCTTAACGTTCTAAAATGTATGAAATCTTCTGAAAAATTCTAAACTTTGTATGAAACAGTCTTAATCAAGTCTGAATAATTCTTAACGCTGTCTGAATTGTCTGAATGGTGTCTGGATTTGTCTTAACTAGATTCTTGACATTCTTAACGCTGTCTGAATTGTCTGATTGGTGTCTGAGTTTGTCTTAACAGATTCTTAACATTCTTAACGCTATCTGAATTGTCTGAATGGTGTCTGGATTTGTCTTAACAGATTCTTAACATTCTGACTAGTCAAGATTGTCTCAAAGTTATCTGAATTATTCTGAATTGATTCTTAATATTCTTAACATTAATTTACACTTGATAAAATAAAATTGTTAATAGTTTCTCCCTTTTGTGAAGCGGTTAAATCAAATCATAGGCACTAAATTGTGTGCTTAATTTTGTAAGAAAATATTTTAAAGGTGAGGGGTTGGTGTTTTTTATATTATTATTTGTAGGTGTTTCATGTTTCAGTTTAAATTACGGTAATAAATGCTAATTTCATGTCAAAGAGCATTTTATATTTAAATGATATAGTTTATTTAGCAAATCATTATTACCAATACGTTCAACTCAATTTTGAATTTTTCCACCAGTGGCTGATAATGAAGGAATATTTTTTTTAGTGACCGTAGCTGAGCGATAAAAATTATGATCGCCATTATCATCTTATACCTACTTTACGCACATTGCACAACACAATTAAAATTACATAAGGTTTTGTTAAATCAATAGTTTTCAGGGTGATTTCAAAAGGCAAACCGTTATAATACAATAGTAATCAGTATATCTGAATAAACATCACCTAGTTCTACCTCTGCTTCCTACGAGTTTTACAGGAGACTTTTAAATAGTCATAGCCAGCACAACACATGTTTTAACGACGGTCTAATATGTAAAAGTCATTGTGATTTTAGTAAATATTAATTGACTATATATATTTCAATAGGCGCTTTGAACACTATTGCAAATCTGATTGTATTAGCAGGAAGGGAGAGGGAAAATTCGGACTACACATAAAAAAAATTTTCGGGGGTGTCGTCGGTAAATTAGCCGAACTAAAATTTGACAATATGCAAATCAACAGTCATGACAGTAAAACATCTACTTAGTTCTATATCATGTACCTGCAACTACAAAAACATTTTCTACAAAATATTGTTAATTAAAGTTTGAAATACATTTTAAAATATATACATGTACATGTACACTTATAAAATGAGGGTCTAAAGAAGACCAGAAAACCCATATCGTCGTAAAGCAGAGTGAATCTAAATTTAGAAGCAAATTTATAAAAAAAAAAAAAAAACAACTGAAAGTTTGAAAATATCAATACATAAGACTGCTAGCTGTTAATTTTCATTGTGATTTTTTTAATTCCCGTTTCTTTATGTAGTTGTGTCGCGTACATTTTTTCCACATCTCTTTATAACGAGATGTGGAATAGGTTCATGTACTCGACACAGCTGGCATAAACAGGGGGAACTAAAAAAATAATAAAACCAACCAGCAGCCTTTAAAGTCGGGCAATAAGGTGCTTACACCAGAAGAAATTTCAAGAAGGGAAGAGGAAAATCAGCACAAAATAAAAAAAACAATGCTGACAATTCACACAACTCATAAAAATGGATTTAAAAGAATTTAAACATACAGGTTTTAGCTATATCATAGACCTGTATATTAAATATACTATATACAGGTCTATGGCTATATGTATATATTTAAAAACCTGTATGTAAAAATGATTTATTTAATTCGATTCAATAAGGGCGGCCCTCGTCCGCGGGGATTGCAGGTTTATAATACGGAAACCCTGACTGCTGACCATAGCGGGCCAAAGTGTGTAGAGAGTGCCACGCTTTATGCACGTAAAAGATCCCTTTGTGGACAACCAAATAGTACACCACATAAGCTAAACTTTCAGCCCCTATTCACCTCTCTCCTTTTTTCCTGTGGTTCTTCGAAATGTACCCTTTCCTTTGTTTCCCACCCCACCCCATTTTTCATATCATCATTTCATGTACATTTTATCATCATTTCATGTTCATTGCCTTCAAATAACCTTAATACTGTTGCGAGGGCGTAAAAACTAACTCAATCACTCATTTAGTTCCAAGCGAAATTAGCGTTCTAATTCTTTAGTTATTATTTAGAACAAATTATCTTTAAATATACATCAATACACAGACAAACAAGCTAAATAACTGTTCTACTTTAAACAGTTTTATGAGTAATAGAACATTTCAAGATTTAGATTTAAATCATACTTTATTTGTTTGCAGTGGCATGCATTAATCTTGCAATCAAAAATATTTTAAAGAAATTCGCTGTTTGTAAAATCTTTATCAAACATTCACCGGTTCATTATATGCATTTTTATTTTGTCCATACATTTTGTGGAAGTTCTGCATATTTTTTCCCGTATTACATGTATTTTGCCTCAAAAAGTTTCGTGGTACAAATATCTTAAAAGAAATAAGAAGTACACGTAAGAATCTTAACGCCCCCACGCAAAAATTCAAGGTTTTATGCAGTTAAAGGTTGTTGGATATCAATAACTTGAATAAATTATTGGGTTTTACCAGTTATCGTTAACGCTGACAAACTAAAGACAGTCCATATAATTACACTTGCGGGACTTTTAACAAAGAAATGATGGAAAGCAGTCTGTTCATACCTCTTTCCCAAATCGTCCTCTAGCTTATTTGTCAAAAAATTAATACACAATGGTGTTTTTTTTTACCGTTTCCAGTCTGTTGGGGATACACTCAAAATATATAGCCGGTAAAGTAAAATCTGAGTCATTTGAGTTTTTTCTCTTACTTTTTGACACTATTAAAATGGTTTTGGTAATAACTATAAGACTATCTGTTAAACACGAGGGATTTCATTGGATTTACCTTGGTTTTGGGTATTCCTGCAACAATTTACACAGTTTCGAAACATGCAACAGGGAAGATGTTTATTTGTTTGTTATTTTTATTTAAGAACGTATGTTTTTATGACATGGGAATGATCAATGTTAAAGTATTCACAGTTTTGAAAATACTTTTTTTACCAATTTCTTCAATCTTTAGTAGATAGTAAATAGTAAAAGCTTTGGCCTACATGTAAATGTATGTAAAGTCTCAGGTTGGCCCGTATCCTTGTAAATAAGGTAAATGATAAGGCAACCGATAGTTTACATTTTATCATAAAAATCTGGTGGAGATAAAACACAGGCCATCTTCAAGCGTGTTAACACCTACTTGCCATACTGAGTCAGTGTTTTTATTATCAATAGAAACCCAGCGGGGAATTAATTGTGTTAATCTTTTTTTATTGCTGATAATTTGATACTTCTATGGTGTACATGCAACTGTATAAACATTATTCCGAAATTTTGATAATAAGTGAAAATTTTGCATATATGTTGATATCAACTTAAATTAATGTACAAGGTTTATACACGTTTTTCTTGTGTTATTAACTACAGCATGTAATG
Source organism: Arcuatula senhousia (assembly GCA_963971305.1). Classification (NCBI taxonomy): domain Eukaryota; kingdom Metazoa; phylum Mollusca; class Bivalvia; order Mytilida; family Mytilidae; genus Arcuatula; species Arcuatula senhousia. Next base: position 19,501,908 of record OZ020308.1, on the reverse strand, counting down.
AATATTCAGAACTAGATATTTTTTAAAATAATTGGCATTCAAATCATAGTAAATCTTAATGTAGATTCATTAAAATAAATAATTAGATAAATAAATATTTTAATTGATAAATTAAATGTAAGAAAACTTGATTATTCAACTTGATTTTTTAAAAGCTGTTTCATTGAAGAATATTAATCATTAGTTTAAACGATTTTTGAAAATCATGTTAAAAACTGTTTTATTAACAAATAGATTAATAGTTCAAGTTATCTTAGCCTAAAATTTAAATAAAATTAAGGTTAAGAATAAATTTTTAAAAAATGTATAAGTATAATATCAAAATAATCTGCTCAGGAAAAGATCAATGTTCCGAGAGAATGTTTATTATTTAGAATGTAAAGAATATATTCAGATAATTTCAGGATGTTAACAATGTGTTAAGAATATTCAGAATGTTAAGAATCTGTTCAGACAATTTAGGAATGTTAAGAATAAAAGAATACGTTCAGACAATTTCAGAATGTTAAGAATATGTTATGAATGTTAAGATTGTTAAGAATCTATTCAGACTGTTTTCAGAATGTTAAGAATTTGTTAAGAATGTTAAGAATGTTAAGACAATATTCAGACTTATTTCAGAATGTTAAGAATTTGTTAAGAATGTGAAGAATGTTAAGACAATATTCAGACTGTTTTCAGAATGTTAAGAATGTTAAGACAGAATTCAGACTTTTCAGACAAAAAAACTATATATATGGTCATTCAATCTATAATGATAGTAGTATTTGAGCATAAACATTTTTGTTCATTTCAGTTGTATCTCTATGAATATTTTAAAAGCGGTCGTAGAAAATTTTCCTCACTTCTTATTACAGCCTCTTGATATGGTACACATGTATGATGTTTCTAGAATGTGATTTCAGGTCATGTCACCGACTTACTTCCTTTTTAACTAGTTCCGGCCATTTTGATTGGATTTTTCCAAATGGCCTATGATTCAATTTATTTTAATAATAAAATATTGCATTGAAAGTTTTGATAATGACAATAAGCGAGACCTTTACTGTCCATCTTTGTCAAATGATAACTACATGTACCTGTATAGAGCACTCTTTCAATTGTTTGCCTCTTTACCATCTCATGTCAAAAAAAAAGAAATAAAGAAAGAATGTGTCTATCGGACACAGATACACCGTGTAGACAGAAAGGTTGGGGTTAAACCAGTATAAAAAAGCACATGGTAAAAATTGTTTGTCATGATAACACTCCTGTCAACATGGGCAAGTTAAAAATCATCTAATGTATGGTTTCTGCTTGAGAAAGGCTAGACGGAAATCTAAGTACAGACTTTTTTTATCGGCCTAGTCCCAAACAGAAAGTGAAAGATCGACGGATATAAAAGTCACTTATGACGTACAGATGAGTATACTGAACCATCCTGTCGAATTTCAAATCATGGTTTCTGAGAAAAAGCATTGATTCACATTACATACGCGATAAGTAGTACTTAATGTCTCCAGCCACTCAACACGACGTCGCGGACAGGGGGGAGTGGGGAACAAAAGTAAGCCTTTTAACAAAACAGGTCCCACTGGTGGTCGTTGCAATACTTTGATACACTAATAACTTGTATTTGCAAGAGTTCACGAACGTAATGTCGCCAGCAACATGTTTCAAAACGACATATAGGATTCACTTTAGTACTATCCGTCGTCAACTTCCTGTTTCCCGAATATATTAATATACACAGGTGGCATAAGTCTTCCATGAAAGACCGACATTCTTGTTGAGATTTGAGTTTGAGTTTTTGATTGCTGATCAGGTTTTTAATGTTTTAATGTTGTCTTGTCCTTTGTGACGATGTCGTTGCGCTTTCGAACATTCAAATATCCTCGGACTAGTTAACCTTCGGACTAATGAATCCTTGGACTAGGGAAACCTCGGACTAGTGAAATCTCGAAAATAGTGAACCTTCAGACTAATATTTGTACCAACGGACCTTTGGATAAGCGAACCTTCGGATTACTGGGCCGACACCCCAAAACCGGCAACAATGATATCGATCTTGACTGTGCATTTCAAAGAAAGAAACGTTGTAAACAACAACCATTGTGAAAAGTAACAATCTGAAATTTCAAAATTGTTTAATCATGTTTGTGGTAACATCATATTAGACCATCCTGATGACCAGGATTTTTAATACCATTAATATTTTTAATACCAATAGTCCACAAGTAGGGATTATCGATAAGTGGTTTCAAAATACAAAGTGCCACTTAATGAATCTGTTATTATAGTTATACTGTATATGTTTATTTTTAGGGGTAACCTCTCATCGACAGCCTTTGAATAAGAATAATTGGTAGGCAGAACACAGAACGTGTACAGAGAGATTACGTTCACGCAAGTATATAGGACAAAACCAACAAACAAGCATATAGATTACGTTCATACACGTAAAATAAACCCCTTTTTAATCGGGAAATTTCAAAAACATAACTATATAACAAGTCTGACAAATGGGCTTTTACATGTTTACTTTGGTATACAAGTTCTTTTGTGTTCAAACTATGATAAAAGGACCCAAAGAACAACCATTTTCTAACCTCCATAATGTAAATTTCGTTCCAATCCTTAAGTTTAAAGAAGAAAAGATTTAACATCTGGTTATTTTTATATAAAACCAATAACATACATGTATTTATCGACTGAATAAATTTAGTCTTATTGTTTCCTTAAATATCAATCTATCAACTGCATTGTACTTGCTATGGATTATACCTTAGGGTAAAACTGCCATAATTGGTATCTGTTATAGTCAATATGGTTTAGTTTTCATTACACAATTACTTATTTTGTATGATGCTTGTTAATCCTCAATTTTTATTATAAAATTCCAACCTAAAATATACATTTTGTATTTGAGAAAATTACATCTATCTGATAATAAAAAGAAGCAGTTTACTGATTGAGCTAGAAATACGATGTGCATCCTCTTAAATGTAACCGGAAGTGCCTTTTTGATCAAAATGGCAGGGAACAGGATTTTACGGGGTATAGGTAAGGATTATTTTACTTACATATCAGTACACAAAAGTCAACAACTGACATCAGCTCCTAAAATCTGTTTACCGACGGCAAAATTTAGCGACTGTTTGCATTGGCTTATAGGACCCTGTTTTATGGTAGTTAGTTAAAGGATTGTGACGAAAGTAAGTTCGATATTTTAACAAAGCAAGATCTTAAGACCAATTGTTCCTAAACATCAAAATAACTGGGACATGACATGTCTCAGATTTTGCTGATTTTCATTTTATAACCTGATATTGACCACTGGATCACAGAAATAATGACTGTTTGTAATGATTGGCCATGGTTGCCATGGTAACCGTGGCGGTCATTTTTGACCATTTCTCTTACCGCAAAATAGCCTATATTAAATTTCCAATTTGTTAAACAAAATCAATCCCAATTCAATAGAACTTTGAATTTGCTTAATTCAATACCTCATTGAAAATATTCAAAACAGTTTGAAGACTATTTATAAAGGTGACCACCAGAGCATTGTAGTCAGAGTAGGCTTTCTATACTATACTACAAAGAGGTCAACTTAACACCACCAGAGCCTTGTAGTCAGAGTAGGCTTTCTACACTAAACTACAAGAAGATCAACAAAACATCACCAGAATACTGTAGTCGGAGTAGGCTTTCTACACTAAACTACAAATCCATTTACCTGACAAAGTCAGGCCATTGTAGTCAGAGTAGGCATTCTACACTAAACTGCAATAGTAGTCAGAGTAGGCTTTCTACACTAAACTACAAATCCATTTACTTGACAAAGTCAGGCCATTGTAGTCAGAGTAGGCATTCTACACTAAACTGCAATAGTAGTAAGAGTAGGCTTTCTACACTAAACTACACCAAATCCCTGACAAGGTCAAATTACTTGTAGTCAGAGTAGGCTTTCTACACTATACTACAACAAAACCATGACCCACAAGCTGAACCTCACGCCGCAACTGTTATGCATATTAGTGCTGCTGCTATTTAAATACTCCCTCCAGCCAAACCAAGAAAGCCTAGATCAAAGATTATCATCCAAACTTAACATAACATTAGCATCAATCAGACATCTTAAATCCACATACCATCAACCGCTTCAACCAAGAACCACCCAATTGTCCACGAAAAATAGTCTGATATGGATCATTATACTGTTATTAGGTGTTATTAGGCATCCCTAGTTAAATCATCGACAAATATACCAGGACTGTCGGACCATGCCATCATTATCACCGATGCGCTAATAAAACCAACATACAACAAGACCAAACCACAGAAGCGTTTCTTATATTCTAAGGCAAATTGGGATAACATAAACAAGGATATAGATGTAATATGTAAGGAAATTGAAGAAATGGTGAGGGGAAGCAGCAGCATGAACGATATTTGGAAACACTTCAAAGGAAGACTTAAAACCACCATTGATGAGAACATACCATCCAGAGTATTTAAAAAGAAAAACAACCTTCCTTGGATGACCAGAAGTCTGAGAAGAATGCTAAGACGGAAAGAAAGACTATACAGAGCGGCGAAAAAATCAAAGCAGTGGACTGAATACAAGAAACATCAGAGAGAATGTAAAAAACAGTTTCGTAAAGCAGAGAATGAGTACATTAATAACATCATAAATGAGGGCTTAATGAAGAACGATCGCAAACCTTTCTGGAGATATGCAAAAGCAAAGAAGCAAGATAACATTGGCATTGCCCCGCTTAGACACAAAGGTTCCATGACAAATGACAGCAAGGAAAAGGCAAATATACTAAACGATCAATTCAAGTCTGTTTTTACTAAAAGCACACCAAATTCACTCGAAACACCAGTGACAAACCAAAGCCTCAACATTAAATCCATAAAAGTAAGAGAACAAGGAGTATTTAAATTACTTAAGGACATCAATCCATCCAAGGCAATGGGACCAGACCAAATCCCAAACATCATCCTAAAGACCTGCGCAAAATCACTTGCACCTGGAATGACCAAACTCTTTCAATACTCAATAGACAGCGGAGAACTACCTGAGGACTGGCTAAATGCAAACGTTGCCCCGGTATTCAACAAAGGGGACGTCCACAAGGCCGAAAACTATAGACCCGTATCCCTGACATCAGTATCTTGCAAGTTATTGGAGCATATCATTTGCAAACATATGCTATCGCACCTAGAAGAACACAACATCCTTACATCCTTAAACCATGGGTTTAGATCAGGCTACTCGTGCGAGACACAACTAATTGTAACATTGAACGATCTGCTACAATCGCACGACCAAAACAAGCAAACAGACGTGATAATACTTGATTTTTCTAAAGCATTCGACACAGTTCCCCACGACCGACTACTCCATAAACTAGAAAAGTATGGTATCAAAGGAAACATCCATAAATGGCTAACATCGTTCCTTACCAAAAGAGAAATGCGGGTAGTAGTTGACGGTGAACATTCCAATAACGCAGTAGTAGAATCTGGTGTACCACAAGGCACGGTCCTTGGACCCTTACTGTTCCTGTGTCACATCAACGACCTACCCGACAGTGTGAAGTCTCAAGTACGGCTCTTTGCAGACGACTGCCTACTCTATCGAACCATCAAAAGCCATGAAGATCACATAATACTTCAAAACGACCTGAAAAACCTGGAAGAATGGGCATTAAAATGGGGAATGCGCTTCAACGCCACAAAGTGCTATGTCATGAGAATAAAGGCAAAATCCAACAGCCTCTACAACCTCAACAACACAGTTCTTAAACAGGTCACTGAAAATCCTTACCTAGGCGTTCTCCTTTCGGAAGACTTGGGATGGTCCAAACATATTGCAAAAACCGTAAGCAAGGCAAGCTCTACCCTTGGATTTCTACGACGCAACATTAAAAACTGTCCTATGTCATGCCGAAAAACAGCCTTCATCGCACTTGTCAGATCTGCGCTGGAGTATGGATCAGTTGTATGGGATCCGTATCTTCAAAAGGACATAGATAAACTCGAGCGAGTACAAAGAAACGGGGCACGATTTATCACAGGAGACTACAAAAGCCGCCAAGAGGGAGCAGTTACGAACATGCTTAAAGATCTTGATCTACCATCATTACGAGACAGAAGAACCAACGCGAAATTAGTGTTCCTATACAAAGTAGTGGAGGGGTTATTACCAGCAGTAGACCAGGACGCTTACATCAAACCAGCTAGACCAAAGAGACAAATCCGTGCTGTCAAGTACAAAGACTGCCTGACAAATAACATCATAGATCGTCAGGAAACAAACAACACCAGGACTTTTATCATACCGCCGTCTAAATGCAGCCAATACAGGAACTCTTTCTTTGTTGACACAATAGTCCATTGGAATAAGCTACCGGAAGACACAGTGCGCAGAAAGACAGTTGAGAGCTTCAAGGAAGCTCTCCCGACCTGCTACTAAAGCAGCAGCTCTCTTCCGATGCGTCTATACCAGTATTGGTCCTGCATCGTATTTATTCAGATTCAGATCAGGTGTAGTCAGAACGAGGCTATCAAATATGTCAAGAAATCATGAATTTTTTGTTAATTTTGTGACCAAAAAAATACAGTTCTTAGTAGAGTAGACGGCACCTTGATTTGAAAAATTTAATGTCCCCACCGAACATACTCACATATTATATATCGTTGGAAAGAGCAGGACCTAAGCGATCGAAACATGCTTGTCGTAAGAATCAGAGTTGGTCGAGTTTTCAGAAATTCAAGGTCAAAGGTCAATAGACGAAAAAAAACTAAAAAAACAACCGTAAAGGTGTTTTTCATTTCCGTATTTATTTGTGGTCAAAATTGAAACAACTGATCGGAAATATATGATTTAATGTCTAAACAAATATTTTAATTGAAAAAGTTTCGATAGTACTACCGTTTATAATTAAAAATTCAATAAATTTACATGAAGGTCGAATTTCCCCCCTTTTTGTGGAGGAATTTTCTGCGCTATTATTTTTTAATTTAAATATAATTTTCTGTTTTTGTTTCAAGTTTGTCTTACAGTAAACATACCAAATATGTTTTCTAAAATGTTATTTGGCCATATAATCATTAAAAACTGTGTTTGAGAGATCCTTAAAAAGGGGGGATATTAAGAACAATACAGTAAAACATACCTTCTAAACTAAGTTGACACATTGTTAAAGGTTCTAATGCTTTTTATCAATTATATCAATACATTTAGGGCAAGTAAGGTTTATAGGCATACTTTATTCGTTTTTTAGGACTTCAAGCTTTATATTGTAATCGTCCACACTCCTGCCCAAAATACCAGGGGTGCCAATATAGAATGACTGATTATTCCTACAGAACTTTATAGAATTTGATTAAAGTTACACATAATATTTTGAATATTACACCATTGATTGTTGAATACGAAAAAAAATAATTCGAGTCTAATTAGGGGTTTACTCGTGTGAAAACAGGGACTTTGCATATTTGGACGAAGGTGTACCTTTCTTGTAACCGCTATTGCTTCTAAATTATTGTACGAATCTCTTTGAAAATTTCACACAAATGTGGTTGCATGTTGTTATTTTTGTTTTTACCTATAAGATTTTGATAAGAATTATAAAAAGAACGTTGATAAGTGAAAGAAGTGTTTTGTCATCCGTACACAAAATGTGTTATTTTACTCTTATCGCCAATTTTTTCCTTTGAACCATCTTTGAATTTTTCGAAATTCAGGCATATTCTTTTCCTTAATGTGTAATTGTAATATTTATGTTTTAGATTGTATCTAGAAAATCTTTGTGGTTTTATACTGACTAAAACTTAACAAAGGACCGTACAGTTCTAATCTACCACGAATTCGCCATCTGTGCTAAAAATTTCATTAAACTTAGGCAAAAGTATTGTTACATATTGTAGTTCAACATATCTAGTAACCTTATTCATTAAATGAAAAATAAGGATTCGCCATAGTAAAGTAAGGAAATTTTTAGGCTAAGGTGAGGGGGTACCCCACTCTTAGCCTCAACAACTCCTTTATAACTGCTTCAAATTTCACAAAACTTTACAGAATCTTTCTCACATAATGATACTTCGATTTTAAAAGTTTATTTTGTATAAAACCTGCTAAAAAGAGTTTGTAGTTTGGTAAATATCGTATTTTTGATTTCTGGCCATGAAAAAAACACAGATAATTTTCGCTATATCTCATTAACGACACTTACAAATTTGATAAGTTTTTGACAAAATCTTGTTAACATTATTTTGATTCACAGATTATGATTATTTTTTTTTATCAATCTCGAATTCAGCGATTCCTTCAACAAATCATTCAAGAATGGGTTTTGGATTGTATATGCCCTGATAAACGTTAACTTATGCTTGAAAATTAACGAAATGTCTAATAAATGTCTAATAAATCTTTTATTTTATATAATGTCATAATTCCCTTTGTGGTCGATGTTCAGTAAAACATGGAATAGAAATGTTTAACTAGAAGTACTAGTCTGTTATTCACAATAATTCCTTGATGAGTCGCATTCAAATACCCAAAAAAGAAATGTACTTTAAAACCAATTAAAAATAGCATTAAGAAGGGAATTTTTACCAACAGTGCGCATTATGATTGTCGGCTCTTCTGATACAACTTGACAAATAATGCATTTGTCCCAATAGTGTGAATAATATCCCCTTTTTGGGCTTGATGGCCCAATTTTAACAGGACTACTTACTGAATCTGATAATGGTGCTTTTGACCTTTGAAATACGAAGACACAAATAAATGAGTAAATTCAAATGGAAATCAACACAATTACAAATAAACAAATCAAAACCACACAAAAACACCAAAAATATCGTAATTTGAAACAAAACTAGCAAAATTTGCATTTAAACTAGAGTGTAAAAGACGTACATGTAACCAAACTCCGCGCAGTGCCCGTTCCCGTTCCGTCCACTAAACACTGCTTGCAGCTTTCCGGGACTACTTTTATGACCTCGGTGTGACCCCAGATTCTCGATAAAAATTCCCACAAGCCTTTGCGTATCAATGTAAACAAACAAGCATGGAGGACCTACAAAACGAATCACCAGACGATGCGAATGAAGACTAAATGCTAGGAATTGAACTAACAGATCAAGCACCTGGCTCTTGAATTGGATATTCTTATGTTGAAGTTGTAAGTTACATTGATGAATAATTATTTATTCATTATCGGTTCACTTGTTTCTCGATCAATTTCAGGTTGTTGTTTTTTTTAAACTTCTTAAACATGTTAAAGTTCTTTCATACTAAGTTTATTATTTAGGTAGACTTTAATAGTCTTTAATTATTGTTAAGGATGTATTCTTCTGAGGGGTCAAAATTTTCCTTAATCAAGTTTTTTCCCAAACCTACATTTTTGAAATGCTAAGACCCTGAGAAAATCAAATTTACTAAGAAAATAATATGTCCATGTGCATTTTAGTTTGCTACAGCCATTTGAAAAGGGCCTATTTTGACAATTTTCCCAAAATTTCATCATTTTTGGCCTATTTTGAGGTAATTTTCTTTAAAATATCAAGTTTCAAAATCAAATTTTCTCTCAAAGTTTCCATATTGATAGATGCCATGATTCTGAACAAATTTAACTTATAAAAAGTATATGTCCGTGATGATATAAGAAAGTTTAGTCCCGAAAATGTGCCTTTTAAGGTCATTTTCAAGACACTTTAAAACCAGTAAAAATCAAGATTTTTCAAATTTTCTATCATACCATATCATACTTTGGTGTAATAAATTATACTTATACATACTTACCAAAAACTCAAAACTCTCCATTTTCGTTTGAAATAATTGGACAAATATATCTTTTTGAATTTAGAAAAGAAATTATATGAATTACATGAATATTTTGTTGGAAAAATGAATTTTACTACCCCTACCCTGAAATTGGCTAAATTCAGATTGAGATCAATGGTCAAATTTGGTCTAAAATTAAAATGTTGTATATCTCAAAAACTACAAATCATATCTTCATACTTTTTTAACAAAATTTAGATGGATCATCATTTGATATATATCAACCAAAACAGGAACGTATAACGTCTTTATACGTTCCTGACCAAAAGTTTTAAATTATAAGGCAAGGTTTAAAAATTATTCACAAACGAGATTTCAACAAGACTGAAACCTCAGAAGAATACCCCCTTAAGTCTGTCATTAAAAGTCTTTTGGATTTCATGAAACATATTCACGTTTGTTTAATTTTCATAGTTTAACAAATTTACATGCATATTATGAGTCTAAAGGCTAAATGTTTATATATCATCGGAAAGATTCATTTGTATGTACCCGAATTTGTTTATTGTTTCTATTTTAATTCATAAATATATTTAGAGACCGACCATTTAACTTGCAGGGGGAATACATTGGTTTTTTTGGCTAGAAATATTCAATTTTTGAAGGTGTCCACAGAATTTGTTTTCATTATACGCATTATATATTTTATATAACAGAAATCCCTTTTCAGAATATTTTTTTTACTTACCCTCTGCGGCCAAAACATTTTTGTTTATCATCAATAACATTTTTCAAAATATTTTTTAGGAAAAAAAAAACAAGCCCCCCCCCCTTTGATAAAGGGGAGCAAGTCCCTGTGCTTTCAAGTTAAATGGTCGGACCCTTACATGCTTTATGAATGTTTTGCAAGAAACAAAGTTGCACCAATGGGACAATCTAATGGTGTCAATCTGAAAAACCAGACACAATTGGTTAAAATATTCACACAAAAAAACAGTATAAAACAGCCAAATTGCAATCAGCGTCAAGACAAAAGGAGAGTGCAGTAAGGTACATGTACTTAGAATGAGTAGGCAGATGATATCCTGCTTGCTGTAGCACAGGTGCATGTTTTTTGTTTCCTTTTAATTTGTTCTATACCTTATCAGCAATGATGAATAGTAGATATTTTTTATCATGACATTAGTTAAAAGTAAATGTGTTGTTCGTACAATTATGTTTATTTATTTTTCACAGCATTTATACTTGGAAATCATCATAGAATCAGGAGCTTGGGCTTACATGTAGATTTACAAGTGATGAAACTTTGAAATAATGCTTTGTGTGCCTGTACTGAATGTATTGACTGTATATTTATAAGGTTTCCATGGTGAGGTACTTATTATTTTAATTTACATTTTAGGTAAATGCAAATGCTTTATACTCTCATTAAAACAAAATTTAATGCTGTCTAGTTGCACAAAACTTAGAATTCAAACATTTTATTATGTTCTTTTGCCAGTATCACTTAAGATTCTTGCTTTAAAGTTATGGAAGTATAAATTCAAATAACAGACCCTTTAAGTTCGTGGGTTACAATGTTTATGGTAATCCCCCTGTATGTCTGTCTGTCAGTGTCTCTTCACATTTCTTGCAATTGCAACTCAAGAATTTTGATGAAAATTTACTTTCAAATGGACATGGTAGAAGGAAATTTGTGTTAAAATGTTCGGTTGATTGATTGATTGTTGATTGCTTAGTGTCCCGTCGGCGATATTTCAGCCATAATCGGGACATCAACATGTTATAATAATTAAATCAAAATTGGAAATAAAACAGAGTCAAAAGACCGTAGATAAAACAAAAGGTATGAAAACATAAATTGATAAAAAGCAAACATTAAAAAAAAAAAAAAAAAAAAATGTTCGGTTACAAACAGAACATACAAAAGAAAAATACATGTACCTTTTACAAAAAAGTTCAAATGTTCTTCCAACTAAATTACAAAATACTTATCACAATGTCAAGACTGTAATATATAATGATAATGTTTGTTTTCTTTTTATTATATTGAGTTTACTATACATTTTTCAGGAGGATATGGACAGAGTAAAATCAGAATTTGCAGGCCAGGCAGTGTTCATTGCAATCTACTTTGACATTTCATTAAAAAATGAAAGATGATATAATTATTATCTACAAACTGTGTTATCAGTATAAAATAAATTTTCGAAGCAATTAATACCAAAAAAAGAGAACTAAAAAACAAATCAAAACTGTCTATTGTTAAATCCATACAAATAAAATTTGTTACTGTTTGAAACTCTGTGTATACTATTTTTTTCACAACACATGTATTTAGTAACATTTACATGTCCCATTATATGATAATACCACACTCAACGAAGTTGTGGCGGGTATAATGTTATTGACGGGTCCATCTGTCCGTCAATCTGTGATCAAAGTTTGTAAACACAACTCCTCTTACACTACAAACAGATTTTACGAAACTTGGTATGCAAGAAATAAATTATATGTACTGTAGTTGTGCATATTACCAGGAATTTTTTTTATCATCTGCAAATTTCAATGGGAGTTATGGCCCTTTGGACAAAGAAATTTGCAGAAATCTTTATTACAGTTTGTGAGTACAACTCCTCTTAAACTACTGCACAGAATTGAATGAAACTTGGTATGCAAGAAGTATAACATATGCAGCGATGTACGTTATCACAATTTTTAAAACAACAGAAATTTACGAGCTCAAGATTAATTTTTATAGTCGGATATCAGAACATGTGGGGTATGTGAAGGTTAATCCAGAAAAGCGCTTCACACGCAGTGAAATTTTGCTTTTGTACATTTACCATGTTTACATTTATCAAAATCATTTCAATATGTGGATCGTGTCTTTCTGGCACATATTCCATATTCTTTCGTGTTTAATGCTCACTAAGGTTCTTTCATTTTAAAAAATGTCAAAATTCTACACAGTACATGCTTTATTTACTGAAAAGTATTAAATTTAAAAACATATTTATGTAAAAAAAACTTTGCAGTAGAAAATATCAGTTGTACATGTCAAAATCCAACTGGAAGTCCTTACATTGAAAGGATATTTAAATGAACATGTATTTTGTAAAATGTATGCCCCACCTTGAAAACGGGTTGTATTATAAGTGATAGAGGAGTCCATCCTTCAGTTACAATGATTTTCTCATCTTTGTGACATAATGTAGATGTGCATGTTCTATTTTTAAAAATATTTGATCCGATTGATTTTTTGGGTTTCCCATAGCAAAACATGGACTTAGCCATTAGACAAAAGGGGTACTCATTTCTTATCCACAATAACTTCAAAACTCTTCAATTGATTTTCATGAAACATTCACATTATCTTTTTGAGATGATGTAGACCTAAACCGAAGGGGTATAATGTAGATGTCAGGATACAATTATTTATTATTTTTATACCCCGCCACACGAAGTGGCAGGGTATTATGCTTTACCCTCAGATTTTTCGGTGTTGGGGAAATGGGGAGACATTATATTTGCAAGTAAAACCAATCTTCATGTCTATGTACCTTAATATTTCATTCTTTTCCTTTTAGTTATATCAAAATGGTTATAGCCTTTTGTCAGAGTTGAACTGACACCTCTTAATGCATGAGAGAAATGCATCAAGTGTACTTCATTATACTAAAAAGGCTTTTTACTAGATGAAATTGTTATGGCACAACCACGTATGTTGATCAACCAAATAGTTTAACCCTTGTCTGTCCATCCGTAACACTTTGATTATGGTCCATTACCAGCTGTCCATTACTCAGATACATGATGTTGGGGGTCAATATTTCACCACTAGATGGGTCTTGGGTAGGGCTACATCACCCTCTAGTTATGGTCACTGTGACCTATATTAAGTTAAGTTCTTGGTTAAGGTCCATAACCTGGATACTAAATGATGTTTCACCACTAGATGTGTCTTGGGGTAAGGTGACACCACTCACTAGAAACTAGGTCATGGTGACTTATATTTTAAGCATGAATGACTTTGGTTAAGTTCTTTGTTAAGGTCCATATCTGGAATACTACATGTTAGGGACCAAAGATATTTTGCTACTAGATGAGTCTTGGTAACATGGCACCACCCATTAGAAATTAGGTTACTACATATATTTTACACATGAACATTTTTGATTTATTTCTTGGTAAAGGTCCATATCCCCGCTAAAACACATTAAGGGTCAATGACATTTCAAACAAATGAGGGCAATTCTGTGGCTCATAGACACATATTGTCACGAGTTAGGGGTTAGGCTGTAGGTTTATATTATTGATAATTTCTGGTTGACAGTAAACACTCATGTTCATTTGTTGTTTCATTCGCGTTCGTAGTTTGCTGTCAACCATCGCGACTATGATGGACATTCATGAACTATTTGTTGATGTTATATGTACTGCTATGCGTTATTATATTGTGTATTATTGTATATTCATTGCTATTTATGGGAATTATTAGGCATGAGTTCGTCCTACTGTTTTATTCCAAGGGGGGGGGTCCCGTGTCCCATTCCCGCTTGAGTTATCGCTATTATCGCTTGTCAGTCCCTCCTACCATTCTTGCTTGTTTGCGTAAGAGTTATATATTGTAATGGGCTATGCATTCTGTTAAGGATAAGCCCCGTTAAGTCCCATTCCCCGATTCCCAGATTGTAAAAACATTGTTTATTTGTAAATTCCGCCATGCTGCTTGTTTACTTCTATTGCGCATGACCAGGAAGAAGTCCCGTTAGATGAACTTTTGTGAACTGAGGCGACCTATTGACCTGAGGGGGGGCCCAATCGTTATCCCTGTTTTGTCCCACCAGAGTCCCACGGTGGGATTCGAATAAAACCCGCTGCGCGTTCAAATTTCTTCAGTCAGCGGCCCGCTACCAGGGTACTATAACGTTTTTGAATACCTATAAATTAAACCAGAGCTTTCCACCCGCTGGCGTCTCAAAATCCGCTACCAGGATAATTTCATACCTGAGTAAGCAGCCCTATAGAATTTACATACGTTATTTGTATGACCTGATCTGACCTGACCTGTGTATTGACCTGGAAACTAGTCCGTAGACAACGATAAACATAAATTTTACTTCATTCCCCAGCCCGATTTATAAAAAGGGGGGTCCCCGTTTTATTCTACAAAGCTCTGGTAGGGATTTTAATTATTTATTGTAACTTATTATATTATGTAGTAATTCTATAAAGTGAATTACTCTGTTATTTATTAAATTGTTATCATTTGGAATCTACTGAGTTGGTCTCATTTCAAATACTTCTATAGTACATAGATCAAAATACATAGAGTATATATATATAAATAATACACCTATAAAAAGATCATCAGTGCCTTACCAATCGGTTGAACATGCTACCAATGTTTGTCACGCTACCAGTGAGTTAGTTTACATATTACCAATGTAAACTTTATTTTTAAACCATTTGACTTTATCTGTAACCAAGATTATAAGTACCAATTAATACCTGCTTAGGGTAACACACCCATCACTACTTAATTAGTAGTACCAACCAGTTACGGAAAACACATATACCCAAAACGTAACATTTGGTGGCAGCGGTGGGATAAAACCTTCAAAACGTAACATTTGGTGGCAGCGGTGGGATAAAACCTTCAAAACGTAACATTTGGTGGCAGCGGTGGGATAAAACCTTCAAAACGTAACAATATTATATTTTTTACCACAATCCTCTCAAATAAATATGATTTTACAGGGTTTGACACTATCTTTGTATCCTACTTGGGTAAGGAAATTTGTACATTGTATGTCATGAAGCTACTCTGAAATTACTCAACTGAGTTTAATGAAATTTGCGATGTTACTAGAACACTATGTCCATGAAGTTGATCAAATGACAAACGGTAAGAAATTTTGAGAATGAAATAGACTTCTTTTTTCAAGGTGTTTCATGATGGACAATGAGATTTTGGTTCATGGACTTAAATTACTTAATTTACAGTTTAAGAGGAGTTGCACTTACAAAAACTGATAAATTTAACACATGTACATATCAGGGATATTGACCTGTAATTTTAAGGTTTTGACTTTAAAGACAGGTGTTTACCATGGCTGTTCTCCAGTTCTTTGAACATCTAAAGTTAATATCCACCAGTTCTACGGTATGACTGATTCGTTTTTGTCATTTTCTCTGGACTATGAGATTGATCATTCAAGTTTGGTACTTTTGTTATTACCTTTATTTAGATTGTATTTCAGTTAGGTGCTGGGAAAGCAGAACAATATCATCAGTGAAGTAAAGGTCTTCTAGACTTTTGGCAAAGTCCATTGCAGGCCTCTGTTAGTGTCTTTTATTATTATATGTCAATAAAAAGCTGCAATTCACCACTTTTTAATGGAACCTTCCTGCAGGAAGACATATCTCATTAAATTGTCAAAATGAACCTGTGGTTAATGTCACTACATCATAGTATTTTGTACATAACAGTGTCATGCATTGTTATTTAACAACAGAATTACATTACAATAAAAATAGGGAGACTTTTGAGAAACCATTATAAGTATAACACTTAGGAACTAGTTACTTTCGGTTCAATCAATAGAATAAAGTTTCCTTGGGTGCATGTCTTTGTTTGAAATTGGTATTCAAATCTTACAAGTCGAAGGCCAAAACTAAGAGTAACTAGATTACTGACAAAGTCAGAAAGGGCCCCGCGGCAAAAAATCTAAGCGTTTTCAAAATTATATTTACTATGATTATAACCACTAAGGCATGATCCATGGAATGTGTATGAAACTTCAGAGCTGTATTGTTCATAGCCTTTGAGTTTCATTGTTTGAAAATTCCAATTCTCAAAATCTGTAATTTTTTCCCCAAAATATTGAACAGATTTGCACAAAATTTTAATATGCAAATCATGACATGCTACTTAGCAGCTGTGCAAAGTTTCAGAACTGTACTGTTAACAGTTGTTGAGTTTTAGTGTTCACAAAGTCCAATTCTCAAAATCTGTGATTTTCGATAAAAAATGAAGTTTTTTCCAAAAATATTTAACAGATTTGCACGAAAATTCAATATGCAAATCATGACATGCGACTTAGCAGCTGTACAAAGTTTCAGAACTGTATTGTTAACAGTTTTTGAGTTTTAGTGTTCACAAAGTCCAATTCTCAAAATCTGTGATTTTCGATAAAATGAAGTTTTTTCCAAAAATATATAACCGATTTGCACGAAATTTTAATATGCAAATTATGACATGCTACTTAGTAGCTGTACAAAATTTCAAAACTGTGTGTTAATAGTTTTTGAGCTTTAGTGTTCACAAGAATTGTCGAGGGATGGACAGACGGACGGACATAGTGAAAACTATAGGGCGTCCGCATCTTCGATGCGGGGCCCTAATGATCCATGGGTCTTTCTGAGTTTCTTGATGAAGCTAAACATCTGGAACAGTCCAGACAATGAATCAAGTCATAATGTTTGAGCCTGTAACAAGATCAAAATATAAAAGTTGTATTAACAATGGTTGAAGTTATTAAATGCTTTACATACATGACATACTTCGCTGTAACATAATGTAGATACTCGTTACAGAAGCCTTGAAACATGTTGAAGGCTGTTCCATTTATATTGATGTCGGGAGGGGGACACACTTTGTTCAAGACCCCCCTCCCGACAACATTAAAATAAAAAGCTTCGCCGAGCGCAGCATGATACGACGGCAACAAGTTGAACCCTGTACCTTTTAGGCCCAATATGGATAGGGTTTACAATTGGTACAGCAATTACATAATAGGGGAAAAAGGGGGGTCCCAAAAATTAATTCTCAATTTTGTATCCCCTATTCGACAAGAACAAACATGCAATAAATCGGATCACAAGTAAAAAAGTTTCGATTTTGGTCCCTAACTACATAATGGGGGAAAAAAGGGGCACGAAAATTCATCAGGTTCATTCTTTTATTGTAAGAAACATTCTTGACAAATTTCACAGCAATAGGCCAACTAGGACCAAAGTTATAGTGGAAACAAACTAGAAAAACTGTGAGCCGCAGCTCACAAATAAATACCCCCCACCCCCCAAAAAAATTAATCAGATAAAATTTAGAATAGGAGATGCACATCTACATTATGTCACAAAGACTGTGTGTAGGTTTAATGAAAATACATCAAGGGGTTTAGGAGGAGTTGCAGATAAGAGATTGGAACCCCCATGAAGTCGAATGGCTGAGTCCATGTATTGCTATGGGAAACCCCAAAATCATTCTGATCAAACTTTCAAATAGTAGGTGTACATCTATTTAATGTTACAAAGATTGTGCAAAAGTTTCATGACAATCCATCAAGGGGTTTAGGATGAGTTGTGGATAAGAGATGGGCACCCCCATGTAGTCGAATGGCTAAGTCCATGTTTTGCCATGGGAAACCCCAAAAATCATTCTGATCAAATTTTAAAATAGTAGGTGCACATCTACATTATGTCACAAAGATTGTTTGTAAGTTTCATGAAAATCCACCAAGGGGTTTAGGAGGAGTTGCGGATAAGAGATGGGTAACCTGAAGTGTAACGGAAGGACGGACGGACACCCCTATCACTATATACATGTGCCCCCCACTCTTGAAGTGGGAGGTATAATAAAATATATGAATTTTTTGCCCCTTTTGGACCCCTTATTTCGAAACAAAACAAGAGGCTCCCAGGAGCCTGAATCGCTCACCTGGTCTTAATGTCAACCCTTTGAAGACTTTCATATAGCTAAATGAGCTGAATGTTTAAGCAATAAAAAGCTTTTCTCTATCTGCAATAGTTTTCATTCTATAGGCCAAAAACTCTATTTTTTGCCTTTAAGGGGCCATAACCCCTTAAAGGGGTCATCTGACAACTTCGATCCTGAAAAGACTTTTGTAGAGCTAATTAAGCTGAACATTTAAGCAAGCAACATCTTTTCTCTATCTGCAAAAGTTTTCTTTTTTTTAGGCCAAAAACACTATTTTTTGCCTTTAAGGGCCCGTAACCCCTATAAGGGGTCATCTGGCAACTTTGACCCTATGGAAACTTTTGTAGAGCTAAATGAGCTGAACATTTAAGCAAGCAACAACTTTTCTCTATCTGCAATAGTTTTCATTCCATAGGCCAATAACACTATTTTTGCCTTTAAGGGGCTGTAACCCCTATAAGGGGTCATCTGACAACTTTGACCCTATGGAGACTTTTGTAGAGCTAAATGAGCTGAACTTTTAAGCAAGCAACAACTTTTCTCTATCTGCAATAGTTTTCATCAGTCAGGGGCGTAACTTAAATAAGTTATTACAGAAAATAACAGTCATGTGTTATTAGAGGTAGTTTTTTTTACCCCGGTAGTTGTTTTCTCTTGATTATTTATAATTTTCTTAATCTCTAATAACATGTGGCTGTTATTTTTTAAGCAACCATTACATTTTCTGTTTGAATTAGACTCTGTAGATCTCGTAACCTCTTTGCACAGTGACTTAATTGATAGAATTTACTAATGGCTTATCAATGAAGTAAACACATTTATAATGAACCATACCAAATCAATGATACAAGACTTTAGTTATGCCTCTTGACTGTAATAACAATTGTTTGTTATTATGTGTTTTCTAATAACTATGGCCTGTTATTACAGATAACAGTGAACACTTCAAACCCCATGTCATTGATTTGGTATGATTCATTGTAAATGTGGATATTAAATTGAGAAACAATTGGTTAATTCTATCAATTAAGTCACTGCGCAAAGATGTAGAGAGATCTTAAGAGGTTAATTCAAGCATAAAATGGAAAGATTGCTTCAAAAATTAACAACCAAATGTTATTACAGATTCAGAAAATTATACATAATCAAGAGAAGACAACTCAAAAAACCACCTCTAATAACACATGACTATTATTTTTCTGTAATAACTTATTTAAGTTACGCCCCTGACTGTTCATTCCATAGGCCAATAACACTATTTTTTGCCTTTAAGGGGCTGTAACCCCTATAAGGGGTCATCTGACAACTTTGACCCTATGGAGACTTTTGTAGAGCTAAATGAGCTGAACATTTAAGCAAGCAACAGCTTTTCTCTATCTGCAATAGTTTTCATTCTATAGGCCAAAAACTCTATTTTTTGCCTTTAAGGGGCCATAACCCCTATAAGGGGTCATCTGACAACTTTGACCCTATGGAGACTTTTGTAGAGCTAAATGAGCTGAACATTTAAGCAAGCAACAGCTTCTCTCTATCTGCAATAGTTTTCATTCCATAGGCCAAAAACATGAAAAAATGCTATTTTTCACCTTTAAGGGGCCGTAACTCCCATAAGGGGTCATCTGACAACTTCGACTCAATGGAGACTTTTGTAGAGCTTTTGATGCTGAAGCAGTAACGTGGCATCAGATTTCATCTATCTCTTATACTTTTTGATTTACAAGCCAAAAACAGTAGTCTGACCCCCCTGGTCTATTTTTAGCAACGGCGGCCATGTTTTTCGACGAATCAAAAATCCCCACATCAGTTCTTTTGGGCATACCCTAAAGTACCACCAGACCAAATTTGGTTTGAATCTGTGCAGCCGTTTCAGAGGAGAAGAAGTTTGAAGAAAAGTTAACGACGACAACGACGGACGACGACGACGACGGACGCCAAGTGATGGCAATAGCTCACATGGCCTTTGGCCAGGTGAGCTAAAAAAGGGGGACCCATAAAATCAATCCCATTCATCCTTTTACGGTAAGGAACATCACTATCAAATTTCATAGCAATCAGATAACTAGAACTAAAGTTATCGGGAAACAAACAAAAAAGTAGTATTTTTGACCCTTTTTGGCCCCTAATTTCTAAACGAAAAAAGGGGGGACCCCAATTTTTTGTTTGGATTCCCATCCATCCTTTTAAGGTAAGGAACATCAATGTAAAATTTCATAGCAATCGGATAACTAGAACTAAAGTTATTGTGGGAACACTAAAGTTATCAGACAACAACGCAGACCCAGACGACAGCATCATACCATTACATGCATTATACATCCACACATTTTTGGCGGTCGTATAAAAATCATTACACATCCACGAAAAAATGAATTTCAACCCCCCCCCCACTAAAAGAAAATAAAAAAACTGCATCCCCCTGTCCCACGTAAATTTAAATGGAACAGTCCTGAAATGCGAAAAACCTTTTGATGCTTTATTGTTTTTCATTCCTATCTGTGTATCTATTGTTAGACCTTGAATCCTTGACTGTTTATTATGTTTCCTTTCACATGTTTGTTATCTTCTTATTTGTTACATTGTTGCAATTGGTGGTCTTATGGATAAGCATATTTCCAATCTTCCAACCTTTTGTTTTTCTTTTGTTGGCCTTTCTCCCAGCTTTTGATGACACAACAAGGGGTTGCACTAAGTCGTGCTAAGCATACCCCCACTTGGCCATTCAGAAAACAGGAAGTAGATGACCGACTGACCTGGAAAGGGGAGGCACGGTACAACTCATCATGCTACATGTAAAGCTGTATACCAAATTTGAAATCAATCCCTTCTCTAGAAGCCAAGAAATCTGTTACAAAAAATTGTATATTTTTGACCCATAAAAAGTCTAAGTCAGCTCAGAAAACAGGAAGTAGATGATGGACTGACCTGGAAAGGGGAGGCACGGTATAACTAATCATGCTGAAGCTGTGTACCATATTTGAAACCAATCCATCCAGTAGAAGCCGAGAAATCTGTTACGAAAAATTTCACTTTTCAAATTTTTTACCCTTAAAAGTCTAAGTCGGCTAGAAAAACAGGAAGTAGATGATGGACTGACCTGGAAAGGGGAGGCATAGTATAACTCACCATGCTGAAGCTGTGTACCAAATTTGAAACCAATCCATCCAGTAGAAGCAGAGAAATTGAACCAGAAGGACAGACGGACGGACAAGGTGATTGCAATATAGCCCCCTCTCTTACATGTACAAGTGGGGGTATAAAAACCTCATCTGTACTCTGGATGTTGATGATGGTCTCTGAACACTGTGGCGTCTTCCTTTAGTCCTGAACGGGGTCGTCATACTGTAATGCAAGCGCACGTTCATAAACATTATCTGAGAACTCCATAAACCTCTTGAAACATCTAGTGTTACATAGAAGATAATGAGATGTTGAATAAATGTTCTCGCACAACCTACATGTGCAATATAAAGGACAATTGAAAAAATCTGAATGTAACTTTTGCCTTTTCTCTATCAAAATATGTAGAGTCCTGCGGATCTGTAAGATTCTTAGTAAGATCTGTGCGTTTCCTGTGTAAATTGTGAAGAATCTCTTACCTCAAGGGTCATCAGCACCACTTTAAAGAACAGACAAATACATGAGAGTTGCCCGACGCTTGCTACGTATAACTATTATCAGTGTAGAATGGCCTCTTGCCCAAACAATTTTACATAACAATAGAAACCGGGAGATAGAATGTGCGTCTTTAACTTTGTGTAGATTCTCAACAATATGAGACCTTTTGAACATTATATTAATTTTTATTGTTTAGAGGACAATTTCTAGTGATGCTGACAGGATTTTATAGACATTTAGCCATTTTCAATCATGGACTCAATGCACCCTTTACATGTAGAAAGTGATACATGAATGTGAACTACACTGTATTGAATTGTTTATTTTATATTTTGTACTGGATTCAAAATGAACCATAGAACATCTACTATGTTCTAATTATTTTACTTCAAAGGGTGTTAAATTATTTAAAGCAGCTGCAAGTTCTCTTGCCTTGATATTCTTCGACTCTAAATAAATTAGTCTTTCTGATTGTTGTAGTCATGGTAGTTGAAGAAGAATTAACACTTATAGAATACATACATGTATATGATAAACTTTGTATTTTTGTAATACATGTAAACATGTTAACATCTACAATACATCACATGTATGGAGTATTGCCTTCTTCTTAAGCTTACTTTAAGAAATGGTTTGCCAGATATGAGATGATGTAGCACACCTGGTGTCTACATATACTTTTTATTTGTTCTAAAATGTATGTACAATGAAGGACAATTTCACAATTCTTGTCAGGATTTTCTTGCAAATAATAAGCAACCTGAACCACCTTTTTGGACCCTACTCTGTTTCTGTCGATGTAAAATGTGCTGTGTGGTAAAAGGTTTGAGTCTAACACATAATCAGTGTCCCATGACTCTGTTTCGTGTGACCTTGTCAATAACTTAAGTTCAGGCACTTTTAGCGTCACTGATTGACAGTTTACAAATAATGTATGCATGTATATTTAAGATTGTGGTTTGACTTATTAGTTTTATGATTTGTCATTTTGGTCATAGGAAGGTCAGGTTGCATGGTGCAATTGAATTGTCATGAGATTTCACAGCATTTAAAATACATGTAACTTATGATTTTTGACTAAATCTACAAAAATCAAAATTTGTGTAGATTTTGTTGATAATGCACATTAAATAATGCTAACAATACCATATTGAATGTGTTTGCGCATCTAACAGTAAAAGAAATTCAGAAGTCCAAACCCATTATTTCAAATATCAGATAATGTTATTAAATATATGCAAAAATTCACAGGAACGCAAAGAGTATTACAGGCTATGCCCTGTTAAATGTGCTAATTTTAAGACTGTCTAATATTGTAAAAAATATCTTTGTATAATGCAGGGCATATACATTTTGTACAAGAAATAAATGTAGGTGGGGCAGATTTTGAGTTTTTTTTCATTGTCTATCTAATTTTTTTTAATTTTTTGGTGGATTTTGTACAAAAACATGTCAGTTTTAGGGGGACATCATGCATGTACATGTAGCTAGCTGCCTTTAGCAGTGTAGGCTTTTCCCTGGATCCATTCCTATAATGTGTTGTACATATGTAAAATAAAACAAGATACTTATTTGGTGTACCTTTTACATGATCAAGACATGCTTTATAACCACAGGCACTTGTTTCATGAAAAACAAGAATATGTGCATAAGACATACATGTAAAGCCTCATCACGCCACATTTGGGAAGTCAGGACTTACCCAAACACTATCAGACCTGTCATATGTAACGAATCTTGCACGAGACTCATGGATATTGTCTGCTAATTTCTATTTTTATATTACTTTTTTCCTTTAATCTTTAAACTTTTGGGCCAATGATAATCTACAGTGAACAGCTCATTAAAACTTGACAGCCTAATCCCTTTTGGGATCTTGGTTCGGAGATATTTTTGATTGTGCCGTCCACAAGCTTGTGGGCAGCACAACCAAAAATATCTCCGAACTAAGATCCCAGCTTGTGGACGGCAAAACCAAAAATATCTCCGAACCAAGATCCCAGCTTGTGGACGGCACAACCAATAATATCTCCTAACCAAGATGGGGGTGGTAAAGGGGGGGTACGTGCAAGGATGAACGGCCAATAAAAATGACAATCACAATGAACGGCCAATAAAAAAATGATAATCACGATGAACGAAAAATGAAATAGAGAAACACGATGCACGATGAACCTCCATGCACGGCTGAACGGGAAATAAAAATTGCTCAACACGATGCACGAAAAAAACCCTTTACCACCCACCAAGATCCCAAAAGGGATTATTGACAGCCCTGCACTATATATGCACCTTATACTCTGTTCTCATTATACTGTGGGTTCCATCTTATTGTGGTATATACCTTCATTTCAACCTAATTAATATTCAACATGTTCAACTGTGATGTTCTGATATTAACTAGCTATACTTTAGTAGATAGGGCATTAAAATCATGTTCAGGTACAAGCACTAATGCATGTTCACTTTTAGGTCATATTTATACAAGTGTGGCAGAAATAGTGGCAAATACATGTAAGGGAGTGTGTTTTCAACTTTTCAACCCCCCTTTTTAGTTATTGTGGTGCTGAGAAATAAGATTCTCCGAGAAATAAACATTTTTAAATCCAATGTTCGATATCAGAGTACATTCAAAACATTACTTTGTTACCCTCTTTGGTAAAAATCAAAAGTTTTCGCCGGTAAACGTTGAGATCTTGATTAACCAAATCGTATATTTTTCTGCAACCATATTGGATCCAATGTGTTGTTAATCGATTTTGTGTTGATACACTCAACAAAAGAGTGCAACAGAAATTGTGTTATTGTTAGCTTTATGTCGAACTAATGATAATTCTGATAAGTTTGATAGTTTTGTCTATCTAAATAGAAAATATTAAATAAACAAAAGATAAATATGCTGAAGTAGAATTTTGCGTAGAAATCGTTGCAAGATTCTTGCAATGATTTTCA
Source organism: Arcuatula senhousia (assembly GCA_963971305.1). Taxonomy (NCBI): domain Eukaryota; kingdom Metazoa; phylum Mollusca; class Bivalvia; order Mytilida; family Mytilidae; genus Arcuatula; species Arcuatula senhousia. The sequence goes on along the minus strand of OZ020308.1, from coordinate 19,476,832 downwards.
AAGCCGGCGGCAGTGACTGGTGTAAGACAGAAAGTAGTTCTGGATGGAGCCGATCACTGCGCGGAGTTTGACATGTAACAAGTACGGAATTAAGGTTTCCGGACCACAACTGACAAATTTAAGATAATAGTTTTTCCTCGTTAAAATCAAAACTATTCGTTCTATCGCTATAAAAATTGGGGAACAATTAGTTTGTAGATGTGCCAATACGACATATTAGTTTCAATAATGATGCTTAAAGAGTTTTAAAATGGTAAGTTAAAATTGCCTTGATTTTGCTAATATTTTAGACGTTTTTCAAATCGTAATTTGAATACAAAGATGCACCCTCTAAGTAAACCTACTGCATTGGTAGTCAAGATATGTCTATTTTGTAGGTAATAAATGCAAAATCAACATAAAAAATCTTTTTATCTGCTTTGAATGTGATGTTATATTGTCATACTATGAGACAGTTGATCGAGGGTACCCCTATTTAACGTAATATTTAGAAAAACTCGACCATACGAACTTCTTACGACAAGTAAAATATCAAACTAGAAGCGTGTACCTTTCGTTTAAGCCCAAAATCAGCAGTATGTTCTTTCGGGACATTAAACTTTTAAATAAAGCGTATTTTTGCATTCCGTCTACTCTACTATCTTGCCACTTTACTGCCTGAATTTTCAGAAAATGCACCAATCATATTTACATAATTACATAGATTGATGATTGATTTTCAAAATTAATAAAAATCCCAATGGGGTAACAAAGGGTGTCTTTAGAAAACACTGTTAAAGTTGGTTAAAATGGTAATTTGTGAAAAATGACCATTTCTGCATTGTTCAAAATTTTCACGAAACTACTGTTTCTTAAGGTTCAATTTAACCATCTTTAATTGTTATTTTCAACAGACATCATATAAACTGAAAATTACATTGAATTCTTTCCAGGGTACAGTGTCTCAAGGTCAACATAATCTAAAATTTGAGCTTTCTGATATAATTTTTTTTTTTTTAAATTAAATTTCAAGTGACCTTGAGATCATCATAAGCGACCTTGAAAGTTTTCTAATGGCATTATATGTTAAAACGATCCTTTAAGGGAGTGTGAGCCTCAGAAATTGAAGATTTTCGGGATTCTCGGCTTTTATCCATTCAAATGCATTAAAAATTTTCCAACATGGTTTCCTAATATTTGTTCATTACTAATTAGAGAAGGTCCTAAAAAACTCCTTTGAAATTTTCTACCAGTTTTAATTAATATTTCTATGTTAAAACAGAAAAAGAATTTTCAATGTATTTCCTATGAAAAACGCAGAGAAGATTTTTTCCCGCCATATTTTTCGGTGCTTATATCTTAAAAACGGCTCCATGGTTTTGAAAACTTTTTTCATAAAGTCTAGCTATTTTGAGCTATTCTTTCCAAATTTTCTATTTTAAATAACTTTTTATTACAAAAAATCTCAGGCTCGTACTCCCTTAAGGAACATATGATGACAACAACTGTCATCTTGGTTCATATTGAAAGGATCGTCATACATATATCAAAATATCAAAAAAAAATGCCGTTTTTTGTCTAATTACCATGGTAACCAACTTTAACAGTGTTTTCTTAAGACATTTTTTGTTACCCCATGGCGATTTTTATAATTTTTAAAAATCAATCATCGATTAACATAACATTCATGATGAGTTTTTGTAATTGGGGCATTTTCTGAAAATGGAGTCAGAAAAGTGGCAAAAATGGTAATATTTTTTCAAAAAATTATAGAGAATAATACACCATTTCTTCACATCTTCAATAGCCTCGTTCCGGCTACATAAATACTTAAAATATTAAAACTGTTTTAAATATTGTCAATGGGGTATTGAATTATGCAAATAAAAAAGCTATTTTGAATACTAACTGCTTTTCCTCATAAAATTGGGGTTTGAATAATGCCTTTTTCAGCAGATTTGAATCGACCCAAAATGTCCGCCACGGTTAGCATGGCAACCGCGGTCAATCATAACAAACATACATTATTTTTTGTAATCCAATGGTCATTTTCAACTTATAAAATGAAAATCATCAAAATCTGAGACATGTCATGTCTCACCCTATATTGAAATCCTTTGATCCTTACAGATAATTAGTGTTAAAATTTATTGGGTTATAAAATGTACCAAATTAAAAACAGGAGACATCCAAATCTTTTTAAAAAGTGGAAGATAAACTACATTTAAAATACAAATGACAACAAATTTCCAGATAATAAATTTTGCTACGCCTGACGCGCGTTTCGTCTATTCAAGACTCATCAGAGGCGCTCTACCAAAAATATTGAAAAAGCCAAACTTAAATTTCAGATATGCCGATTCAATTTTGTGTTGACGTATATCCAAGGTTAATGAAGCAGAGATATAGCAATGATGCATTCGAATGTCAAAAGTACGAAAGGTCAAAAACAAAACTAGTAAAGTATGAAAACAACATAAAAACACACAAAACACTTAATAACAATCGACAGCGCAAAATCTAGTCTCAACGAAAGTAAACTCAGGTGCTACGTATACGGACGGGTAACCGGTCCTGCTTTTTGCAACACACTCGAGTCGAGTTAGTATTAGACAACCCATGATCAGAGTGTCAAATTCAGTAAAGGGAACAAAACAAAACTATATTAAACCAACATCTTTACTCTTCTAGATCTGAGAGATAGAAATCCCATATTTGTCTTTCAGCGCATGATGTCCTCTTAAAAATTTCTAAGGTGAAGAGTTTTGTTTACCGTAAATCTAGCTAAGATAAGAAATAACAAAAACAAATGAATTTTTAATTGTTCTGGTTAGTTTTGTAATTTTATTAATTTCGTTGTGTTTAAGTGGTTTAAATATTAAATAATTATGTTACTGACGCTGAATTGTAATTATTTATCATTAGCGAATACTTAATCCATATTTTATTAAAACCAAAAACGCTGAAAAGAAAACAAATCCTTAAATCACGTAAATAATTATCAACAAACACGTTAAAAAACATAATGAATATTTAAGTTAATTTGATAAAAAACACAAAGATTCCCGCCAATCAAAGAGCAGAAATTAAAACATCCATGACAATCTTTAATACCGCTATATAAAAGGACTGGAACACGATATCGTTTAATTATTGCTCGGATAGATTCTTTAATAATACTATTTTTTGTTACCAGGGCAATTGATAAAGACTGGAAATTAGGCATGACTTAAATCATCCCGGATTTCAGTTCATTAAAAAATCATTTAGTCTTACAGAAACATAGAAAAACGTTTTCCTGCGAGTTCTTGGATACAAAGAACGTAATATCTCTAGACAGTTTAACGCAAGCACTGGATGTACTTAATCATAAGACCTATATTTTCAATCAACCTAACTATTACAGCTGGAAGAGTGCAAAATTTACTCAGAAGATTTGAAAAAGCATGAAATGACACAGATTTTTAAATTGTACTAACAATGGATGTGGTAAAACGCTGCCCGTGATTTGATGAACGATTTTTTTTAAGCTTTTTACAATTGTAGTGATTTTTCAAGAATCTTAGTGAACAAACTTAGTGATCGTGAATTATTAGAGTTGTAAGACTACGGGCTAGCTGAGATCTGCAAAACAAGAACTTTATAATTTCTATGGTGACTTACAAAGAAGACATGATGTTTCGAAATATTCCTTATATGTACATTGCTTACATCGTTCTCAGTGTGTCATCTTGTACAGCCAATGGAATTCTAATTTGGATTATTTTAAGTAAGAGAGAGCTACGAACTATTTCAAATGTCATTGTAGTAAGTCTGGCAGTCTGTGACTTTTTTATTGGATTGATAATATCGCCTATGGAAATGATTCACCATTTGCTACCAGAATTTAATATTGTTGGCTACGGGTGCCTGACACATCAGGTGGTTCAAATGTTTATACCGCTAGCTTCTATCATCCACCTGCTCCTAATCGCCGTTGAGAGATTTATTAAAATTGTTTATCCTTTACATTACCATCTCATAGCTACGAAATCTCGAACCAAAGTTTTACTTTTGATGGTCTGGGTGTTTCCGCTCAGCGTGTGCTCGATTCCATTAGCCGGTGCTTACCAAAATATGGTGAAGGAAAATTTTACCGGACATCCGTGCGCTAATCTTGACATGTTACCGTGTTGGTATCTATACAGTGTTCTGATGTTGATCGCATCCATTTGCATTTTCATGACGATCATATACACAATCATAATGAAAATTGCATATCACCATGCCAAGCAGCTAAGACAGCTAACAGTTTCATCCCAACGATTGAAATTAGGAAGAACATCAGAACTTAAAGCATTAACGGTTCTTGTCGTAACCGTTATGTACTTCATATTATCTTGGGCACCGTTTAGCATTAATATCATTGATGAGTGTGTTTCGATGAGACCAACGACTTACTACACTCCGGCAGTGTTTATTGCCTATTTTAACTCCTCGATAAACCCAATCATTTATGGCATCGGTAAAAAAGAACTCCGTGAATCGCTTGTAGATCTGTGTTGTCGAAGAAGGAAAATTAAAATTCGAACGGTATTGTCAGTCGTTTCTACCAATGAACAGAAACCAAAACCAACAGAGTCAAACCTTTGATATCAAACATTGTATGTATTTTATACTTGTTCAACTCAACATTAAATCTCAATTACATGTAGTATTTTGGATCATTCTACAAAAAGGGCAAAAGAAGTTTTTTTCAATATTTGACTGTTTTGATTTCAAATGGACATACTGTATTCAATTTGATACATTACCGTTTATAAGTTCCTTATCACCCTACCTAATGAGGTGTTGTTTTGAATCCAGTAGGCGTTCGGGCAACACATCCTGTATCCGGGGTAGAACTTTGTAAAAAAAAAAAACAGTTGTGACGATTAATGCTGCTGGTTGAGTCACAATTCCACAAGGTAAGCCTCACTCACTGCTCTGGTATCTATAAAACCCGGTTCAACCCACCACTTCTTTTGAAACGCCTGTACCAAGTCAGGACCATTTCGATCTTCAATTCATCTGGTATGTTTTTGCCTTGTTTTGTCCTTTATTCGGATTAATTATCCCAGTTCGGTAATTTTCTTGTTACCTTTTTCAACATTTTTTAGTTAATACTATGACATATCCTGTGTAGTTTTAAATTGGTCTTTATTCTTAAGATTCTTCCAAACACTCCCATAGTTTGATCTTATTCATAATTTGAGTTGTGTTTTGACAAAGTTTTAACCAAATTAAATTATTTTATGCTCTTCATATTCATTTAGTGTTTGGCTTTTTCAATCTGTGCCTCTGATGAGTCGAGTGTCATGCGCAAAAATATTATTGCCGGGAGTTTTGTTGTAATTTTGATTTCATAAAAGCCACAAAATTGCCAACCGGATATTCATATTCATATTGCATAATAAACTTTTAAATAATATTGTATTAATTGTTTTGCACTTAATGGGTTTCAAAAACTAACGTTGTTAGAATCAGTATATTGCTAAAAAAACATTTAGCAATCAAAGATACAACAAAATTGCAGGCAATAAATTTTACTAGGCCTGACAGTAGTTCTGGTTTTACTAAGCTTAAGGAAGCCTTAAAATCAACAATGTTATTGCAATAGAGACCAGAAGAAACAAACAGCAAAACAAGTTCGACAAATAGAAGTTTTGGAATAATTGTACACAATACGACTAACATCGATCATGAAAATTTGATAAAAAGGAAAACAGCCTACAAGCAGCTTTAAATGTCACCAGTAATCGCTGCTTTGCAATAATTTTCATACCGAATTTCCAAAAAAAAAACAAAGCGCATATGATTTTAAACCTATCCAAAAACTATCAAACTGATCCCTTTCTGGACAAACAACTATCGGGTAAAGATTGCGAGTAACAATATTAAAGGTTATACAAAGACTCCTGGCTCATGACAGACACATATAAAATGTGGTTGGCTAAAACTGAGTGAGTGAGTTGGTGTTTTACGCCCGTGCAACGCTATATAGGTTATTTACAGGCGATGAACATGAAAGGGATGATAAAATGAACATGAAATGATGATGATAAATGAAATATGGGGTGGGGTGGGAAACAAAGGACCGGTAAATTTTGAAGAACCACAGAAAAAGGGGAGAGGTGGGTAGGGGCGGAAAATTTAGCCTATGTGGTGCACTACTGGGCGGTCCACAAAGGGGTCTTTTACGTGCATGAAGCGTGGCACTCTCCACACACGTTGGCCCACTATGGTCGGCGGTCAGGGTTTCCGTATTATAGACCTGACAACCCCCGCGGACGAGGGCTACCCTATTCAGCCACCTACGGTACACACTTGGTCGCTCTGTGGGCTGAGCACTGACCCGATGTCAGAATCCCAAGACCCTTAGTCGCCTCTTACGACAAGCTAGGCTCTGCTGCGGGCCTATTCGCCACCCGGGCCCCGCACGGGACTAATTAGAAAATCAAATCGATAAAGGTTCAATTTATCAAGAGAAAATAGAAGGCATGAATACATGTACATTAGGTAAAAGGCATGAATACATGTACATTAGGTAAAAGGCGAAGGAACTCTCTAGCTCGGTTTCAGAGAACACTCGATATAGTGGTGACAGCTGGCTTTGAAGCCTATAAAGAAATAACCGGTTCGGTTTTCAGTATAAACTAGATACCAGGGAGATGATAACCATCTCCAAGGGCCCCGCTCCCATAAAAAATTGTGGACCGGCATTAAACTCAAACTTGATCTGTAACTCATCAAGGTAAAGTCACATACCATAAATCAGTTCAATATCTATAAGTATTTAGAAAAAAAGTCCGGAAAACCGAAATTTTAATGAATTTTCAAAGTTCAAAAGGCCATAACTCCCATAAAAAATTTGTGGACCGGCACGAAACTCAAACTTGATCTGTAACTCATCAAGGTAAACTCACATACCAAAAATCAGTTCATTATCTAAAAGCGTTTAGAAAAAAAGTGCGGAAAACTGAAATTTTAATGAATTTTCAAAGTTCAAAGGGCCATAACTCCCATAAAAATTTGTGGACTGGCACGAAACTCAAACTTGATCTGTAACTCATCAAGGTAAACTCACATACCAAAAATCAGTTCATTATCTATAAGCGTTTAGAAAAAAAGTCCGGAAAACTGAAATTTAGGTGAATTTTCAAAGTTCAAAGGGCCATAACTCCCATAAACATTTGTGGACCAGCACGAAACTCAAACTTGATCTGTGACTCATCAAGGTAAACTCACATACCAAAAATTAGTTCATTATCTATAAGCTTTTAGAAAAAAAGTCCTGAAAACTGAAATTTTAGTGAATTTTCAAAGTTCAAAGGGCCATAACTCCCATAAACATTTGTGGACCAGCACGAAACTCAAACTTGATCTGTAACTCATCAAGGTAAACTCACATACCAAAAATCAGTTCATTATCTATAAGCGTTAAGAAAAAAGTCCGGAAAACTGAAATTTTAATGAATTTTCAAAGTTCAAAGGGCCATAACTCCCATAAAAATTTGTGGACCGGCACGAAACTCAAACTTGATCTGTAACTCATCAAGGTAAACTCACATACCAAAAATCAGTTCATTATCTATAAGCGTTTAGAAAAAAGTCCGGAAAACTTAATTTGTTACGGACGGACGCACGGACGGACGGACGGACGCACGGACGGACAGGCTGATTACTATAGGGCGTCTGCAACAAAGTTGCGGGGCCCTAATAAATAACTGATTTGGTTTTCAGTAGTTTCAGGACAGTTGGCACTGCCTTATAATCGTTATTCGATGTCCAATAAAGCATTAGTGGTCTGCGGGGGTAACAGGAAAAATCTTCAGGTTTATCTACATCTAAAAAGACAATAAATGAAAGCCTTCCAACAAAACTCTATGACAAACGTGCTTGACTTCAGTCTTTCCCTTCTTGAGCAGCAACATTCCGTACTTTCCAGCTGATGGAGCTCAATTCATAGCTGATTCGTTATTCCGGAAGTTTTAGGACTTCCACCAATATCCATGTTAGACACAAAAATAGAAAACACATGGTACATGTAACATGTATGTTGATCCTCGGTTGTGGTCTTTGCTTAAAATATATTTCATGGAAGACATCATGCAGTCATAGACATGTATGGGATTTCTATCTCATACGAGTGCACACTCTGGTTGGTTTGTCATTAGGTTTTGTTTTGTCCTCTTTTTTCGGAATTGACCATTAGCAATGCGACAGGTATGCTGTAGCGAGCAGGAACTGCTTTCTTTTCAGGGGCACGTAAGTCCATTTTCGTTACGACTCGGGTTCTCGTTGTTGATTGCTATTCAGTTGTTTTAATTTTGACATTTTCTTCGTGTTGAATTCGTTCATACATGTATTTACTGGTTTGTCTTTGCCTTAAAGGTTTCATTTGCCCCATATGCATTTCGACACAATGGATCCGACTTCCGGTTACATTAATTAGTTGATTTATAAACACCATTGTTCATGAAATTCTTGAAAATAAAAGTTAAAGATATGTTGAAGACCTTCTTTTTAGTTTTTAATTTAAAACAAGCACACAGACCTATAGTTTGGTTAAATTATCCAAACTTTTCATCATCATTTATTAAATCTTTGATATAAAACTATTCAAGAATGACCATGTTTCACTTTTAAGAAAAAAAAATATAATTCTAATGAAAAAAGCAGAGGTACCAATGGGGTATCCAAATGTTACAAGTCCGAAAGGGCAGAGACAAAACCAGTAAACACCAACAAGAACATGACAAAAACAGACAACATGTAATACATGGAAACACAAAAATAACTGAATATCAGTGCACAACACAATGTCAAGTCGAAACGAGAGAGAAATCATGTGCCCGGAAGAGTGAGAAGTTCATGCTTGCTATAGCACACCCGTCGCGTTGCCAACAGTCAACTCAGTGTGTCAAATCTGGTAAAGGAAGACAAAACAAAACCCTATGACACACCAACATCTGCTCCAAATCCCATATTTGTCTATAAGTGTATGATGTCTTCCGTAAAATTTCTTCAGTGAATTTTACATGTAGTAATATGGAGTAGGCTTTAGCCTAAAGTCGGACGAAGTTAATTGCTCATAGATTTCTCTCATGAAATAAAATTTGAATTATATCCTTCCTATTCAATCTAAGCGAGCTTCGAAAATTCAAAGAATTTCTGATAATGTACTTATGTGCAACCCCCCCCTCCCCAAGAAAAAAGAAAAATCATGACATTTGCATTCTTGTTAAAGATACATTGCGTCAATGATTATTGAAACCTCATTTATTTGCGCAAATATAAATATTTAGGGACAAAATTCGGCGGGGACGAAATAACACCCCTTTACAGATTCCGTGACGTCATTTCCCTGTCAGAGAATTTTGCGTTTCCTGCAGACGAACAACATGCATGCACCATTTTATTCTGCCAGGTTTTGAAAGCTTTCTGTGTCAATATTTATCATTTTCTGTATTGGCATCAATTTAAAGATTGATTTAGAAACCTGGCAGAAAATAACGACATGGTTTGAAGAATATTCCCGCAGGATTAAATACTTGTTGATACAGATAATGATTTTTAAAAACACTGAGGTAAGACCCTTTTTATTTTTTTATCATAGTTAGGATGATTGAACATAAATCTTATTTAACATAATGTATTATTAGAGAAAAAAATATTTATTTTTCGTCCGTCATGTAAACATTCTCCCGTTCTTGTTGGTGTTTACTGGTTTTGTCTCTGTCTTTTCGGACTTTTGACATTCGAATACCCCATCGGTACCTCTGCTTCTTTTAATTACGTTGTCATGGTGTCATGTTGTTATAGGTGACGTCATTTAATAGTGTGTCGTCATGTAAACACGTCGCCATATTGGAATCCGTTGTTATGGTGTTTTTTGTAGGTCACTGACCAGCGTTTCGAATAAAGTTTCAATTTCGCACAGAAACTTTAAAAAAAATCGTTTGAAAATTCAATTGGTTTAGAAATTATTTTTTGGCTTCGCCAAAACATAATTTCTTTTAAGTTTCTTATGCGAAAACACAGCTAAAGCTGGCCTTCGGGGGATTATGGGATTGATTCACAAAATGCTACATCCGGTTTGCAACATTAATACACTTGTCATGTGACCTATATTCTACACTTAGTCGGACTTCGTCCGATATTATTTTATTCAAGTTCTTAGTCAAACATTCACGTGACCAAAACAAATATGGCAGACGACAGAAGTCACTGGATGGCAACACTAACCAACCCATGTTTGGCCAGGTTTAATTTGTTACCCTATCTAGACAAAGTGTGTTCTTTAGGATAAAAAGTGTAATTGAACCGCTATGAAACTAGACTGGGGTTGTAAACAATCACACTGCCACGGTAAGTGACTGGCCAGGTGTACAGACTTGCATCGGCCGAGTTACGTTGTGGACCTGACGTTGAACTAACTATAAAATAAACAGACCATGCAATGACAAGACAGACATGCTTTACCAAGTCCAAAATTACGACCTACATGTACGTCCCTAAAACAGGTGTGCCTATCTTATATTCTTAGACAAATAAAGAGGTCAATTTTATCAAGTATTTTAAGGCATTAAAAGTTGCTTGTTTAACTGAAGAAGAAAAAACAATAATGTTTAAAGTATTCAAATGTTCCCAGTTCCCTATATTATTCTTTTTTTTTTCAGTTAAAAGTGCAAAATATACGTACAAAATATAAAAATGAAAAGATTTTTAACCGTTTCCGCTTGTCACTATATTAATGTTGCGTCCCTTAAAGATTTTTTTGGAAGTGTTGGGAATTATATCCGACACTTTATAATGAAAACCATTAACAATGCCCGTTTATATTCAACCACGACAAACGAACGGATTTCTCAATATCAGAAACAGTATACGGTAAAGTTATGCAAAATTACATTTGGTAGATCTCGCAGAATAAAAGCGGGATTTCCATTAACTAGAAAATTATAAGTAAAGAATGGAATTTGAATTGTATATGTAGTCGAATTTGCATTTGAAATAAAAAAAAAACGAAAAAGGTTAATGACATCTAGTGGGTTTAGTATGTTACTTTAAATTAAAACATTCAATTCAAAGTATGTCATGCTAATTTTCACCGTTTAAGATTCACCGTCACTCACTCACTTTAAGATCATTGTGAAATTATTGGGTGTTTTTTTCTTAAGAAAGATATATTTTGCACTTTTAAAATATCTCCTCTGACGCATGACTTTTTTCCAGGGGGTGACTGGGTATTGATAGTTGTCTGGTTTTTCAAATGGCGACTGCATATCGGAAAATGGTCCTCCAGGGGGGTCCTCTGTAAGCAATCTGGAGACGCGCCCTATAGTATATTTATACATGTGTATAATCTAGGTTGTCCTTTATTTCAAGTTCCTGGGAAGGAATGCCAGGAAGAAATTTTGGCATCCAATCCAGAATTTGTAAATTAAATTATCATCAATATAACCAAAGCAAAGGGCTGAACAAAGTATGTTTATTGTGAAAAAAGGGAAAACAGATTGCATGTTTGTGCAATAAGAGCCCATCTAGACACCGATTCTCTGATATCTATAACCTAGATTCTAAAATTTAACTGATATTTAGTTTTTCTTTTCACTGCTGTAAAATGATTGGTTGATTGGTTGGTTGGCTGATTGATTGTCTGTCCAAAAAATACACTGTTTAACTTGTTAAAGCCAACATTTAATCTCCAATATACGCTGTAAAAAACAAATTTTAAAAATATATTACTTTTAGCAAGGACAGATCTCCGATTTTTAACGTTAAATAGTTTGCACTCTTTTTATTTTTACTCTCGCATGAAGCTGCATAGGGAATATCCTACATGTTTCCGATTGGTAACATGCATTAAAGCCGTGTGATTGCAACTAATTTTCTCTAATTTTCAATGAAAATGCAAACGTTGATTGTGCTCATTAATGTTATAAAATTCTATACAGCTGGAGAAATTAACTTATATAGGCCGTACAAATAATGCGGTTAAGTTTGTAGACATTTTTTAACTGATTAAACTTGCTGGTTTTGAACAACAATACAATAGTCAGACGACACCAAGAGTTTTAGCTTTTAAAACTTAGAAATCAATTTAGTAATTTTCATGTTAATAATTTGCTATGCTGTTCAGTGTTTTTGATTTAATTGTCCTTTGCTCTTCATATTCGTATATTTTTTGGCATTTTATTATTTCGGTAAAATACCTCTGATGAGTCTTGAAAAGACGAAATGCTCGTCAGGCGTAGAACAATCTAATCAATAGACCTAAACATTGAAGAATATCTAAAGTCCCCTCTGACATGTGATTGCTATGCTTCTCCCTTTGTCTATGGTCCATCTGGTCATGTCATCACTGGTGATCTTAAGATAATTGAAAATGATTTATTACGTAATGTGATTTCCCATGGACCTAAATTCAGGGAACCACAACGTATAAATTGGAATCATAACTTTAAGATCATCATGGACGCTGTGGAGGACTATGCTAGAGCCTGGATAAAGAGGGAAAAGGACCAAGAACCAGAGCTCGAATCACTGTCGGACTGGGTAAGGACTATCCGATCTCTTGTACATTGTACGAAGCCGAATAGACAAACTTCGCAAATGTGTGAACCCCCGGCCTTCTTCTGTATTTAGAGATCGTGAAGCTCTCAATTGTCTCTCTTCCTTACATGACAGGTATGTTGTCACGCCAGCAGACAAGGCTTCCAATAATATAGTTTTTGTATGTAAAGCACATTATTACAATTGTTTAATAAAAGAACTAGGCATTGATGGTAATACTTCCGCTAGTGCTACATACACACGGACTACATTTAACAAAGATGAAATCATAGCCAACCATAGCTCTTTTATGTCCTCTTTCAATATTCCAATGAAAGAGGAACATAAAGAGTTACCATATTTGTACTGGATACCTAAACTTCACAAAAATCCGTACAAAGAAAGGTATATAGCTGGATCTTCATCGTTTTCAACTACAGAGCTGTCCGTTCATTTAACTAAAATCTTGTCTGCTGTCAAAGAAGGTCAACAAGCATACTGCGACACTATTTATAATCGTAGTGGAATTAACCATATGTGGATTTTGAAAAACTCAAAAGATTTGTTAGATCATTTTAAATCTAGATCATTTTCTGAGGTTCACTCTTTGAAAACGTTCGATTTTTCAACTTTATACACTACCTTGCCACACGAAAAACTAAAATGTCGCCTGAAAAAACTTCTCGAAAAAGCCTTTTCAAACTCAAGGAATTTTGTTGTTTTGGGTTATAATTCTACATTCTTTTCCAAAACATCTTTCAAAGATAAAATTTGTTACACACTGGAACAAGTTTGCAGTATGCTTGATTTCCTCATTGACAACATATTTGTCACCTTCGGAGGAGAGATTTTTCAGCAACAAATCGGCATTCCAATGGGCACAAACTGTGCTCCTCTCCTCGCCGATTTGTTTTTATACTCTTACGAGACTGAATTTCTTCAGGGACTCGTAAAGAACAAGAAGATGAAAGAGGCAAGGTCATTTAATCTTACATTCAGATATATTGACGATGTCCTTTCTATCAATAACACTTCATTTGGTAGTTGGATTCCTTCAATATATCCTCCGGAATTGGAGATTAAAGAGACCACCGAATCTAATTGCTTCACGTCTTTCTTGGATTTGCACCTCGAATTTGACCCAGGTGTTCATCTCAGTACAAAAATTTACGATAAACGAGACGATTTTAATTTTCAAATTATTAATTTTCCTAATCTACAGAGCAATATACCTACTTCTCCTGCATACGGTGTTTATATTTCTCAACTTATTCGATATGCCAGAGCTTGCACACATTTCACAGATTTTTTGATCAGACACCGGTTTCTTCGTGACCGACTTTTGAAGCAGGGCTATAAGAAAATACGTCTCATACGATCACTAAAAAAATTCTTTCTTCGTTATCAGCCACTAGTAGAAAAGTTCAAAATTGAGTTAAAAGATATGATAGTTAATTGTTTTAATTAGTGTTTGACTGGTGTGCTGTACTGAGATGATCACCTCAATATCCCTATTGTGTCTCACAACTATGTTGTGTTCTATGGTCATTACCGGATCCTAAGATCGCAATGGAAGAGGGAGGTTTGGCGCCATAAAACCTGGTTTAACCCACCACTTCTTTGGATGTGCCTGTACCAAGTCAGGACCATTGCGATCTTAAATTCTTCTGGCTTTGTGTTTCTCTCAAAATAAAAATTACAAAAAAAGTTCCAGACAAAAGCTTCTGTATTTTGTTCATGATAATTTACATATCCTACATGTCCTATTATAAAACCTAATTCCAAGAAAAGTTAAAAGTGTCACACTTTTTTACGAAACTATATATTATGGGTTAAGCAAAATTTACAGTGTCACACTATTATAACTATATATATTATGGACTTGAAGATCGCAATGGAAGAGGGAGGTTTGGCGCCATAAAACCTGGTTAAACCCACCATTTCGTTTGAAATGCCTGTACCAAGTCAGGACCATTGCGATCCACCAGTTCTCCGGTATGACTGATTCGTTTTTGTCGTTTTCTCTGGACTACGAGATTGATCATTCAAGTTCGGTAGTTTTGTTATTACCTTTATTTTCTGGAACTATTGTAGGGACGTACTCTTTCATTTGAAGAGGGCTTTTGTTTTTTGTTTCGGTCAGAAAATTTGTTGAAAATATTTTTTTATGACGTCTCGACAGAAAATTTTTTTCATTATTATCATCATTTTTACAGCAGAATTCCTTCTTCAGAATATACACCCTCTGCTGTCAAAAAAATTTTCATCAAAAATCATTTTTTAAATATATTTGAAGAGAAAAACCAAGCCCTGCCTCCAAGTTAAATGGTTGGTCCCTTCTATTTCTTATTTCTATTTAAAACAAAAATTTATATAAGGGATGTTCACCCTGTAAAAAATTTCTTCGGCCTTAATTTCATTCAGAACATCTTGAGTAACTTGATTATTCCATAGGTATTCAAGATATAATTAAGAAAACAACAGACCAATATATAAATATTTCACATTTAGTTATAAAACTTTTTTATTGGAGAGATATCATTAGTATAACACTGATCGCACATTAATTGTAGTTGTTACTTAACGAAGTGACTTTAACATGACTTATTTAATATTTGAATTACCTTTATTCTAAAATTTTCCCTAAATATGCGTATAGAATCTTATCATATTTATTAACTAATACGGATCTGTTTCATTTTTTTAATAACTGCTGCTGGCGGCCTAAGAGTCTCTTTGGGTGATCATATGTCTTGTCGCAAGCACTTAACCATTTCTGTCATAAATTTGCCATGTACGTTATTTTGTTGTATGTCTTCATGTTACACATGTATGTGTCTGAGTGTTTCAGTAAAATCTGAAATCTGACCAATATTTGTCATGGAATATTTGAACGTTTTGGAAATGTAGATGTTTCTTTTTGAACTGCAAATGGACGGATTGCTTGCATCGTTTCCTCAAATCTGTGTTAAATGACCAATAGTAATTTTCTTTTGATTTAATTTTTTATTCTTATATCTTATTCCGTTTTGACGAAATTGCAACTGCCATTCATAACTTATATTAAAAATTATCAATTTTATTGCTTTTAAATATCCGTCCGTTTTTGTTGTTAACATTTGGCACTTTGAAATTATAAAATTTAAAGTTAAGAATAGTAAATCTAAAATATATTTCTACAAAAAGTTCCAGAACTTAAACAAATATAAAAGCTTGAGAATAGAATACCATCCAGAACTTTTATGGCATTTTTGTATCCTTAACCTACAAACACGTAGTTTTATTTGTTTCCAACGTTAACAGACAATGAAAAACACCTCTAGACAGCTTAATGGCATGCCTGTTACTAAAGTGATCAAACAGACTTATTAATGACCAAAAACAAAGCTAACCTTATTTCACCAATGATTTTAAATAAAAAAAGAGCTACATATATTACATCACATAATAGATCATGCTTATCGATGAGATTAATTGACAACGTTAAAACAAAATAAAAACATTTTTACCTATAACTAAAAATTTGATGTTAATATTATTACATAACTCGAACATTATTATGGCATTGTAAAAAAAAACTTTTTTGATATGTCAGCAGAGTTTAATTTAGTGGTATTGAAATATCTCCCTTGCGGAAAAAAATATTGTGTTGAAGTCTGATTTTCATAATAAAAAGATGTTATGGTGTAAAGGAAGTGATTGCCTTTATTGTCCGTAATTTTAACGTTTTGGATATTCAAAGAAGAAGAAATTTGTTCACTTTTAATTGTGAAAAGTTTTGAAATTCACATAAACATGCTGGCCTCTTAAATACCAGCAAGCATCCAGCATACTTTTATAAGGCATTTGTGACGTTGCGTCTTCTAAAGTAGGTTATTTTAGTTTTGGTTTTGTTTTGTTTTTATCCCTGGAGTCTATATCTACATGCTCTTGGTATTTTTTTTATTAATTTGCTTTATTTATCAAGTTATTTTTTTATTATCTCTCTTGATTAAAAAAATAAAGAAACATTCGTTCACCTTCATTATCTTGATTGTGAAATCCGTGATTTTTATTTACTTTTTTATAACCTACATGAATACACCTAAGAAATGCCTCAGATTTTCAAATGAATGTAAGTTTAACAACCCCTTGTCTTACTCTGAGCCCAATGCAAAGTAACAGACTGGACAGAAGAAAGTTATTGAATATGAAGCTACTTTTATAGGGCTCAACAGCTAAAATTGTGTTGTAGGGAACTACATGTAAAGGACACCAAGTGGCAATAATGTTCATGACATAAAAGCAAACCAATGACTTTAACCATTCTGTTTTCTGTTTCTTTTTTTTTCTTTTCATTTTCTTTTTTAGCCTTTCTTTAGTTTGTATTGAGACATAATTATACATTTGTATTTTTACATATTGAAAGAAGCAGAGGAACCAATGAGGCATCCGAATGTCAAAGACCGAAAGGCCAGAGACAAAACCAGTAAACACAAACAAGGACAGGACATAAAAAAGCAGACAACATTTGAACACAAAAACGCATAAGATCATTTGACAACGCGAACTTAAGTCGTTATGAGAGTATTCAGAAATTCTATATTTGTCTACGAGTGCATGTTGTCTACCGCAATTTTTTTTTGGAGTGAAGACATCAACCTGTGTTAACATTTTTTTCTGTTAAAAGTGACGCTCTGCCAAGGAAATCTATGAAATTCCTATACTGGAGTAACGAGCCAATTGTGAAACGTAAAGTGTGGAAAAATCAAATGTTATGATGCTGTTACAAGTGGAAACTGATTAAGAGTTTTAAGAATCGCTATTAGTTCATTTGAATTCTTCAGGCACCACATTTGATTGACACAAATCCTAAAAAATCGAAAATATGAAGCAGATTTTCTAAAATCCTTCGTGTCTCTTTATCTCAGGTTCTTGGGGATATATGATGTGTAGAACGTCACAACTCGAGGATTGTTCAGTGAAAAGACATCATCAATATAATGGAAAGTGAGGTTAAAAGAGAAAGCCCGTCTACGATCTTTTTTGTCTAAAATAGATAGTAAGAACTATGCTTCATATGAATGAGAAAACAATTCAGCAACTACTGTGCAGAACTAGTGCCCTTTGGCATCCCTATTGTTTGCTGATCATGTGTCCACCAATCTGAACAAATATGTTGTCTATAAGAAAATTTATCATGTCGATTATTTGATCTTTTGTAAATTTGTTCTTTTTCGTAGACTCTTTGTATGATCAACTACCAGATACTTGTACTTGCTTTTTCATTCTTGTTTTAAACTGCGTTTGATCAGCTGTGCCAATCATTATTTCAGTTGCTCATGTGGAATAGAAGTATAAAGTGTGGAGAAATCGAATGTTTAAGTGCTGTAACAAGAGATAACTGATTTAGAGTTAAGAATCTCTATCAGTTCTTTGGAATTCTTCATGATCCACATTTGGTTGAAACCATTTCTAGAATCAATCGTAATATTTCTAGAGGCCGGTTTATATTTCCGTAAGTATCAACATAACTGAAAGAGGTTCGGTGGTACATTTGGATGACCCTGCAATAAAGCGCTGTTTGTATCGATTTTAATGTAAATAAGGAATCCAATACAGGGATGGAATTTCATTAATATTGGCACCAACAGAAATGCTGAAGGAGGAAATGACAAAGATTTGTGATTGCTAATGATTTCTTCCTTGGCCAGTGTTATGTGCATGTGATGCTTTTGCTGGTACATGTACAACCAACCCCTAATTTATCCGTCAAACAGTCAATATAATGGTTTTTGCACACACAAAAGGTGTTTTTGGTGCTTTGTTTTCAGGTACAACAACATTTGTTTCGAGTAAGGTGGACAATGTTTTGACAACATCAGCATTGCTGAAAATGGATGTTGCCTCAGTGCGTATTGAGCTTTTCAATGAATTGATTTTTTTCAACACCAACAACCTCACAGCTTTAACCCATTCTATGAGAACGTCACTTTCTTTCTCCTGTTCCTTTTTTTTGCCAATTTTCTGGTATAGTCCTCAACTGAATCCATGATTGTTTTTAAAATTATGGCTTCAGTTGATTCGTCTAGGCTCGCGAAATTTAGATCCTTTAGCCAGAACATCGCGAAGAAATCCATTTTCCACGATGTCGAGGTCACCAGTGATAACGTTGCCAGATGTACTATAATTAAATGAGGACTATTCACATGAACAGTCTGGGGGTTTTGCTATGAGGACGTTGATTTGGAAAACCAGCAACACTTAGTTGAAGACCTAATGGTGGAAGTATAATAATAATTAAGTCTAATTAAGAACGATAGTCTTTACTGTTTTTGTTTGGAACTCCAACAGGTTTGAATAAGCGGTTGTAACCGATATCAAGAACAATAGTGGTGGAATATAATACAGTTTAGTTCGAATGTGATGAATACCTTGAGGTAGCAATCCATTAATTGATACATAGCAAAGCTTTGGTACATTGTATTTACGATGTCTATGACTACGATTATGTGTTTCCGTTTTTTCAAAACGATTCATCATATTAACATCACTGCATCTAGGGCTAGATAAATTTCCTCTACTTCCAATGTTGTCTTTGCAGCCATTAGGTAATGCGGTTCCAGGTCGTCGAATCAAGATTTCGTCTCTCTCTTTACGAAAAGCTGTACTTAAAGTGGGATAAATGTAAGGTGTTCAATGATTTTTTTTCAAAAATTGGACATTTAAGGTCAACATGGAATTATCAGGTTGGTTGAAATGATGGTAAACAAAAGGAAAACTGGCGTTGTTGATTCCCGATCTGTGGCGACATTAGAGCATTTAGCCTATTTTGTCTTACCAACATAGATAAGTTCATAATGTTTACATTCTAGTCCGTAAATCAGATAAGAAGATGGACATTTGAAATCATCCCAACTGTTGATGTTATATGACCAATTTGTTAAATTACTCTAATTTGTGTGTCAGTAATTAAGATCTTACAAGTTTTGTATTTTTTCATTTCGCACGTATTAACAAAGCAATGATATTGAATATTTTTCAAGAACAACAACGTCTTCCAAAATTATAGAGCACTGCACTGTCGAATAGAATCACAGTTGTTATAATAGTATTGGAATTCTGTATTATCAGACTGAGATTATGATGCCTTTGACAAAATTAGGGTATTTTAAACACCTGTATTTCGAAAAAACGTCGTGTCCGTAGGGTCGCGAAGTTTAGGCCAGTATCCCTCTTCATAATCATATAGTGTTTGGCATTTTCAATATTTTTGGTAGAGCGCCTCTGATGAGTCTTGAATAGACGAAACGCACGTCAGGCGTAGCAAAATTTATTGTCTGGAACTTTGCTGTCATTTGTATTTTTAGGTCTATCGTTAACTTCCTAAAGTATTAAAAAATATTTTAACCCTTTTAGAATCGATTGACTTTGAAAAAGATTTTTGTTGATTTTTTTTACATAATTTAACTTTTGAATTTAATCGTTACGAACTGGGTGAAAACACATGGTGTTAGCGGGCTGTTTGAATTTGAGTAATGATGAATTCATTTCTTTTCAAATATAACGTGTAACCCGTAAAGAATTGTAAATACACTGTAGTATGCTTGTAAACGCCTCACAATCAAAACACTAGTGGAAACTCCGTGTGGGTGTGTCAAATTTCTTAACATTTAAAGAATTCACGAAGCTCAAACATGCCTTGCAATAAAAATGAAATCACTGTTGGTAGAATTCCTGCCAACGCGTCAGAAAGTCTCGTACATGTATATGTGAAGGGGGTATTACTGTAAAAAAAATCTATAAGAAATACAAAAACAATCACATGAATCGTCGTCCTTCAATTTATCATAAAACATAATATTATATAATTGTAATAATTGTTAATCAACTCATCTTAATGAAACAACGTGAAAAGAAAGACAGTCTGATTAGGGTTAAACCAACCCAAATCGTATATTCTCTTTTATGTTTCAGACGCACTTTCCGTGTACATTTAATTTGCATAGAACTATGTAAAATGAATTATTTTTAGACTAATTATGCAGCTGATCATACAGATCTCTTTTTTTGCTTTTTTTTTTTATTAAACTTATTTAAGCTGATAATTAAATGCAATTTAAATGCAATTGAAACCTATAATGTTTATTAAACCATTGTGACATGTTTTAAAATGATATAACAGGATAACTGAAAAAATTAAAAACGGAACAATTTGCAGTTCTAAGATGGAATCATAAGTACAATGGAAAAACATTTTATTTCTAGCTTTTTCGTTTGGTGTACACTTCTAATGTACCATAGATCTCAAGGATTAGATCTTGTTTATCATTTTGGCAGAACCAATGAGGACATTTTCTTACCAGGTAGATCATTTTGGAACAATACGGCATACAGCGTGTTCCACTGTCTGCAGATTTGCCAACGATCAAATGCTTGCAAGTCTGTTAACTATATAAGAGCTGACAGATTATGTATTATGAACTACATGGATTCTACTACTAACACTTTAGTTCCTCAATTGGGTTCCAGATACATCGAAAGAAAAAACTTCCCAGATGTGAGTTTAAATTTAATAGTACGATGCTCCTTAAAATTTTGATCAGAACATCTGCATGTCACTCGCTTCTCTCTTGTTTTAAGTATAGCGTATTTTTTATCATTTATCTTATAATGTAAAAGAATCGAGAAAATTTCTTAACAAAACCCAACTCAGTCAACAAACAATCAAGGCCGTAACCATATGTACCGTTGAGGCAAATTAGGTAACTGGCTCACTAAACAATTTCATCGGCAATTTTATGAAATCATTCATGTCATTAATAACTGAATGTGAATTGCCGTATGAATGTTTGGGATTTTTTTTCATTTTTTGTCAATATAATACGAGTTTTGTTCTCTTTCAGTTAAATAAACCGACTAGTCACAAGTGGTTGTTGAAAAACTTAAATTTCTAATTGAAATGGATATTAAAACAAAAGACTAAACGTTATGAAAAGACTTTACGGCCTTGGAATGCTTCATGTTCGTTTGTTGTCTTGTGATTAAGACAGCATGTCAGTCATTGTTTAGTACCCGTCCATTTAAACCATTCCAAAATATTTAATGAGGATGAAAAAAGAAAAACAAATACAAAATTTGCATTAAAATGTCTTATTAAAGTTTAAATTTAAAAAATCATCAGACGTTGAAGACAGCTATATATAATAGAGCTAATCAGCATCAGTGACGCGAAATCCAATAAAAATACCCCAACTTGGACAGTTTCTGCTTGTAGCAACATAACCTATATATTCAAAAGGAAAGAATATGGTATATGTGCCAGAAAGACACGATCCACATATTGATATTATTTTTATAAATGATAAAAACAAACATTCAATGCATGTGAAGCGCTTTTCTGGACTAACCTTCATCAGACACGCTATAGGGGTAAAAAAATTGGAAGACCGGTAGGACGTTAGATTTGAACAAACAAAACACTAAAGCCAAAATATACTACAACAATGACAAAATGAGGTAAAATTATCAACAGCATTAATAATTAATTATAAAGATAGCCACAATTTTAAATCGAAACGTCAAAAAAAAAGAAATATGTAAACAGTGACTTTCCAGCACATATTCCAGTACTCGAAAATATATTAGAGCATACATATATCTTATTGCAAAATATTAGTTTAAAATATACCAGTTTCAATGGGGAAAGTCAACACAAGAATTATAAGGAAGGGAAATCTTAAACTTCGCATTGATGAACCAAAACATTACAAGTTGGTCAATGCATCAGCTGCTTTATGTGTGATTTTTTCCCTTTGTGTAGAATGATTTTTTCTTTCTTTTGGAATTTTCAATTTTTGTAAATGATTCATTTATATAAACATTAACTGGTTTATTTTTTTCTCTCTGTCTAATGCTACATGATGTCTTCGATAAGAATAATTGAAAACGATTCAATGTAACCCTGAGACTTAATGTTTCAGTCGCGGTTCATATACTTACTATGGAATAAGGTAAAGTTAAACTCCTTAGATCAGAGCCAACCGACTAAAACCGTTTAATACAAAGACGTAAATGATTGGAAATCGAAGGCATGAATATTTTTTCATCTAGCGTAAGTCACTCCTTTATATCGGGGTTTCTCTGGGAACGAGCTGGCCTGAAAATAAATTAAATATAAACGTCAGATGGCTAAAAAGCTGATATTTTTAGCAAGTATTTTTTATAAAGTATTCTTACCCCAATTACTGCATGTACATTAACATGATGTACAGAAAAATAAGTAATACAAATTACCACAGTTCCAGACAATTTTTGCTTCACCTTAATCGCGTTTCGTCTATTCAAGACTTTTCAGAGGTGCTCTTCCAAAAATATTGACATGGCCAAACATTATATCCAGATTATGAAGAGCATCGCATAATAAAACCAAAACAACTATACTGATTATGACTAAAATCAACCTATGTCTGGCGTAGGCAGAACCTTAGGGTTTAGACAATTTGAAATGTAAACAGATGATTTGTAGCTTTGATGTGTTCGTGGTGTTCGTCAACACAAAAGAGTTGATTTCGGAGCCGGCTAACTTCGAAATAAAACTTAACTAACAGCGGTAACCTTCACGGATGTACGAAATACTATTTACAACAAAGTTCCAGACAATAAATTTTGCAACGCTCATTCATTTGGATTTTTTTCACCGATTTCATTTATATATGTTCAAGGCCGTAGCTACCATTGAGGAAAATAAGGTAATTGCCTCACTACAAATTTATGCAACTTGAAAAAAGAAATAATCAATATAGATTAAATGAAGACAATGCAACACCATCCTTCACCAACATCTATAAAACTAGCAGACGAAGATTTAGAAGAAGTGAACGACTTTACTTACCTTGGCAGTATTATCAGTAAAACAAATGCAGCAGGAAAAGAGATATCAAGCAGGCTACATCATTCCACCAGTTAAATAAAATTTGAAGATCCAGTAATATCAGGGAAAAAAACAAAGTAAGATTATACCAAAGCAACATCTTATCTACTCAACTATATGGTTCAAAATGCTGAAGGTAAACACAAAAAAGATTGCCAAAGAATTGAAAAGTTTTCATTTTAGTTGCCTAAGAAAAATCTGTAAGATCTACTGGCCAAAGAAGATAACAAACACCAATCTCTTTGAAAGAATAGGCCAGCAATGCATCATCACTAACATCAAATAGAAACAATTTAAATGGATAGGCCACGTAATAAGAAAAGACAAAAATTCCACCACCAAAACAGCACTGAAATGGACACCAGCAGAGGGAAAGAGAAGCAGAGAACGCCCAAGAGAAACATGGCGGCGGCACATCGACAGAGGCCAGAAAGATGGTCAAAACCTAGAAAGAGCTGGCGAAGACTGCAACAGACAGACCCGAAAGGAGACATCTTGTTTCAGCCTTATATGCCGCCAGGCACGAAGAGGGTAGGTAGGTAGGTAGGTAGGTAGGTAGGTAGGTAGGTAGGTAGGTAGGTAGGTAGGTAGGTAGGTAGGTAGGTTTTTTTATTGAATAAATCATCCATCCACAAGCGATTCAAAGAATTATAGGTTCTTACATAATTTCTTGGAAAAAACCGGCTGATCTTTCACAAGTGATAGAATTTTTCAGTCTTTTTGCGAGTGGATCGCAGCGGAACGAGCCAAAAGACCCAAAAAATTATATCACGAGTGAAAGATCTTTGCCGTTTTTCCAAGAACGCGTGTAAGTACCTATTTCTTCCGTAAAAATTATTTTTTTTTATTTTCTGAAACCTTAGGTGGCTTCATTCTAAAAACCGAAAGTTTTAAATAACATTGCAGTTCATTGGTCGACAGTATCGATCAATAGAAGTTCCGGCGGTTATTATTGGCTAATTGACCAGTGTGAGATCGCTGCACGTGCTCGCATCTCAACCTGGTCATCTCACACCGAAAAGAGTCATTTACGGAAGAAAAATAAAAGTCTAACAGTGATGAATAGACTTTGTGGCCTGGCAATGCTAAATGTCCGTTTGTTTTTTAGACTTTCGGTCATTTCAGCGTTTATCTCTTCATTAATATCATTCCATAATGTTCACTGAGGACGAAAGAAGCAAAAACTGCCTGAGGAGCATTTAGATATCTAAGGTCAGTCCTAAGTCTTTGATGACGACGACACTACGAAGAAGGACAGAGCTAAACATTTATAGCAAAGCAAAACCCCATAAAACAAGTGACCTCAGGGGAGGCTGCGCAGTATTTGCTTGTTGCATCACATAATTCATAATTCATTGCAAGTGATTAGCAGCTGCAACAATGAAGACACCACAAAAAACTTTTTAACATAGCGAAACTTACAATTATGCTTACCTGAGGAATCAAAATGTCATGGGAACAGGGATAATTTATTTAATCTAGAACTCTGGATGATATATCGAAGGTATCCGTTCTGATTCAGCAAGTGAAGCATGAATGCAAAATATATACATGTAGGTCATTTATCTAAATCATTGTGTTATCGTTTTTTTTTTCTTAAAAAGCAAATACACAAACATATCGTTTTACGAATTAATGTTTGTTTATGCCTAAAACAGAAAAACGAAAATTGTTTTAGATAAATAAAAAAAAGGTTGCCTCGTTAAATCAGCTCATGAAGAATGGTATACCTTTTCTTTTCATATTTTGTGACCGCCAGTAGGATAAAGACATAATACCTTGACAATCTCTTCTATATGGTATTATTTGTGAATGACCAAACAATTTTGACCAGCATTATATTGCAAAATAACTTTGCTTCTGTTACCGATACCTTCATGAAACAAAATGTCGCAATACCTAATGACGACCGTGAATATGTCCTCATGATTGTGATATTCTTTCAATAATTTAATTTATATAGCTCAAGCATATTGCTGTATTTTGTTCAAAGTTTCAATGGGATATGTTGAAGTTTAAGGAACAAAATTTTAGTCGATGTAAATTAAGGTAGCTACGAATATTATCTGAATACATATATAAGTTGACAAATATCATATCATATTTATACATACATGTACCTGGTAGTTCATATATTTCAAATCAATCGTCGTTTTTTTACCTCTCATTAAATATTTGATTGTTTTTTTTTTCAAAAATAATAAGGACAGTCGCTTTTGGTTGATGCTGTATACAAAGATGCAACAGGAATATTCCGGCTCTCCCGGATAGATGTACCGATAACCAATTGTTGGGCCTTGGAGAATAACTCTAGTCGAAGGTTGACATTTATTCAAGCAACAACAGATGTGGTAATGATGTGGTAAAATACTGCAAAAAAGGGGGGGTACAATAAAATACAAAGTATATGAAAAGGTTCAAAGTTCAAAGAGAAAACGGTACAGTAGGATCGAAATTGAACAATTATCAATTAAATATTCATATAAAGACAGCATAATTAAAGTTTTAAAGTTCAAGATATTCTTTACAAAAAACGGGAAATTCCCTTCGTCTGTCCCGATACGTAATTCCAGTGTTCCGTTGAAATTTATCCAAATAAAGGCATATTATGATGATAAATATATCCATGAACAGTTTTTGTACAGTTATTTGAATGTTTATGTTGTACTCACGTCGTGAATTGCCACGAATCACAGATAGCGTCCTGTTTTAATTTTCCTTTTTCATGGCGCGGGGAGAACTGACAAAGGGAGAGGAAACGGATCATTAGGGTATCTCTCGGATCAATAACGGAGGAGATGAAAAATCCAATGAAGTATCGAAAGTCCAAACAGGAGTTAGAAACGGTGTTAGTTGAAGTTGTCCTATTTCACAAGTGATGAAGAAAATAACTATAAAAATATTTTAACGTTGAAACGCAAAACGTGTGACAGAACACTCCCCGTCTGATATCCAGGGGATATCACTATTACTTTCACATTAATGGTGTAAATCCCAAGGTCATTCAAGAATCATAAAGTTTAAGGTATACAAAAGTGTACAGTCATTCACGAAATGTCTTCTCGATACTTGGATCGCGAGGTAGCTCCAACGTTGTCTGGCTTCCCGCGGTGCCCAATGGGAGTATCCAGCGTTGCCACGCACGGCGTGGTGAGGAACAACGTGTTCCAAGAATGGAGTGTCGGTTTGGTATACACGATGACAGAAAGAATGTCCAAAACAATGAATTGTCACAATTTATCTACAAATTTGTACAGTCTGCACACGGTCCAAATGACTCAACGTCTCTAAGTCTCGTCGGCCTCGACTAACAGAACCAGTTCGGTTATTGGTCGAGTGTATGTCTTAGGTTTCCCGTCGACCATGATACGGACTTCAACCTTTCTAACGTGGTCGTCGGAACCTTGTATGGCGTTGGTGATTATGCCGGTTGGCCACTGTGTCCTACATAAACTATTGTCCTTGACAAGAACTACGTCGCCTACACGGAGATCTCTCCGCACTTCTGTCCATTTTCGCCTTCGTTGTAAGAGCGGTAAATATTCTCTTTTCCAGCGAGTCCAAAACATATTTGCCAAAGCCTGAATCCGTTTCCATTCAATTCTGTATAAATCTCGTTTGTCCGCGGGTTCCGGGTTGTCTATCGAAAAGACGTAGTCTGTCTTTTGAGTTAACAACATTGCCGGTGTTAGAATAAGTGGAGATTCCTGGTCGGAAGATACGGGAATTAACGGTCTAGAGTTGATAATAGCACACGCTTCAGCCATGAACGTGTTCAACACGTCGTGTGTAAGAGTTTTCCCGGAATTCTCTAAGAACAGTGAATCCAGAATTCGCCTGGTAACCCCGATCATGCGTTCCCAGACGCCGCCCATGTGGGATGAATGGGCTGGGTTAAACTGCCACGTTGCACCCGAATTCTGAAGGTACGTGGATAAGGTCGGATCTTCGTCAACGTTGATTGGCGTGTCACCGGGTTTAACGGTTTTAATGTTCAACTCCTTTACTGCACCGACGAAATTTGTCCCTTGGTCGGACCGAAAGAGCTTAACTTTCCCACGGACTGAAGTGAAACGTTTTAAAGCGTTAATGAATGCGGACGAAGTCATTTCCTCTACGAGCTCGATATGCACTGCCCTTATAACGAGACACGTAAACATGACTGCCCATCGTTTCGAGTTAGCACTTCCTCCTCGTGTTTTTCGTGTCACTATTTGCCATGGTCCAAAGACATCTACTCCGACGTTAGTAAACGGAGGTGACGGTTCGAGACGATCCCTTGGCAGATCGGCCATAATCTGTGTTTGTAACTTCCCTCGGAGTTTTCGACATACGAGGCACTGGTGAATTACGCTAGAGATGAGGCGTTTTACGCTTGTAATCCAGAAGCCAGCTGATCGGATTGCACCTTCGGTTAGGTGACGACCCTGATGCTTGATTTCCTGATGGAAATGTTTCACTAGAAGCGGTGCTATCCTGTGACGTCCAGGGATGATTATCGGTTTCTTCTCTATGACGTTGGCGTCAGAATGATCTATGCGGCCACCAACTCTAAGTA
Organism: Arcuatula senhousia; assembly: GCA_963971305.1. Lineage (NCBI taxonomy): Eukaryota > Metazoa > Mollusca > Bivalvia > Mytilida > Mytilidae > Arcuatula > Arcuatula senhousia. The sequence continues at coordinate 19,448,807 of OZ020308.1, read as the reverse complement.
GGCCATAATCGTCTAGGTATGGATTAAGATCACGAATCGGACTTCGTTTCGGCAACGTCTCCTTGCGCAGGATGCACTGAATTTCCTCTTCGTACACTTCGGTTTGCGCGCTTCTAATCACAAAGGATTTAGCGTCTTCGTACAGTTCGACTGTGCTTAATTGTTCTTGGTCCGATTTGTAGAGACGAGCGAATCTTTTAAGTTTAAACACAACTTTAACTAAGTCGTTCCAGGAATCGAGATGTCGGAGACGGTCAGTTTCGAAATTAGATTCGTGTTTACACTCGGCAGTTGTCTTGTAAACTTGTATGGGACGGATTTCCTTGTCGTCGTCGGGTTGAACGAGTTCACGATCAAATTCGGTATCTTCCGGTTGTGTAGAGGCGTTATCTAAAAACTCCTTTGGTCCGCGTAGCCAAACACTATTTTGAAGTTCTTGCGCGAGAATCGATCTCGTGGCTAAGTCTGCAGGGTTGCGGTTGGTCGGAACATAGTTCCACTGCTCGGGTGAACTAAATTTCCTTATGCGTTCAACTCTATTTGCGACATAGATGTAAAATCGTCTCTTTTCATTGGATATGTAGCCTAGAACCACTTTACTGTCCGTGTAATACTTAATAGCGTCAAATTCTAGCTTAAGTTCCGTGACGGCGATCTGAGCTATCTCGATAGCTAGTACGGCGGCACATAGTTCTAAGCGAGGAATAGTATGTCCGGTGGTCGGTGCGACCTTGGCCTTTCCTATGACGAAACCAAGGTCCGGTGACCCATCGGAATCAATTGTCCGGAGATAAACTACAGCTCCTATTGCATCCTGTGAGGCATCAGAGAAGACGTGAAGCTCTTTCGCTGGCTTTTCGCTAAGATAGGGAACGTATGGGCGCGGTATTCGTACCGTTTCTAGAGCCTTGAGTGTTTCTTGCCATTGTTCCCAATCGGAAGCTATCTCTGCTGATACCGGTTCGTCCCAATCGGTAGTGGTCTTGACCAGTCTACGTAGAAGTAGTTTCCCGAATATTATGACAGGCGCAAGGAATCCAATCGGGTCGAATATACTGTTGATTGTTGATAAAATCCCTCGGCGAGTCACGGGCTTCTCGTCGCGTGACAAGTTGAATAGAAACTGGTCGGTGTTTACATCCCATGATATTCCGAGACTACGCTGCAAAGGCTTGTCGTCGGCGTCCAAATCGAGATCCTTTAGATTTGACGCAAGATCGTTTAGTGGGAAGGCTGCCATAACTTCCGGGTTGTTCGAGGCGAACTTATGCAGACGTAGGTTTCCGCATTCTAGCAATTCGTCTTGTGTATCTTTCATGATTTTTATAGCGGCCTCTGCTGTGGGACATGAGGTGAGGCCGTCATCTACATAGAAATCAGACGTGATAAAGTTCACGACGTCGCTTCCGTATTTTGGTTCGGCCTCCATAGCTGTTTTGTACAGGCCAAGGTTAGCTACCGCTGGTGACGGGCTGTTTCCAAAGACGTGGACCCTCATCCGGTACTCGATGAGTTCCTTGGTAATGTCATTATCCTTGTACCAAAGGAACCGTAGGTAATTCCGGTGATCTTCACGGACGATGAAACAGTGAAACATATGTTGTATGTCGGCTGTTACGGCGACCATCTCTCTTCTGAAACGGAGAAGTACTCCGAGGAGACTATTGGCTAGATCGGGTCCTGTGAGTAGCACGTCGTTTAGCGAGACTCCATTATATTTAGCGGAGGAATCGAAAACGCCCCGGATCTGATCGGGTTTCTTGGGATGGTAGACTCCGAATAAAGGCAAGTACCAGCATTCCTCACCCTTGTGTAGCTGAGGCGCCACTTCCGCGTGGTTGTTGTCCAGTATTTTGGCCATGAATACTTGGAAGTGCTTCCATTTCTCTGGATTTTTCTTTAGATTCCTATCGAGCACCATAGCACGGTGAGTTGCCTGATCCTTGTTGTTAGGCAATGATCTTCGTGTGGATCGAAACGGTAATGGAGCTTCCCAATTTCCGGTTTCGGTTCGTTTGAACTCTATGTCCAATTGTTTGACAAACTGTCGGTCCTCCTGTGATAGTCCTGGTTTATCATCGTCGGGTGTTTTCTCGAAGATGTCTATCCCTTTCAAGTCATCATTCTGTTCGACTGGTAAGTTATCACGATGTTCGGTTACGTGAAACTGGTTCGGACATGGTTGCATTATTGAGGGTCGCCCATTCGGTAGAATGAACGTTTTCTTGACGTCGATGTCAGATGGTGCATGTTGTCGGTCCAGACAAGTTTCGCCTATAATGACCCAGCCTAACGGCAACTTCTGTGCGAAGGGTTCAAAGTGAGACCCTAATCGTTGGTCTAGAGCGTGGTGTACTGCCGGGAGTGTTCTCCCGATAAGAAGTAGAATCTCACAATCTCTATCAATGGGCGGGATGAAGCTAGCTATATCCCGTAGATGTGGATGGTGTATCGCAACTTCAGGTGTTGGTATTTCAGACTTGTTGTTCGGAATGTCGTTACATTCGATGATTATTGGTAAATCGGTCTCAAAATCATTACCGATAGATCTAACCATAATGTCGTTCACTCTCCTTCCTGACATCAGTGTGCGTCCTGAACAGGTCGAAAGATTGAAGTTCCGGTAAGGTCCTTTAACGTTGAACATATCAAAGAATTCGGTTGTAGCCAGCGTGTGACTACTTTGGTCGTCAACTATTGCGTACATGCGATATACGGTGGATCTATCGTGTTTGGAAAACACGTCTACTGGCAATATCTTTGCACAAGATTTCCCGCTGTACGTTGAACCACATACTTCTGTGCACTTAGCCTGTATGGTGTCTTTGGCGTTGCTTGCCTTTGGAGCCTTTCTCTCCCCGCCATTGTTTTGTGGGGATTCACGAGAAAAACTCGGTGGTCGTTGGTCGGAGTTGGAGATGTGGAGAGCTGTCGGGTGACGTGTGCTCTCGCATTCGTTGCAAACAACTCTTTCTTTACAGTTAGCCTTGATGTGCGTGTCAGACTCACAACACTTAAAGCATATGTTGTGTTCCTTTAGCAACTTAATGCGTTCTTCAATTGGTTTTGCCCTGAAGCCGTTACATTCATTTAACGAGTGCTTTCCCTTGTGAATAATGCAACGCTCCTTTAGGTTGATTGAATTGCTATTCTCTCTACTGAGCTTGTCTGCGGAGCTATGCTCCGTGCTTTGGTACGTAGACGTCTTGTAAGCGCTAATCTTCCCTTTTCCAGCCTGGGAATGCGGCTTAGTGTTAGGCTGACCACTATAATCATAATTGAAACAAGGATTATTTTTGGTTTTTGAAATTTCACGGATAAAATCCGTTAACTCAGAAAGTGGTGCAAATGGAACTTGATGTTGGGTCATGTAATTCGAAGCCCTTGAGGTCCATCTTTCCTGAAGTCCATGTGGCAACTTAGAAACTATAGGCAGTTGTCCTGATGAGGTGTCGAAATACCCTAACAAGCCACGAAGGTTCGGTTCCTCTTTCAGGCATTGGATGTGAGAAAGAAGATCGTAAAAGTCGTAAAGACGATCGGTGTCCTTGTTTGTTAGTTTAGGAAAGCTTTCTAGTTTCTGCCTTAAGGCATGCTCTGTCAGTTGTGACGCACCATAGCGTTCGTCTAGACGCTCCCAAAGACGCTCTAGACCTCTTGTCGGGTTATTGATGTTAGCTGCCTTGATACTTTTAGCGTATTGGGACGACTTATTCCCGAGCCATTTCTTGAGGAGAATGAGTTCTTCGGAGTTTGATATTCCTAGCTCCTCCACGACGCCTTTGAATTCGGCCTTCCAAACTGCATAGGACTCGGCCTTGTCGTCGAAGTGGGTGAGACGGGAGAGTAGTAAGTCCTTTCTCAGAAGGAACTTAGTTCTTCGGATGTTGAATCCTTGTTGTCGGAACGGTGTTCTTGCGTCGACGACGATGTTGTCGATAAGTGATGCCGATTTTGAGTGGTTGGCACGAATACGGGAGCATCCCGATTGAGGCCATAAGTATTGCTAGTGGTGTCGACGTCGTCGGTTTCTCGTCGGAAAGGTGTCGATGCCATGGATGGTGGTCCTATCTTTCTAGGTGCTTCAGTTGTAGCAGGCGGTTCAAAAACCGTTACTTTCCTTGTATTGTCGGAGTGCGTCGGATATGTGTTGGTCCCGACGTCGGCTGGATTTTCATCCATCGCATGAGTACTAGTGTGTTGACTAACGTAGTCGTGTACCCGTCGGATCGGGTCAGCCATCGGTAATGGTAGGTCGATGCCAATGTATGGTTCGTCGTCGATATTTTGACTACTGTCGTCCTCGAACGCTCTCGCTTCAGCTTCAGCCATAGCTGCTTCCATATGAGCTTCTAGCAGTGTTTTGTCGGCTTGTAGCTCCAACTTTTTTCGTACAGCAGCAGCTGCTTCCATGGCGTAGGCTCGTTCCATTTCTATTCTGCGTTGCTCGATTTCCGCCTTTTGTCGCTCAACTTCTGTCTTTTGTTGGTCTATTTCGGCTTTGTGGCTAGCCTTCCGCTGCAACTCGTGCTCCTCTAGAAGAGCCTCTTGTTTCGTTAGAGCAGTTTGTTTAGCTAGAAAGGCTATTTTGGCCTTGGCAGCATCGGCTTTAGCACGCTTGTTTCTTGAAGCGCTTGACGAGCTGCTGGATTTTGAGCCACCTACGGATTTGCATCCGCTATTTGGCTTTGACCTAACTGAGTTGCGTTCTTGTTTTACAGACCCATGTGGTTCTAGCACAGTGACATTCTGTTGGCCTGAAATAGGCTGTCCTTGCGGCTGATGTTTTGCTGGTGACGCGGGACCAAACGCATTGGTGATGTCCCGTAGGGTTGACATCGCTGTGTCTAATGTTTGCCGTCTTATATCAGCCAGGGTAGTGAAAACCTGGAGGTCTCGACTGCTTTTTTCGGCCCTAGTGTTCTTCATAAATTCTATGAATGCGTCAACTTGACGTTCATATCTACTAGCAGACTGGGCTATCTTTTCTTGTAATGCGAGGCAACCTCGTACATTGTCTGGAGGGGTATCGACCTCCTGCAGGTAGGCATTTAACATGCTCCAAAGCAGCTCTATGTCTTGGGCGTATTTCTCGCGTCTTTCAATGTAGACGTCCATGCCCTTTTCATTAAGAGTTCTGACTCTTTTCTCTGTATTGTCAGATCGTATGTCTGAGTGTTGATCTGGCTCAGTTGGTTGTATGGTGACGTTGTCACCTGTGTCACTCATCATGTCACAATCACTTTGTTGTTACGAGAAAAATCTCGAAAGTGTGATTTGACTGTTTATTTGTTTATCAGCTGAGTTTTATAAAATAACGTTTAAAAAACGTATGTGTGCTATCTGGCTTGGCACTAGCTTTGGTGTGTGATTTTGTACGTGTAGAACACGTTATATCACGGTGTTCTATCTAGCTTCTTCAGTTAAGGAAAAACTGAGCTGGGTTTATTATTCACCCAGAGCAGGTATATCAAATCTATTGGTGTGTGTCACACAAAAACTGTGGTGTGACGGGTCTACAAAGGTTGGTGTGTGGGCGCTTCTACGGCCGCAGCACACTACAGGAACCAAGAAAATGGTGTGTCTCTCTTGCGAGAACTCATAAAAGGTTTGTATAAAAGGATACAAGTCTTTTCTGGTCTTCTGCGGACGTCTCCTGGCGTAAACTGCAGCGACACTTCTGTAACTGGCGTTGTACGGGACTATTTTACTATTCCGGCTCTCCCGGATAGATGTACCGATAACCAATTGTTGGGCCTTGGAGAATAACTCTAGTCGAAGGTTGACATTTATTCAAGCAACAACAGATGTGGTAATGATGTGGTAAAATACTGCAAAAAAGGGGGGGGGTACAATAAAATACAAAGTATATGAAAAGGTTCAAAGTTCAAAGAGAAAACGGTACAGTAGGATCGAAATTGAACAATTATCAATTAAATATTCATATAAAGACAGCATAATTAAAGTTTTAAAGTTCAAGATATTCTTTACAAAAAACGGGAAATTCCCTTCGTCTGTCCCGATACGTAATTCCAGTGTTCCGTTGAAAGTTATCCAAATAAAGGCATATTATGATGACAAATATATCCATGAACAGTTTTTGTACAGTTATTTGAATGTTTATGTTGTACTCACGTCGTGAATTGCCACGAATCACAGATAGCGTCCTGTTTTAATTTTCCTTTTTCATGGCGCGGGGAGAACTGACAAAGGGAGAGGAAACGGATCATTAGGGTATCTCTCGGATCAATAACGGAGGAGATGAAAAATCCAATGAAGTATCGAAAGTCCAAACAGGAGTTAGAAACGGTGTTAGTTGAAGTTGTCCTATTTCACAAGTGATGAAGAAAATAACTATAAAAATATTTTAACGTTGAAACGCAAAACGTGTGACAGAACAAGGAAAAAATAGACCAGTTACTCAAAAGTACAGTAATCAAACAACAACAAAATGATAAAAATTGAAAAAAAAATTTGCATTGATTATTTTGGCACTACTTAGATGGATGCTTTATTTTTTTTAATCATGCAGTTTCTTCTGTCCATATTATACTAATCAAAGCGCTAAAGCGTAAAAAAGCAGAGCTAAATCTAAGCACTTAAATAAACAACGATCTGTTTTTCGCCAACTTAAAACATATCAATTTTGTTCGTTTGCTCCGTCCACTTACACATTTGTTATGAAATCCGTAATTTGGCTCCAACCACTTGAATATATCTGACGTATTGATTAAATTAAAGGTGAAAGGTCAACAATGCTTAAGTGTACATCAACTTTAGTGTATCGATATGTGAAATGTAGTGCACATTTTTATACTTTAATAATAGGGGTATAAAGATGTATCTCTAAGTTAAGACAACCTGTATAACATTTAAAGAAGCAGAGGTACCAATGGGGTATCCGAATGTCAAAGGTCCGAAAGGGCAGAGACAAAACATTGAAACAATAATTATTCACGATGAATATTCTATAATAGATCCTCTGGTAGGAATATTGCCTGACCGATTTACCGTGTTTAGACAAAAAAAAAACGCGAAAATCAGATAGCTATATGACTACATAGAGCTCTGTTAAAAAATAAAGTCAATAAAAGGCATTGATGCACCTTAAGACAAATGTCAATAATTGCTTTTTGGAAAATTCGTGTTTATCATACAGTAACATGAATTGTACTTAATGAAAATTGTTTACCATAATTAACTTGTTACTTTCATAACATTCATGATATTAATTTGATTTTAGTTACCATCGGAAGATACATGTCAAGATAATGCTTGCCCTCAAAACACTTTATGTGTTAATGATAGATGTATTAAAGTCGGTATGTATTGCGCCTTTTAGTGTTTAGATAAGAATAAGTAGAGTTTTCAATCACGGTGATTAAATTAATTGGTAATGCATATGCAAGAAGCAAGAAAAAAAAGATAAGGCATTAGGCCCTAGTATCGGCCTTTTTGTAGCAGTATTCGTTGTTCCCAGTCTTTTTGTCTAATGCCTAGAAACATTTAAACAATATCCTTGGCGAGTTGACATAAACAAACTTTTTTGCCAAGACCATAAGCTCAATACCTGACTTTTCTTGCCGTTCATTTAAGAATTCAAACTTATATTTATATGAAAAATAAGGGTACGGCCTTTAATTGAAATTTTCAATGTTCAAACATAGCTATTTATATTTAAAATCTTTTGATTCGACAACACCTATTTAAGTCAACGGTTTCTAAATCAGAATCCCTATTAAGTGTTCCACTTAATATTAGTATTTGAGATAGAAATGAAATAAAACTATTTCAAAATTACTTCTCTAGCACCACTCGTTGACTGTTCTGATCCACCTACGGATTCTTTAGCTACCATAAGTTATACCTCTACTTCGGTGGGAGACGAAGCATTGTTCAGCTGTAAGCGTACTCCTCCTGGCCAGACCGGAAGTACAATAATCACGTGTTTACCTACTGGTGAATGGTCAACACCTACTATATCATGTCCAAGTAAGTAGGTCAAATGGTCTGTCGTTTATTGGCGTAATTGCGTTGGCCTTCCGTTCTATATTACTACATTGTACATGTACATGAAAACATATTTGCCAAAATATTCGGTTACTATTTTTTTTTTAAATGTTTTAAGTAACACTTAAAAAATTCGAAAAAAATATTTCAGAATCGATTTTATATTTTTTGCACCAAAATATTTAGAAATATTTGTCGTTTATTTTTTTTTTATTTATCTTCTGTAATTTCGAGTTTAGATGGTATTTGCTTAAATTTTAATAATAGTAACATTCTTTTATAAACATTAATAAGATATATTTATGTCATTAATGTTGTAAATTTTAGAGTCTTATTTATTCTTTATCCATAATTCAGGAAAACAAATTAAAATCCTCCCACTGAAATATTAATCTATTGATATTCAAAAATCATAAAAGTTAGCCTAAAAGAAAAAATCTAAATCATTCACTGAACTTCAAATATTAATCTATATGCAGTGAAAAAAAATCATAAAAAGCGGCCCAAAGTGACTTCAGAAAAATTTTTGGGAAAATGTTTATATACAAAACAAGTAATAGAAAAAATTTTCGTGACCAAATACTTTTGACATATATTTGTAACTGTTTCATCTATTCAGATGCATCATTCTCTGTCCGCAATTTCCGACTTGATGATTTTATTGATTTCCACTTAAACATGGATAAAAACCATATGCAAAAAAGGGCATCTAATGGGACATTAAATGATACCCCTCCACGATATCTATCAATAGTAAAATATATTTGTATACTACATCTATATAGAGACAGAAAAGAAATAAGTTATTAATCTTAGACCAGAAAATTTCTTCATTTTCAAAATTTGAAAATCTATGAAGTTGCAAATCTTTAATAACATTTTTTTAATCAACCTGAAAATTGAAATTGACCTGTATTTTATAGTACCCAACAGCTGTGCGAAACATCATTCAAATCCCTTGATGCATTTTCAAGTTATCATCCGGAAACCTTCGGGGGACGGACGCAGGGACAGACGAACGGACGGACGGACAGATACCGAAAAAACTGAGGGTCTAACATAATACCTCGCCACTTCGTGTGGCTGGGCATAAAAATCACTACAGTTTTGAACCCAGTAGTTAGAATATATTGTTGAACAGAATTTCGTTTTATGTGAAATACAATTACTGATAAAACTTTACAAAAACAATTACCATCAACAACCTTTAATGTTCTAAATTACTTTTGCTTTTATTTTCAGCATCATGTTTAAATCCACCATATATTCGACCGGAAGCGAACATGAAATTTGTTCAGTGAGTGAGTGAGTGAGTGAGTGAGTTGGTGTTTTACGCCCGTGCAACGCTATATAGGTTATTTACAGGCGATGAACATGAAAAGGATGATAAAATGAACATGAAATGATGATGATAAATGAAATATGGAAATGGGGTGGGAAACAAAGGACCGGTAAATTTTGAAGAACCACAGGAAAAAGGGGAGAGGTGGGTAGGGGCGGAAAATTTAGCCTATGTGGTGCACTACTGGGCGGTCCACAAAGGGGTCTTTTACGTGCATGAAGCGTGGCACTCTCCACACACGTTGGCCCACTATGGTCGGCGGTCAGGGTTTCCGTATTATAGACCTGACAACCCCCGCGGACGAGGGCTACCCTATTCAGCCAACTAGGGTACACACTTGGTCGCTCTGTGGGTTCAGAATGGATCATCTGTATGGGCAGAATACTCGTGTAATTCTTTCCCGGACTCAGGTTACTCAGATGCGTGTCCAGTGTCGAGGTGCTCAGGAGGTGAATCTTGGCAGACAGCTTCACTGTCGTGCTCAGGTAAAACCTTCTTATACATCAAAAATATACACATCAGAAAAAAAGTTATCAAATGTTCCTAAAATCAATCAATCTATAAAAATATCATAAAGTAAATATTGTGAAAAAAATCTTAGAATTAATAAAAAAAAAACAGATTGTTTTTTGGGTTCAACATTTGGTTAGCTGAAAAAATATTGAAATTGCGTGTTTTGGCGCGCAAAAAATACAGGCTATATATAAATAAATAGGAAGGATGAAAAAAAATATTCATTCATGTATCCCCCCAAAATAAAAATCAAAAGTTGTTCCCTAAGATTGAAATCACAGGTTTCCTTAAACATGTTAAACTGATAAATACAATGGGGGATTTTGACGTTTCCAACTTTTATACAAAATGAATGTTTAATTACATGTAGTGTTTGGTTGATATTTGTACTGAGATTATCACCTTATTATTCCTATTATGTCTTCACAACCGTGTTATGTTTTGCGTTTCTACCGAACCCTAAGATCGCAATAGAAGACAGGAAGAGCGAGGTTTTGAGCGCCAAAACATGGTTTAACTCACCATTTTATTTTAATAACCCGTACAAGTCAGGATTATTATGAACCATAATTTTCCCAAATAGTCTACCATGTTTTGTCTTCTCATGGACATTGAGTTTGATCCTCCAAAATTCGGTAATTTTGTTATTACCTTTATTCAACTTCAACACTTGAGAATAAATACAAAAGGCATCTACATATAACTATCTGTAAAGAGTAGCATGTAGCATTAAAAAAAGATCATATTTGATTCGTGGTAGACTGAAAATGCAAACAGGCTGATAAAAGATAAAATCCTGACCATGGTTTATCTAATAGAATACATGAATTTAGCTTCAAACTTTTCAAAACATCTCAACTTATATTATATATTAAATTATATATTTTTATTTCAATAGGGTAAATAAATACAATGGGTACATGTACTATGCTTCCTCTGCAAAAAATGAAATGCTACATGAATTGAAGAGTTTAAACAGTTGTTTAAAAGTCGATAAATTGTATTATTGTAATTTAAAAGTGCCTGCCCAAGTTTCGAATAGTTTTTATTTTACAGCTGGTGATTGTTACAATGAAGCCAATCCTCGTTCGTACGCAGGGAAAGTATCGTGTAGTGTTTCCGGGCGAATATGTAAAGTATGGAGCAGTATCATTCCTCACATATCACTTTTCTATCCCGATTATTCCGAACGGAACACCAATTATTGTAGAGCAATAGGGGATGAAGACTTCCCGTGGTGCTACACAACCGACATGTTTGTACGATGGGAATTCTGCCCAATACAACGCTGTCCCTGGTGAACTTTCTAATCGAATTAGGCAGTGGCTTTATATAGCTTTGAGATTATTTTAAAACATTTGCAATATTTTATTCTCATTCAATATACCCACCACAAACAAAGTTTGGTGTGTATATAAGAATCACCTGGTCTGTCCGTCCATCTGTCGGTCCACTAATTTCGTAAGCGCTTCTCCTAAACTACTAGATGGATTTTGATGAAATTTTACTGGAAGGAAGTGGATCATATGAAAAAGTGCATGAAGAAATTCTGTTGCTTTGAGATATTATTTTCGGAAGATAATTGGACTTTAAACAAGAGGCTCCCAGGAGCCTGAATCGCTCACCTGGTCTGAGTCAACCCTAAAACACTAATCTAGAGCTAAATGAGCTGAACACTTAAGCAAGCAACAGCTTTTCTCTGTCTGCTATAGTTTTCATTCACTAAGCCAAATACATAAAAAAACGTTATTTTAGGGGCCATATCCCCTATACAGGGTCATCTGACAACTTTGACCCAATGAAAGCTTTTGTAGAGCTAAATGAACTGAACATTTAAGCAGCAATCGCTTTTCTCTATCTGCTATAGTTTTCATTCACTAAGCCAAAAACATGAAAAAACATTATTTTAGGGGACGTAACACCTATAAGGGGTCATATGACAACTTTGATCCTATGAAACTTTTGTATAGCCAAATGAACTAAACATTTAAGCAAGCAACAGCTTTTCTCTATCTGCTAAAGTTTTCATTCACTAAGCCAAAAAAAAAGGAAAAACATTATTTTAGGGGCCGTAACCCCTATAAGGGGTCATCTGACAACTTTGACCCTATGAAACTTTTGTATAGCCAAATGAACTAAACATTTAAGCAAGCAACAGCTTTTCTCTATCTGCTATAGTTTTCATTCAAAAGACCAAAAACATGGAAAAACGTCATTTAACAGGGCGTAACCCCTATTAGGGGTCATCTGACAACTTCGATCCTATGGAGACTGTTGTAGAGCTTGATGAGCTGAACATTTAAGCAAGCAACAGCTTCTCTCTATCTGCTATAGTTTTCATTCCATAGGCAAAAAATATGAAAAAACGTTATTTTAGGGGCCGAAACCCCTATAAGGGTTCATCTGACAACTTCGACCCTATGAAGACTTTTGTAGAGCTAAATGAGCTGAACATTTAAGCAAGCAACAGCTTTTCTCTATCTGTAATAGTTTTCATTCTATAGGCCAAAAACATGAAAAAATGCTATTTTTCACCTTTAAGGGGCCGTAACTCCTATAAGGGGTCATCTAACAACTTCGACTCAATGAAGACTTTTGTAGAGCTTTTGATGCTGAAGCAGTTGCGTGGCATCAGATTTCATCTATCTCTTATACTTTTTGATTTACAAGCCAAAAACAGAAGTCTGACCCCCCTAGTCTATTTTTAGTAACGGCGGCCATGTTGTTTGGACGGCGGTCACCATTTGTGCAATCTTGGTAGAGGACATCCCATAGATGAAGTGTGCAAAGTTTCAAAGCAATCCCTTCCGTAGTTTCAGAGGAGAAGATTTTCAAAGAAAAGTTAACGACGACGACGGACGACGACGACGGACGACGACAGACGACGACGACGACGGACGCCAAGTGATGGCAATAGCTCACATGGACCTTCGGTCCAGGTGAGCTAAAAAGGAAGTATATTTGCTTCTGAAATCATTGCTAGATATTTGGTTTTTAGGTGTGTTTTTTTACCACATAGACTCCACTATGAAACAGGGCTATTTTTTTCAGCTCGCACACAGTATTTCATTTTATTATAAGCATTTTCATTCACATTAAGCATATACATTTGTATTTGTAGAAACATTCATTCTGCTATTACTTAATACATAAAGAAATATTCGGAAAGGCAACAAAATGTGAGACGACGATAACGACACAAAAATGCTGCTGGAAAGTTTATAATACTCTATAATTTTGAAATGCCATAAATTATACAAGAGTTGCTACTTTTGTGTGCAGCACATACCTTTAAAGTTTTGTGAAAAACGTTAAATAAACAGCTGTTGTTTTGGTAAAAGTAGAGGAATATGTCCACTCCGCGACCTTATATTATGAAAGATGTAATTAGTGTTCCTTAAACGCATATCAAACATCTTCCATACAAGATCTGGCGCTGTTGCCACCATTTTTTGTTTAAGAAAATCTTATAAAAAAAACAACATATGGAAGAGAAATTTTCCAAATATATATTTGTTGTATATCGAATTTTTCGGTAATTGATTTTTTACGAAAGAAGCAGAAGTACCAATGGGGCATCCAAATGTCAAAGTCCGAAAGGGCAGAGACAAAACCAGCAAACACAAACAGTTAGAGGACGAAAAAACAGACAACATATAAAACACGGAGACACCAAATCACTGAATATCGATCAACATCCCAAACTCTAATCGTTATGAGAGTGAACTGAGGTGCTCCGGACGAGTAAGTGGTTCCTGCCTGCTATTGCACAACCGTCGCGGTGCCAATTTCCCATTCAATTAATTAGATTACTTGAAACACGAAATTTCAACAAAATTTCCCTAAGCTGTACGTGGTCTCAACTTGTTATGAGCATATTTCATAGTGTCGTAATACACTTCACCTAAATGATTTAATCCGGTTGTACGGTGTGTTCCATAGCGTGTGACTCCTTCGCCATTATAATTCCTTCGTCGTACCTATCAGTCTGCATCAACAAATTCAGTTTTAACTTACATGCAGTGACGATTTCCAACGTAAGTCATGAATCGCCATTTAATATGACACATTGAATCATTTACTTTGTTGCTTAACTTTTTTGTTGATGTGCTATTACAACAATTATACTTAGTTTACAGTGATCAAATATTTATCGCTTACTTTGCTGATGTAACTTCGTAATAAAGATAACTCGTACTAATGTGATTGTATTATTTCAAACTGAAAAAGTCTTTTTTTACGATTGAATATATGAGAGATGGTCGAAAGAAGCAGAGGGGTACGACTTTTAATAGGCAAAAAAAAGAGAACAACTGTAAATATGACAAAAACTTAAATTCAACTCTCCTTTTACTCAAGGTAAAAAGAAAATGTAAAAACAAATAATGCCTACCTACCTACCTATTTTTTTTCAGACATATATATTTGTTTGGCCTTATAATTACAACAACGGTAACACTAAGAAACCTCATTCAAACCATTATATAAAAAGAAAATAAAAATACATGTAATACCAGAACTAGGATAATCAGTCTACAATATCAAAGAGGAAAGGACAAGATAAGGCAATATATTGGATAAATTAATGGAGATCAACACAAATTTTCCAACTAACTTGGTACAGGCATTTCAAAAGAAATGTGGAGGGTGTAATGGCGCCAAACAGCCCTCTTTCATACAGTGATTAAGGGTAAAAAAGTAACACAAAACCCACATTGTTGTGAGATAAATAGGGGAAATTCAGATGATCATCTCAGTAAAACAGGAATTATACCGAGATCCTTTAAGCCCCAGTCACTCTGTCACGTTTCGGCTATCCCGTTTCACTACGTTTTAAAACGTCACATTTCAATGTAATTTATTGTCATAGTTTTCGGTTTCTACGTTTCACAAGGTATATGCTACGTTTTGAAAGGTTTCCCCGCGTTCTAATAAGTTTTACTACGTTTACCCAGGTTTAACAGAAGCCGTTTCGTTAGGTTTTACTACGTTGTGCTACGTATCAGGTACGCTTCACTGGGTATTACTAGGGTTTGTCAGGGATTACTAGGTTTACAGTACGTTTGATTACGTATTGATGCGGTTTTGTTGGGTTTGTGCTACGTTTAACTGCGTTGTACTACGTGTCACTACGTTGTAATTGATTCTTCGCGAAAACCGCGTCAATTTGAGTTTCTCATACATCAAAACTTATTCAGTCTTCCTCGAAAAAAGGCAGTCTTTAATTTGAAGAAAAATTAATGTAAATTGTAACAGCATTCAGATTCTAGTACATTTATATTGTGTATTTAAAATTTAAGACTATTCATGTATTTTAAAAAAAATGTAAACATGTTCGGTGCCAGGTGTATTTCAATAAGGCTTAAAAGAAGAAAAAACATGTTTGTTTGTTTTTACCTACCCAGAAAAAATTGGTCCTACTATTCACCCCATTTTTTTTATAATGATATTTTACCAAAACCGTTTTTATTCCTCGGATTTCACAATCTTAAGAGATTTTTTTCCATGTTCAAATTGCACAATCACAAAATCAAAAGAAAACTTCAAAAATGTGATATGATGAGCCTTGTATGACACAATTCTCTTTCCATTTTTTAAGCAGTTGGTATGATTGCATATAAATTTTTGGCTTAAAATTCCCTATTTACCTAACACTAGGACCCTTGGACCAGAAACATCAAACGATCATTTTCTTATGGGTGGCCTAACTATATTTTTTCATCCTCCATCGGATGGACATCTTGTTGCCACATGCTTTTCCGTCAACTCAAATAAGGGCATGGTGGAACTGCCAAATAGCACTAAACTGCTGAGCTGCATTTATCCATCCAATTTCATATGCATCTTCGGTGTATTCATAAATCATTGCCTCGCTCTCGTTTTCCAAGTACGACATTTGAAATTGTGTTGTATAGAACCCCTAGTGGGTACATTATAGAGAATGGTACTAATAATTGTACCCAGTAGCAATCAAACATAAAGTTCCATTCAGGCAATACATTTTGTTACGCCTGGCGTGCATTTCGTCTATTCAAGACTCATAAGAAGGCGCTCTACTCAAATATTGAAAAAGTCAAACAGTACATGAACATGAAGAGCATAGACTTAATAACAAAAATATGCCGAACTGGAACTGTAATATTTTACTCTAACTGAGATCAACCTATACCTGAGGTAGAGAGAAACTCGGAATTTTGACAATTATAAACATGACACTATTATTTTGTTAGCTTTTATCTTCAGCAAATAAGTGTTGATAACGGAGCGGGTTAACCTCGGGGTATAATAACTCCAACAGCAGTTCTAACCATCATTTGTTAGAAATAGAAATAAGTTCCAGCCAATAAATTTTGCCACGGCTGTCGTGCATTTCGTCTATTCAAGAGTAATAGCAACAGTTTAGGGCCAAATGACAGTGCATTTTCGAATCATGCGTTTTTCTTATCAAGTCTTGGTGTCCGTCTAGCCACAATCGAAGCAAACATATCCTGGTCAGCTCGCAAAAGGTATTTTAAAGAAACAATATCCTCACATCTCAGTTCATCATAAAGTTGTTCATATATGCCGAATAAAGATAACAACATAACTACCGAACTAGAATGCTCAATCTCATATGGAAATAAAAAAAGACAATTTTTAACATTGAAAATCCAGAATTTCAAAAAGATATCATGTGTTAAACCAGGTTTTATGGCACCAAACCTCCCTCTTCCATTGCGATCCAAGGAACTAGGGTCTTTTACTTATTTAATCTCTCACCAAATTAAAAGGACTTCTTACCCCCTGCATGGTAACGGCTCTGGTTATACCGAAGCAACAACAGTCTCATCTGCAAAATGTGTTTGTGCAGCAATATTCAAACTCCATGATTATTCTTTAATAGTATGTGCAAAAAAAGGTGAAAGGTGGCAGTAAGCGTAGTAATGCGTAGTAAAACGTCATGATGCCTAATAAAACGCAAGAAAACGTGATAAAACCTACCAAAACGTAACATAAAACGTAATGAATCATACTAAAACCCATTGAAACCTCGTGAAACGCAACAAATACCTAGGGAACCGTAGTAAAACCTGCTGGTTGGCATTCGCTACGTTTGACTAGGTTTCCATTACGCTTTTACTAGATTTAATACGTTTTAACAACGTTTTAATACGTTTTAGTACGTATTTGCTACGTATATTTTTTTAGCCACGTTTGTGTTGTGCAAACGATACAAACGGGACGTGCCACGTTTGTCCAGGTAAGTCTACGTATAAAGCCGGTTTCAACTACGTGTCGGTACGGTTAGTTACGTTTATAGCCGTTTCACTACGTTTTTGAAACGTAGTAAAACGGGGTGCCGAAACGTGACAGTGTGACTGGGGCTTTAAGTACAATACCAAAAAACGGGTATAAAACGGTTAATTTGGTTATGCATTATATCGATATTTCAAGAAGTAACCTTTCATCAGCAGTATTTGAATGAAAAACATTGGATGATCAAAAACCAAAACTATTGAATTAAAATTTCTCAAAACCAAAAAGTTCGAACAGGAAAGCCAAATCCAGCACCGAGGATATCGACCATGTGCATTACAAGGAAAGAAACCTGGTGTTTTATTAGTAAAATCGTGTCAGACAAGTCTGACGACCAGACTTGTGATTACCTTTTTAGTTTGATAGAAATAGTTTGTTATTGCTTTACTTCCAAAGCAGCATGTTTTCGGGTATATTAGGGAGTCGAAAATGAAAGGAGTGATAAAATAAAACTGAAATGATGATGAAGTGGAGGAAATGGGGCACAAAGCCGAACGGCGAAAATGTAATTACGCTGGTAGATATTTCATGAACCTTATTCCAAAAATTTGAGATGGTACATATACTCTTTTAAATTTCTTGCTGGAATCTAGAAAACAATAATATCAAATTGGAATTGCAAAATAACAACCTCCTTACCTTCATAGGTGGATCCGGGATCGGCCTGGGGGGGCCGCTCCCCCCTTTTTGGCGGAAAAATTTGGTAGAATATAAAGGAAATCATTGAAGCGGACCAAAGCGGGCCCCCTCTTTTCAGAATTTCTGGTTCCGCCACTGACCTTGGTCTCGAGACTAAGAGTTTATGATTTTTTCTATGGAAATGGGATGGGGTGTTGATGATCTAAGACTTCTAGAAACTGAATGGCGTGTGCCAAACATTCCCTTTCCAAAAAATATGGAAACTTTATCTATGTAAACAGTTATGAATAAACACCTTATTTTTTTAGACGTAATAAATAACAGAAAATGTAAATATTGCTTTTAATCGACATTTTTATTTTCTTTGATAAGTCAAAACCTATATAGAACCATATAAACATTCATAACAATGTAAATATGTTTTAGCATAAATAACTACTGACCTTTTAATTATTTTTTTTTTGTAATTACTTTTGAAAAAAAAATATTTACGAGTTAAACCTTATTTCTTGCATTATTTTGTACAAGTTATAACATGTACAGACTGAAATGATACATGCTATAACTTGTATTTTTTTGCCCGTAGAAGTAATAACTTGTACAAAAATGTTGTTCATGTTTGAACTTGTACAAAATATAACTTATACACATTACTACACAACATATATGCTATTCTTTATGCAATTTGGAAAAGGTGTGCATTTTCATCTACTAGTACATCTTCAATCCATCTGTAATTACAGCTTAAGAATTTAACACTGTTTTGCACTTTCAAGTAATAACCACAATTCTTAAAAGAAATTAATTAAACTTTTATTGCTGTTATTCATAATAATTCCTGTGATGCTGAATGTTTCTTTCCGTGAATATCCTACATGTTTCTGATTGGAAAGCTGCATAAAAGTCACGAGACTCGTACTTAATGATCACTTATTCTAGGGAAACGCAATAGAGTTAATTGTGCCATGCTCATTAGAGTTATAAATTACCAGGAAACTATAGGAGAAATCTTAAAGGTCATACTTATGAAATAAATTAGTTCTATTACCTTATCAAAGGCCTTTTTCAGAAAACAATATTCCAAAGACAAATCCTTTATTGAATAAGAATTCCAAGATATATCAATTAGATAAACTTTTCGTCTTACATATACAAACCCTTAGAACATGAACATGAATTGAAATACAAAGGCAAATGAGCTTTTCTCATCATTATGTGTGCGTCGTGGTCGCATGTCGTCATCCGTTAATAATTTCAAAAATCTTCTCTGAAAAAAACTTATTCAAATTACTGAAACAAGAATTATATATGCAACAAATGATCTTCTTTATTATTGAAATGGTCAACATTCCAAAACAAAGAACAGGGTCAGAAATTAATCTGCTGGTTTTTTTTTGCAAATAACACAAAAACGATGAAAAATAACAAGATTCTGGCAGGGATGAAATTGATCAGAGCACTTCAAGATCTACCTGATTTTTTAAGAAATTTGGAAGTTAATGCCTTTTTTTCTTGATTTTTTTCTGTATTTTGATTTTATATCTCAGAAACTAAAATTAGATATTGAAGTGATTGAATTTGCATATTGTTCAGCTAACTTAGGTCTACAAAATTGTTCCATGATAAAAATTATAAAATGACCCCTTAAAGAAGTTATCTCCCCTTGAACGCCAAAAAAGTGGTTTTTGCTTTACAGATTGTGAACCATAGAAGAGAGGGAAAAGCTTGCTTAAAACATCAGCTAATTGGCCTCTTCAATACTTTCCCTTTGGGTTAAAATTGTAAGATAGAAGCAGAGGTACCAATGGGGCATCCGAATGTCAAAGATGACCCCTTATAGGAGATATATGACCCCTTTAATGTCAAAATAGTGAATTGTGAAGCAAAGAAAAACGAAAAATATTTAAAATCCTTCCTTAAATATTCAGCTTGCTAATTGATCGCTACAGAATGGTCAATTTGTTGAAATTGTAAGATGATCCTTAATTGGAGTTATGACCCTTTAAATATAAAAAAAATCAGTGTTTTTACCTTATAAATTGGGATCCATAAACGATAATGAAAATATTTTGCATGGTTAAATGTTCGGTTCATTGAGCTCTAAAACAAGAGCGCATTTTTCATTAACTAGTACGCTGAAATATGACCCATCTTTCGATATCCTCGGTGCTTGATTTGGCTTCCTTGTTCGAACGTTTTGGTTTTGAGAACTTCTCGTTTTCAACAGTTTGGATTTGACCTTCCAATGTTTTGATTTAATTAAATGCTACTGATGAGAGGTTACTCCTTAAAATATCTATAGATAACATATCCAAATCAACCGTTTATACCCGTGTTTTGGTATTTGTAATTTTCAATCCATCTGTAATTTCACATTATTTTGCACTTTCAAGCAAGAACCACAAAACTTTAATGGCTGTTATTCGTAATAATTCCTGTATTGCTAATTACCTATTTCCGTGAATATCATACACGTTTCTGATTGGAAAGATACAAAAAAAAGTTACAAGATTAGTATGTAATGATATCCGATTCTAAGGAAACTCAATAGAGATCATTAGAGTTAAAAATTACAAGAAAACCATAGAACAAATTTTAAGGGCAAAACTAATGAAATTAAGTAGCTCTAATGCCTTATCGAAGACTTTTAAAAAGGAAAACCATATTCAAAGACAAATTCTTTATTGAATTGAGGTCTCATTAAGATATATCAATTAAAATAGAATTTCGTCTTATAAAGACCATGAAGACACGAACATGAATTATAGTACAAAGGCTAACTGAGCTTTTCCCATCACTATGTGTCCATCGTTGTCGTCCGTCGTCGTCAGTTAACAATTTCAAAAATCTTCCCTGAAACCGCTAAAACAAACGATCCTCAATTTTAATAAATCTAATAAATAAAATCGCCACTATTCCTATAATAAAGAACGTTGAGTCAAACATCAGGTTTTTTCGCAAAAAACTCAAAAAACGATGAAAGGTATCAACATTCTGACAGGGATAAAAGTAAAAAGTAATAAAAGTACCTTTCCTGAAATTGTGAAGAAGACTCAACAACCCATGTGGAAGTTATTGCCTTTTTAAGCTCACCTGACCCGAAAGGTCATGTGAGCTATTGTCACCACTTGGCGTATTTCGTCCGTCCGTCCGTCGTCCGTCCGTAAACTTTTTAAAAGTTAACTCCTCTGACACCATAAGTCCAATTGCAAACAAACTTGGTATGGTTTTTCATTAGCATTCGGTGCTTAGAACTGATGTGGGGATTTTTGATTCGTCGTAAAACATGGCCGCCGTGGCTAAAAATAGAACATAGGGGTAAAATGTAGTTTTTTGCAAATAACTCAAAAACGGCTACAGATATCAAAATTCTGGCAAAGTTAAAGTGATCAGCACCTCAAGATCTACCTACCCTGAAACTTTGAAGAAAATTCAACAACCCATGTATGAGTTATTGCCCTTTTTGTGGATTTTTTGCAAATTTTGCATCCGTTTAGCTCAATATTTTGAAAACTATACAAGATATTTGAGAAATTTAAATTGTAAATTGTTGAGCACATCGAGATCTACAAAATATGTAATAGGGTCAACGTTGTAGAACCTTTCTTATTAGGAGTTATTGCCCTTAGAACGTCAAAATTGAGCATTTTAACAGCATTTCCTCATTACATTGAAAACGTTAACTCCTCTGACACTTCAAGTTCAATTGGAACCAAACTTGGTATAGTTTTTAGCTCACCTGGCCAAAGGCTATGTGAGCTATTGCCATCACTTGGCGTCGGTCGTCGTCGTCCATCGTCGTCGTCGTCGTCGTTAACTTTTCTTCAAACTTCTTCTCCTCTGAAACGGCTGCACAGATTAAAACCAAATTTGGTCTGGTGGTACTTTAGGGTATCCCCCACAGAACTGATGTGGGGATTTTTGATTCGTCGAAAAACATGGCCGCCGTTGCTAAAAATAGACCAGGGGGGTCAGACTACTGTTTTTGGCTTGTAAATCAAAAAGTATAAGAGATAGATGAAATCTGATGTCACGTTACTGCTTTAGCATCAAAAGCTCTACAAAAGTCTCCATTGAGTCGAAGTTGTCAGATGACCCCTTATGGGAGTTACGGCCCCTTAAAGGTGAAAAATAGCATTTTTTCATGTTTTTGGCTAATAGAATGAAAACTATTGCAGCTAGAGAGAAGCTGTTGCTTGCTTAAATGTTCAGCTGATTTAGCTCTACAAAAGTCTCCATAAGGTCAAAGTTGTCAGATGACCCCTTATAGGGGTTACGGCCCCTTAAAGGCAAAAATAGTGTTTTTGGCCTATTGAATGAAAACTGTTGCAGATAGAGAAAAGCTGTTGCTTGCTTAAATGTTCAGCTCATTTAGCTCTACAAAAGTTTCCATAGGGTCAAAGTAGCCAGATGACCCCTTATAGGTGTTACGGCCCCTTAAAGACAAAAAATAGTGTTTTTGGCCTAAAGAAAGAAAACTTTTGCAGATAGAGAAAAGATGTTGCTTGCTTAAATGTTCAGCTTAATTAGCTCTACAAAAGTCTTTTTAGGGTCGAAGTTGTCAGATGACCCCTTTAAGGGGTTATGGCCCTTTAAAGGTGAAAAATAGTGTTTTTTGCTTTGGAATGAAAACTATTGCAGATAGAGAAAAGCTTTTTATTGCTTAAACATTCAGCTCATTTATCTATACAAAAGTCTTCAAAGGGTTGACATTAAGACCAGGTGAGCGATTCAGGCTCCTGGGAGCCTCTTGTTTATTAGCATTAGGTTTATAGAACTGATGTGGGGATTTTTGATTGGTCGTAAAGCATGGCTGCTGTGGCTAAAAATAGAACATAGTGGTAAATGGCAGTTTTTTGCAATTAACTCAAATACGGTGACAGATTTTAAAATTTTGATTGGAAACAAAAGTGATCAGCACCTCAAGATCTACCTACCCTGAAATTTGAAGAAAATCCAACAACCCATGTAGGAGTTATTGCCCTTTTTGTTGAATTTTTTGCAAATTTTGCATCTGTTTAGCTCAATATCTTGAAAACTATACAAGATATTTGAGAAATTTAAATTGTAAATTGTTGAGCACATCAAGATCTACAAAATATGTAATAGGATCAACGTTGTAGAACCTTTCTTATTAGGAGTTATTGCCCTTAGAACGTCAAAATTGAGCATTTTAACAGCATTTCCTCATTACATTGAAAACGTTAACTCCTCTGACACTTCAAGTTCAGAAAACTTCCGGTCGAGAGAAATGGCGGTAGACTGAAAAAATTCTGGGAAGATTATTTGTTTTTTGTGGTGTATCCTTTATATTTTACATGCAATTTTCATTTCTCATGTACCTCACAAATACATCTTGTGATCCTTAACCCATATCATGCCTTTGACGGAGCCTGCACGTCCCCAGACGGGGACATTCGAGATTCCACTGACCCAGTCATCTATTTCTGAAGTTGATGTAGACCAAACTAGCCCGACGCTTATCAAAATGTTACCAAATACATGTATCGACTACTCACCCGATAGTGCTTCGTATGTACGAGTATTCACAAACTTAGATAACTGTAATAGCCCGGCTTCTTCGACCACATACATCCCGAATTCACATGATAACAGCTTTCAAATATATTCACAAGAGACACAATCATCGTCAGGGGCGTAGCAGGTATTGAATGATTCGTTAATACCCGATCCTTCTCCAAGCCAAGATATATCACCGAGTCAAGACTTTGTCCCACGTCAAGAATATATCGCTATGCTTGATAAAGAACTTAAAAATATCCCAAAAGACACGTATATAAACAAACTTATTGATTTTACTAACTCATCAGACAATACAATATTAAATACGAAAGAATATGGAATATGTGCCAGAAAGACACGATCCACAT
This sequence comes from Arcuatula senhousia, assembly GCA_963971305.1. NCBI lineage: Eukaryota > Metazoa > Mollusca > Bivalvia > Mytilida > Mytilidae > Arcuatula > Arcuatula senhousia. The sequence continues at coordinate 19,425,116 of OZ020308.1, read as the reverse complement.
ATTGAAACGATTTTGATAAATGTACAATGCAAAATTTCGCTGCGTGTGAAGCGCTTTTCTGGATTAACCTTCATCAGACACGCTAGGAGTAAAAACTTTGGAAAACCAGTAGTATATAAGATTAGATAAAACAAAAACAGAAGCCAAAAAATATTACAACAATGACCAAACAAATAAATTGATCAATTTTTAAAGACATAGCCAAACGTTGTCAAGTTTTGGAAATATGTAAACTGTGTCTTTCCAACACATATTCCAGTACTCGAAAATATATAAGAGCATACAACTGAAGCACGGGGAAGCTTTCTACCACCTCCACACGGCACTAAAGCCAAACTCTGAAATAATATTAAATACGAAAGAATATGGAATATGTGCCAGAAAGACACGATCCACATATTGAAACGATTTTGATAAATGTACAATGCAAAATTTCGCTGCGTGTGAAGCGCTTTTCTGGATTAACCTTCATCAGACACGCTAGGAGTAAAAACTTTGGAAAACCGGTAGTATATAAGATTAGATAAAACAAAAACAGAAGCCAAAAAATATTATAACAATGACCAAACAAATAAATTTATCAATTTTAAAGACATAGCCAAACGTTGTCAAGTTTTGGAAATATGTAAACTGTGTCTTTCCAACACATATTCCAGTACTCGAAAATATATAAGAGCATACAACTGAAGCACGGGGAAGCTTTCTACGACCTCCACATACAATAACATGGTACAGGGAAACACTTGCAGGGCGTGCTCGAGCCGTGCAAGGGTGTCCTTTGGGGAAATTATTCACACAAAAAAATACTGTGCATAAAACATCTACTGAAAGATATGCGCGCGATTGCTTCATCATTCAGGCATTTCTATGTGGCGACCCGACTGGATTCAAAGATGTTTTCAAATCTGACACTACCAATAAATCTAAACCTGTAGGCGACAACAATGATAGCTGCTCTCTTATTGAACTCAGAGTAACTCTCCAGTCGTTAATGACTAGGGTAGTAGAACTTGAAAATAATGAGAAGGATCATGTAAAAGAAATTGAAACTTTACAAAAGTATAATAAAAAAACTCAGGGAAGACCTCGATGAAAACGTTGAAAAGTTGCACGAGTTGCGCGTATCATACGACCGAAAATGTACCCAATACGACGCTAGCATAAAACTGTTAAAGCAAAACGTTTCCTCGGTTGGAGAGTTTAACTACGACAAATATACCGCACACAAAAGACGCATTGATTCGGAGACCGATCGACTCGGAAAATTAATTATAAATTTACAGAAAAGCGTCAACGATTTGAAATCGTGTAGTCAGCACTCGTACGCCGAAATTACCCAAAGGGAGCCTCGTAATTTAAAACCGGTGACTACTTCTGAACATGACATAGTAAATCGTAGTAATTATGTGCATCCACCCGTTGAAGTCAAAACAAACACGGTGACAAATAACTCAGTTGATCTATCGTCTATGCAAACCCATTACAATGAAGCCTCGCATAACGGTAAAAACGTAGACAGTGTACTGAGCGCGGAGAGGGATCCGAACGATTCTGTTCATCGTATTCCGGTTAGAATCATGGGTCAGACAATTGACCAACAGAGACAGGTCAATGCGGACGTCGAAGAATGTTTCACTGGCGTAAAGAGACGTCGGACAGTTAGATATTACTTGTCGGGCATAACTTCAAATTCAACGCGTCAACGAATAATTTCGTACTTAGAAAAGAGAAACGTAAATGTAACTTACCTAAAAGTATTTAGCAAACGTGATCGGCAACGATATGTCTCCGCTAAACTAAACATAATATCGATATATAGCATATCAAAATTAACCGTTTATACCCGCGTTTTGGTATTTGTAATAGACGAGAATTGCGCTAACATCGTTAACCAAAGAAACTTTTGGCCTGCCGGCGTGTCTTGTCGCGAATGGTTAAGTGAACGAGAGTGGCAACATAGCATTTCTGAGACCTCATATGAACAACATGAACAAGATGATCGCACCTCCTACAACAACCAATCATGACAATGAAAACCCTAATGAAAACTTTTTTCCTCATTGTATTAACTTATTGTTTTATAATGATGTGTAGTAGCCTTAGCATTGTAGCGTGGAATGTTCGGGGTATAATGTCATCCACCCTTTGTCTTAGTAACCTTATTAGGTTAACAAAATGTGACGTTTGTATATTGTCAGAACATAAACTGAAAGATACCTCGCTTGATTTCATGAATAGCCTAGAGAAAGGTTACCATTGTGTTGCAAAGGCAGATCCCATTACCGCCTGGGTATAAAGCTTACCATGGCAAAGGGGGTATAGCCATTCTGTATAAAGAGTCTCTACAATTTTATGTACAAGAGATTTATGAAACTAATTCGGACAGAATTGTTGTCATTAAATTAAAAATCCTTTCTATAGGATCATTGTATATATTTGGTGTATATATGCCTTCTAATGAGAACATAAATGATTATTTGTTTGTATTAGATGCTTTAGATTCTTTATATGCTTATTATAGAAACTACGGTCATGTTATTATAGGTGGTGACCTCAATGGTAGTTTGTTAGAAAAAGATAAGTTTATGTCTAACATACGAAAAAGGCAAGAACATGTAAAATTTAGTAGTAGGCATGACTTAATGTATGCTCATGGTAGAATTAAGTATAAAGGTCCCAATTATACGTTTATAGTTAAACAGTCAATGTTAGATTATGTTTTACTTGATGAAATTGTTCTTGGTCAGTTGAGGTGTTATGAAATTCTTGATGAAGGGACTATTAGTTCTACGTCTGATCATTTACCTCTTGTCGTTACAATTGAGTTAGACAACAGCCCTCACGTCTTACTACCACGTTGCGATCGCTTGCCTTCGTGGCACAAAATCACAAGCAATCAAATCGAACTTTATCAACATTTGTTAGATGAACCACTTAGGATTCTTTCATTGGACATTGAAAACTGTAAAATCGATATTGACAGTGCATACGACTCCCTTGTTTTAAACTTACAAGATGCTGCGAATTCCGCAATACCGAAAAACGCTTTTAACCCACATACCAAACCGTATTGGACTGCAGAGGTGAAAGAAGCTCATAAAAAAGAACGAACTCTTCGAGGTATCTGGATTTCGGATGGTAAACCACGTGGTATGCAATATGACAGCTATAGGGAATATAAACATGCCAAATACGAGTTTAGACGCATTCAATTAGCTGCGTGTGAGGAATACGAACAGAAGTGTTATGCCGATCTAAATAACGCCGCCGAATGTGACATTCGAATGTTCTGGAAGTCAGTAAAACGTTTTACTAGAAATAAAACCAAAGTTAAATCCAGAAATAATTTATAAAGACCAAATGTGTGATACACCAGAAACTGTAACGAGTGCATTTGCATCTTATTATGAAAACGTTTACAAAGAAAGTGATTACGATACGTTTGATGCCGACATGAAATGCGATATTGAATCTAAATATTCGGACATTTTACGAACTTGTAGTCAAGCTAACGAAAGTTTCCCAGGTGGTGTTATTACTGAAGTCGAAGTTGCGAGCTTAATTTCTAGCCTTAAACTTAAAAAAGCTCCAGGCCATGACCGAATCCAAAACGAACACCTGAAGTATGGTGGTAAAGATCTAATAAAAACTATCTGTAATTTATTCAATGCCATAAGCAAAATCGGTAGAATTCCTGAGAGATGGAAACTTGGACTAATAGTTCCTATTTACAAAGGTGGCACGAAAAGTAAAACCGCACCCGAGAGTTAAAGAACCGTCAGTTTACTGTCAGCAATACTTAAATTGTTTGAGGGCTTACTAAAAGCACGTATCACAACATTTGCATTTAAAGAAAAGTTTATAAACCCCCAGCAACAAGGATTTCAAAAACACCTCAGCTGCTCAACTGCTTCGTTTAATCTGCATGAAACAATTTATCACAATATTGAAATGTCTAGTAAAGTGTATGTTGCCTTTCTCGATAGCAAACAAGCCTTTGACTCCGTATGGAGAATAGGTCTTATGTACAAGCTTTTTAAACTAGGTCTTAAAGGAAAACTGTGGTGTATTGTAAATGATTAACATTGTAATACTTATAGTGCTGTAGTAGCCAACCAATCATTGTCCTCTTTTTTTCATGTTTCACAAGGTGTACGACAAGGGGGAGTTTTGTCTGGTCTTTTATATTTAGTATTTATAGATCAGATGTTGAATGAATTAGAAAATTTTGATAATAATGTTGGTGTCATTAACACTGTCAGTTGTTGTCCTGCCTTAGCAGATGACGTTTGCTGCACTAGCCTCTCTCCCTCCGGGCTACAAGATATACTAAACGTGTGTTCAAAATATGCGTGCCTATGGCGTTTTCGGTTTAATGCGAAAAAATCAGCAGTAGTACAATTTACAAAAAACTCCCGTGAACCTCAGTTACATGTAGTTTATCCATGGTCTGTAAATGGAGATCTTATTCCGATCCAAGAAGAGTACTCTCACCTTGGGGTGCTGATGAACCGATCTTTTAAATCGTATGACCGTACTGTTAGTGCGTATCGGAAGGGACAGAACTCTTATTTTGCTCTAAATAAACTTAAAAGTAAATCTACAAATCCAATTGTTCTATCCAAGTTATACAATACAGTTGTTTTACCGTCCGTATTATATGGCTGTGAAGTTTGGACTAACCTAAAATCTGCTGATTTCAATGCACTTAACAGATTCCAACATCTCGTAACGAAACAGATACTCGATCTAAAAACCAGAACAAGATCAGACATGTGTCAATCACTGTTAGGACTATATCCAATCACAGTGGAAATTGAAAAGAGAAAACTTATATTCTTACAGAAACTGGTATCATTAAACGACTCTCATAGATCAAAACAGATATTTTTGGTCCGTTTATTTTCCTTTTTGACTGACATCAACCGTAAACATTTTGGATTTGTCCCCGATGTATTTGAACTCCTACTTTTATATGATTTACATGACTTTTTAAAAGAATATTTGTTATCTGGACACTTTCCATCTAAACACGAATGGAAATCTATTGTTATGCAATCAATTCATAGTATTCAAGACAGTAACTGGAAAAAACGCACCAGCTCAGATAGTGACTTCTGCAGATTTGTTCAAATAGTCAACAAAACTGAAATTGCACCGTTTTGGAAATTGGCAAAAACCCGTTATGACCTTAAAAACTATTACTTTGAAACTAAACTACTAACTGAGCCACCCAACAGTATAATAGGTACTTGTGAACTTTGTAAACGACCATTCCAGGACTTTTACGAACATGTATGTTGTAACTGTCTATCGACACTTGCGTTTCGAAATCTGTTTTGGGATTTAATTATTGAAAACTTTCCACTTGATCTTTTCGTTAAACTGTACGAATACGATGAAACGCAACTATACTTAGTGCTTCTAGGAAAACCAATACCGGACAGTGATCTCGATGAGTACAACTTTAGAAGACTGTGTCACGTGCACATCGTACAGTCATTAAGCCATTACAACGTATTGTTGAGGAGAGGCTAATGCAGCGATTTTCATGTTCATATTTATTACTTAATAAACTTTTGTTACCTATTATCTGTTTTTCTATATAATTATGACTTATTTATTTACTCATTTATCTGCTCATTTTCTATGCATGTTTAGTACATTGTAAATATGTTTATGTTGTAAATGTTTGACATTACTCTATATCATTTAATCTCTTTAAGAGGAATAAAGTGATGATTGATTGATTGATCGTTTTCAACAGTTTGGATTTGACCTTCCAATGTTTTGATTTAATTAAATGCTACTGATGAGAGGTTACTCCTTGAAATATCTATAGATAACATATCCAAATCAACCGTTTATACCCGCGTTTTGGTATTTGTAATTTTCAATCCATCTGTAATTTCACATTATTTTGCACTTTCAAGCAAGAACCACAAAACTTTAATGGCTGTTATTCGTAATAATTCCTGTAATGCTAATTACCTATTTCCGTGAATATCATACATGTTTCTGATTGGAAAGATACAAAAAAGTTACAAGATTAGTATGTAATGATATCCGATTCTAAGGAAACTCAATAGAGATCATTAGAGTTAAAAATTACAAGAAAACCATAGAACAAATTTTAAGGGCAAAACTAATGAAATTAAGTGGCTCTAATGCCTTATCGAAGACTTTTAAAAAGGAAAACCATATTCAAAGACAAATTCTTCATTGAATTGAGGTCTCATTAAGATATATCAATTAAAATAGAACTAGGAAAAACTGTTTTAGCGCACTAAAACGGATGTCTCCCCTTCCTAAATTTGCCAAAATAACTTAAGTTAAACCTTGAGGTCAACAGGTCAAAATAACAATGACATACATTGTACAAAAAATTGCTTAATAATGATACATCTACATTCTAAAACCCTATGTCACAGGATAAATATTTAATGGTCTGGGAGGTTATGCGTGTAAAATTAGCATTTATTTGACCTTGAAGTCACAGGTCAAGGTCATTAAGGTGGCAACACATTGTTCCCATGATGACACACCATCATGTTAATAAAATAGTAAAATTAGCATTAATTTGATCTTGAAGTCAAAGGTCAAGCTCATATGAAAGTAATTCTGGTCCGCAACACATTATCTCATGTTGAAACATCCACATGCCAAATATCAAAGCCCTATATCAAAGGATAAAATGTTATGACCAGGACACACTTTGCACGTAAAATTATCATTGATTTGACCTCGAGGTCGAAGGTTAAGGTCATATGAAAGTCATTCTGGAACACAACACATCTTTCAGGGTGATACATCAACAAGTCAAATATTAAAGCCCTATGTCAAAGAACAAAAAAAGTTATGGCCCAGACATGTTTTACATATAAAATTAGCATTAATTTGATCTTGAGGTCAAAGGTCAAGGTCATATGAAGGTTATTGTGGTACATGACACATTGTCTCATGGTTATACATCCACATGTCAAATATTAAAACTCTATGTCAAAAAACAAAAAACATATGACCCTGACTAACTTTGCATGTAAAATTAGCATTAATTTGACCCTGAGGTCAAAGGTCAGGTCATATGAAGGTCATTCTGGTACATAAAACATCTTCTCATGGTGATACATCTACATGTCGAATATCAAAGCCCTATGTCAAAGAACAAACAAATTATGGCCTGAACATACTTTGGATGTAAAATTAGCATTTATTTAACCTTCAGGTCAAAGGTCAAGGTCATATGAAGGTCATTCTGGTATGCGACACATCGTCTTATGGTGATACATCTACATGCCAAATATCAAAGCCCTATCTTAAAGGATAAAAAAGTTATGGCCCGGACACGCTTTGTATGAGGAAAAGAAAAAGAAGAAGAAGAAGAAGAAGAAGAACTGACACAAAAACAATATGTCTCCCCCTTCTGGGAAGGGGAGACATAATTTCGTCTTATAAAGACCATGAAGACACGAACATGAATTATAGTACAAAGACTAACTGAGCTTTTCCCATCACTATGTGTCCATCGTTGTCGTCCGTCGTCGTCAGTTAACAATTTCAAAAACCTTCCCTGAAACCGCTAAAACAAACGATCCTCAATTTTAATAAATCTAATAAATAAAATCGCCACTATTCCTATAATAAAGAACGTTGAGTCAAACATCAGGTTTTTTCGCAAATAACTCAAAAAACGATGAAAGGTATCAACATCCTGACAGGGATAAAAGTAAAAAGTAATAAAAGTACCTTTCCTGAAATTGTGAAGAAGACTCAACAACCCATGTGGAAGTTATTGCCCTTTTTTAGCTCACCTGACCCTAAGGGTCATGTGAGCTATTGTCACCACTTGGCGTATGTCGTCCGTCCGTCCGTCGTCCGTCCGTAAACTTTTTAAAACGTTAACTCCTCTGACACCATAAGTCCAATTGCAACCAAACTTGGTATGGTTTTTCATTAGCATTCGGTGCTTAGAACTGATGTGGGGATTTTTGATTCGTCATAAAACATGGCCGCCGTGGCTAAAAATAGAACATAGGGGTAAAATGTAGTTTTTTGCAAATAACTCAAAAACGGCTACAGATATCAAAATTCTGGCAAAGTTAAAGTGATCAGCATCTCAAGATCTACCTACCCTGAAATTTTGAAGAAAACTCAACAACCCATGTATGAGTTATTGCCCTTTTTGTGGATTTTTTGCAAATTTTGCATCCGTTTAGCTCAATATCTTGAAAACTATACAAGATATTTGAGAAATTTAAATTGTAAATTGTTGAGCACATCGAGATCTACAAAATATGTAATAGGGTCAACGTTGTAGAACCTTTCTTATTAGGAGTTATTGCCCTTAGAACGTCAAAATTGAGCATTTTAACAGCATTTCCTCATTACATTGAAAACGTTAACTCCTCTGACACTTCAAGTTCAATTGGAACCAAACTTGGTATAGTTTTTTATTAGCATTAGGTGTATAGAACTGATGTGGGGATTTTTGATTGGTCGTAAAGCATGGCTGCTGTGGCTAAAAATGGAACATAGGGGTAATTACAGTTTTTTGCAATTAACTCAAATACGGTGACAGATTTTAAAATTTTGATTGGAAACAAAAGTGATCAGCACCTCAAGATCTACCTACCCTGAAATTTTGAAGAAAATCCAACAACCCATGTAGGAGTTATTGCCTTTTTTGTGGATTCTTTGCAAATTTTGCACCTGTTTAGCTCAATATCCTGAAAATTATACAAGATATTTGAGAAATTTAAATTGCATATTGTTAAGCACATCAAGATCTACTAAATATGTATAGGGTCAACGTTGTAGGACCTTCTCTATGAGGAGTTATTGCCCTAATAGATGTTATGCCCCTTAACTCCAAAAATGGTAGTTTTCTATTTTACAGATCGTGAACCATAGAAGATAAGGAAAAGCTTGTTTTAATGTTCAACTCCTCTTTTATTATTTATTTTCTATGTTAATTTCATCAATTCTTTCATTGATTTTCCTTAATATAGCTGAATTCTCACCGGATTGCAAAAAGCAATACATAGCTAGGTATAATTGTGTTTGAGTGCAAACACAGAAGACGACTCGTATAGAACACCATTTAAACATTTGCATGGAAATATGCCCAGATATCGAATTTAGTTAAAATTGGACAAAGAAGAGTGTAACCGGGCGCTAGTATAGTGAAGGGCCGATAATTAAAACCATTAGTCGAATCATTATTCTAATCGTAGCATTTATTTCAGCAAATCAAATGTACCCAGATAATAATTTTTAAGATGATTTGATGCTCTGTTTTCATCTCAGTACAAAAATTTACGATAAAAGAGACTATTTTAATTTTCAATTTTTAATTTTCCTAATCTACAGAGCAATATACCTACTTCCCCTGCATACGATGATTATATTTCACAACTTATTCGATATGCCAGAGCTTGCACTCATTTCACAGATTTTTTTTTATCAGACATCGATTTCTTTGTGACCGACTTTTGGAGCAGGGCTAAAAGAAAATACATTGCATACGATTCCTAAAAAATTCTTTCTTCGTTATCAGCCACTAGTAGAAATTGAGTTAAAAGATAAGGTGGTTAATTGTTTTAATTAGTGTTTGACTAGTCTGTTATACTGAGATGATCAACTCAATATCCCTATTGTGTCTCACAACTATGTTGTGTTTTATGGTCATTACCGGATCCTAAGATCGCAATGGAGGAGGGAGGTTTGGCGCCATAAAACCTGGTTTAACCCATCATTTCGTTTGAAATGCCTGTACCAAATCAGAACCATTGCGATCCACCAATTCTCAGGTATGACTGACTCGTTTTTGTCATTTTCTCTGGACTATGAGATTGATCATTCAAGTTCGGTGGTTTTGTTATTACCTTTATTCAGTAACGACAACCATTTCAAACAGGAAGATGGACAAAAATTCCGAAAACCACACCCAGTGTTCCCTAATCTGATATACCGAAACCGGACTTTTGAATATTTGCGAGGTATTTCCGATGGTGGGGGACTAGCTCTATCTTTGAACTTTACTTTTCTTTTCGTGGTTATATTGATAATGATTTCACTAAACGATTCGCGGTTTCGTTTATTTTGTCCCAGTTTGTATATTCTCAGGAACTTGAGATAAAGGACACAACGGATTCTAGCTATTAGAAGTCTGCTCCACATGTAGACCTGAATATCAAAGCAGTCTCAAGGAAGTCTTTGAACAACGCTCTGTGAAAATATGATGACATCAACTTAATTTTCAATCGTCAACTCTCTCTTCTTGTGTAGCAATAATCCGTCCGCTCCAGTTTATTGAGTTAACATGTCACAATTTATTCGATATTCCTAATAGGTGTTACGTGTATAGAAAGCAGGAACTGATTGCTCTTCAGGAGCAACTGAGTTCACTCTCGTTACGACTAAAGTTTGCGTTGTTGATTGCTTTTCAGTTGTTTTAATTTGTGTTTTAATATTTTGTGATTTTTCGTGTTGTTCTAGTTTACTGGTACTGCATTTGCTTTTCGGACTTTTGACATTCGAATACTTCATTTGTACATCTTTGCTTCTTCGATTGTATAATTTCAAAATTGTGTTAACACCAAGTTTTTGAAACGCAAATAAATATCCTCTCTGCTGGATTCGATTTCCCGTTAAAACTTCTTTTAGTTTGAGTACTTTTCCTCTATTATTGGAAGAACTTCCAATGTTTTGATTCAAATACTGAAAGGTTACTATTTATATTAGAATATGCATATACAGCTTAACAAAATAAACCGTTTTAAACTGCTTAGGTATTTGGGTTCTTTATTACAAAACAAAAAACTGTTATCTTTGTTATTCGAATGCCCTCTTCTTTATATCAAATGGAACGGGTAAACGTCAACTACGCATGAAAAAGGTTAAAATATATATCAAAATAATCAAGACTTAGCTGATTGTGTCTTTGAAAAGCAAAGGCCGGCTTAACCAGGTTTTGGCGCAAAACCACCATATTGCATTGTAAGACAATCTTATTGCTTGTATAAGTACAAAAAACAAAAACAACACAAGAAAAACAAAAGTTAAATGTTTATTATTTAAAAGTTAGTTATTTTATATTTATAAAAAAAACGTTTTAATTCTTATTTCTAACACTATGTGATGGTTGAAGCTGCTTGTGGTCGACACTGCTTGTGGACCTTTAAATTCACCGAGGTTAGCCTGTTCCGGTATCAGCACGTTTTGGGTTACAAACACTTAACAATTTTGTAAAACGGTTTTCCTATTTCAGGTAGAGGTAGATTTTAGTTCTTATTTTGGTCCCATGTCTGAATTATTTGGCGTTATTTTTCTATACTCTTCGAATTCATAACGTGTTTGGAATTTTCATCATTTTGGATAGAACGCCTCCGATTTGTTTTAAATATATAAAACGTGCGTCAGACGTAACAATATGTATTGCCTCTAATTAGATTTGTTGTAGTTTTTATTTTCATACAATGGCACCCTTTAGGACCTACTACATCAGAAAATTACTCGTTTGGTCTTAATTTATTCCAATATTAATCGTTGACATGCTTTTTTATTAGTGGTTCTTGTTTTAATCAATAAAACAACCGATTTATGAAATATCACTTTTAGCATCATGTTTTGAAGAATTTGTAAATCTAGTTAGTCATTATAAATTACATGGTTAATAAAGTTGTTTCAATTTCATGAAGTAATGGGTACAACCTTTGAATCTTTTAAGACATAGAACCTATCAATTTCGCAATTTTTTACATTGAATAAGAAGTACATAAATTTAAAAAATACTATCTAAAACTTACTTTTACGAACATAAAAACTCAATGTTTTGCAGTTTTCTATAAAATAATCTTATTTTAATTATTCGCGTTGTTTAAGTATTGTCCAGCATAAATATTTACTTTTGGTAAACTGGGTACTGTTAAACTGAGAAACGAAATGTAACCAAACGAGGCGAAGAGAAAACGAAATCGGAAATTTAAGAAAAACGACTGGTGTCGGCTAAAATCGATTTAGTTTTCTTTTTTTAACCAGTTTCGCTCGATTTCGTTTCCTTTCTTTACAGATTTCGGTTGCTTATTTTACTGTTTACGTTTCCTTCTTTACCGATATCGTTTTTGTTCCGCTCCGTTTCGTTTGGTTACTTTTGGTTTCTCAGTTTACCGGTACCCGCAAGTGGGCACATTCTATAATTAGATTGTCCTCTTTTTTTACACTGCGTTTTTTTCTTCAGTATTCCGTCGAAAAGAATACTTTCTGGTAGGTTTTTGAAAAATTTAACAGTTTCTTAAAAGGTTTTACAATGTATTCTTCAAATAGTGTGAATTTCATTATTAAAAAAAATGCCAAAATAACAGGTTCTATATCTTAAACATGTTATTTTTAATTGGCCAGATGTATCACCAAATTCATTTGAAGAACTAGTAGTTGATTAAATATCGAACCCGATTTCAAAACTTTACATTTTTACGTGAAGCTCGAATGGAGCGAATCATGTAATGTTTTACAATACTTTTTCTTGTGCATTTTCGCTCGGTCATCCAAACTACAATATCATCAACACGTTGTTTTATGTTTTAGAAAAAAATACTGGCACATACTGTGCCTGCAACATAAATTGTATAACTCTCTGCATTAAAATCAACAATTGGTTATAAATTACTAGCTTAGAGTAGTGCGACCAACAAATAAATGCTGAAAAGTTTAGAATAAACAGACTATAAGGTCAGAGGGAGTTATGTCGAACGGAGGATTTATTTCTTACGACTTGACTTAGCATTGCTGATTAATATATTTGGCTGGTCGGGTGCGTATTTTTGTGCTGTCCTAAATTATTATTTCTATTCATCCTGTATTGGGAAACAAGCTTGATGTTGTCTGTTTCTTCTAGTACTCTAGTTTGTGTTGGCCGATTTGTCTTTGCCTTTTCAAATTTTTGACTTTTTGATATTCAAATGCCCCATTTGTACCTTTTTCTTCTCAAAGACCTGTTTTCTCCTTTTGTTTTTAATTTTTACTATACCTATTGAATTATCAGTTAAATATATTGATAGAAACAAAAATCAGTGCTACAGATAGTTTAATCCCAGATGGTTTAAGTTTTGTTGCTTGATAATTCTGGTTATAATAATTTTAAAATGTATTAATACACTTCTAAAACTATTAATCTTATTTCATTTTATATAGAAAAATCAAATATTTTTTACTTTTATATAGGATTCAGTTAACAAAAATACACGCAATGTTTTGTAATCCTATTTTTCTATTTTTGAATTCGATGGTTGCCTTCTAGGAAGGTTATCTTTATTTGAAATCAATTGTCGCCGCCATCCAGACTGATATACTCCATTTTGATCAATTGGTTGCCATCCAGGCAGATCTCCGTTTGGATCAAATGATTGCAATCCAGGCAGTTCGCCCTTTGGATCAGATGATTGCCATCCAGGCGGATCAGATCCAGGCAGCTCTCCCCATCCAGGAGGATGAAAATCTTCTGTCCATCTGTCTCCAGGAATTGACGGCAGACCAACAACTTCCACTGGAGGCGGTCCTTCTATAGGAATTGCTGTATCGTATCCGGGCATTCCTGGAGCCGGACAAAGACATAATCTAGGACGTACAGGTCCAGGTGCTAAAACATGAAATTAAGTTATTAAAATAAAGTATTAAAACGGAAGGAATGAGTCTATGATCATTAAAATAGATTTTATTGTAAAACACATCATTTAGAGATGGATATGGATGGTTTTTTTTTCTTGTTTTTTATAGTCGTTTATAAGATCGAAGCTCATTATTTCCTGTGCGAACTACTGTAATTTATTTTACAGTTGGGCTTTTGTGTAATTGTGTTTATGACACAAAAAACTTTGAAAATTTATCAATTAATGCGTTAATTCATTCATTACTTAAATGAACTTTGCTTTGATATTTATGACACACAACAGCTCCATAGGCCCCTCTGTTTTTTGTTAGAAAAGTATATAGCATGACTCGTTCTATGATTATGATTTGGAAAGTTCGAAAATTGTGAGTAACATTTGACACATTATTTTTGTATGTTAATTTCTCCACTTACGTGATAGCTCGAAAGAAGCTCCAATCAGCCCAAGTGCGACAAATAAAAATATATTTACTTCCATCTTTTCTAAAAAAAAAAGAAGGAAACATTAGATAACACTTTGATTCACCAACTATAAATATCATTGTGCAAAAAAAAAACAATTACTTAACTCGATTTTGTTTTCGCAAATTTTCTCCTATCTAGTGGTCTATTGGTATGCTTGCCGTCCATTGTGTAGTTTGTATGGTCGGGTTTAAATATCATATGGAAAAGAAAGTCGAATGACCATACACGGCCGGCCAACAAAATGAGAAAGGACAAGGTACACAACCGTAAATGTGTATTAAGACCATTTTTCCCTCTCTATTATTGAAATTTACAAATCTGGTATACAGATGATTTCCTATGCTATTTAGAAGGTCAGATTAATAAACAAACTGATTTATTAATAAATTATGCATAGCATTTGGTATTGATAAAAATATTACCCAATCAACCTAAATATGTAGACTTACTTTCATCGATTTGATTTTTAAAAGTGTGTTATTTTTTGTGCTTTGTACAAGATTTATAAGGGGAAGGGTGGGCCAAAAAAAACTAGTTTAACCCCGCCATATGTTATATGTGCCTGTCCTCGGCCAGGAATCATTGTCAAAGCTTTTGTTTGTCCTTGTCAACTATCTGTGTTTTGTTCTATGTCTAGAAATGGGTCTTCCGTTGATAATCTAGGAATTTGTTTGAATCTTATGTATTGTATTTTTAGTCTCGGGCCAATGCAAGACGGCGAGCAGTGACATCTGGTCATGTTGAAGAGTGCTGGCGGTTTGCCATTGTGATTTTCTAAATTGCCGTTTCTTTAATGCTGGTTGTGTCGTGTACACTTATTCCACATCTCTTTATCGTCTATTACTGTCAAATTAGATAATATTGTACATTTTTTGACATTTTTATTTTTTAGTGTCTCTGCTTGTTTGTCCAAGAATGTTTGTGCTCAATTTCTAAATTCCCTTAAAAAATCTAGATCATTTAAAATGATTTTAGATCATGTTGGCGGAGGTCGTTGAAAAAACAATGTCAGCATTTAACTTTAACAGTTTTCTAGGTTTGTTGGTTTAAACCTAATTTAGGGGTATATAAACATTAAAAAACAGGATACATTATGGATATTGATTGCATGCGTCTACAAGTATAGATTTTAATGGATTATTCCAACTTTATTTCTCACAAAACAGGTGGCTCAATGGCCTTTGGCCGTTTTTTCTTAAATCCACAAAAAGTCTCGTACCAATTTAAAAAGTATACGTTCACAAAATTTTATTTAGATTAAAAGTTATTGTTAAAATATTAAAATCACTCTAGTCATATACTGTTAAGAAAGAGACAAAGGAAATGTTTTACTTACCTATTGTGTGGATTTTGCCTCCTTTATGAGACCTTAGCGATCGTGAGATATTATATACAATTCGGCAGTGATAAAAAAGTATATAATCGTCATTATTTTACAATTTTACTGTTATAAATAAAGTCAATTTTATTCAATTGTATTTAATTTAATTATTATTTTATTTTGTAGTTTCCTGTCACGCATTGATAACTACGGATAACTATGCGTTTTTTAGCAAAATGCATATCAACTGTAATTTATTTAACAATTTGATTCGTCGACTTTAAAATATTTTCTATCATTATATGGCGCAAAAACACAAAAAATATACATGATACTAGTATTATTTCATGTGATTATTACAACTTAATAAGTAGTTTAACTGAAGTGAACTCTTTAGAGATCATGGACACACAATTTTGTATTATCTCCTTTCAAGATGATGTCTTTCATGATTCGCCTCTAGAACAGCTTTGATAACGGACAGGCATCTGAATAACCGGAGTCGGCGAGGAATTACATTTGTATACGAGTAATTTTCCTATACTAAAGCAAACTATTTCTAAAAAAAAATCTTGTTTAAAAAAATATAATTAAAGATTTATTAAAATATTATGGTGAGTATAAACATACAACCACTAGCAAATGTTATGCAAGACGAAATGGTTAGTGATTGTTTTGAATAGTGGTTGGCTGGTTGCTGTACTGAGATGAACACCTTAACATCCCTATTACGTCTTCAGAACCGTGTTGTGTTTTCAGACACCACCGGACCCAAAGATCGCAATGGAAGGGGAAGGTTTGGCGCACCATAAAATCTGATTTTACCGATCATTTCTTTTGAAACGCCTGTACCTATTCGGGACCATTGCGGTCTTCAATTTGTTTGTTATGTTTTCCTTTTGTTTTTTCTCATGGACTTTTGATATTGATCCTCCAAGTTCAGTAATTTTGTTTTTACCTTTGCTCACAAGACTTAAAATCTCAAAGATACTAGTGATGAAAGCATCCCGAGAGTTTAAGTATGGTTCCCAATTCTGAACATTCATCTGTTTATAAATACAACAACTCTTATCTTTACAATTATGGCGTATTAATTAATTAAAAAGTCTCAAAAATTCACTTTTCATTTTACATGTTTTAAGCCACTGCCGTATTGAAAAAAGCAATTTCAGCCTACTATGGTGTAATAGTTATACCATGAGGAAAAGGTGTTTCTGGATATCCAGAAACACCGTATACCGAATAGTATAACTAACTTACACCCCAGTAAACTTAGAACAAAACTAGATTACAAATTTTTGATAGAAAGCAATAAAATGTGGCTTTAATTATAAAACTGAGTTAGTAAACATATTTCTGATTTTTTTCTTCCCCACACAGGGGCCTCTTTAATTCAAGATATTAAAGTAATAATAGATCAAAACATCATAAATTTTTAACAGTCTTTTTAAGCTTTAAAAATATAAATTGTTAATAAAACTTTTATTTAAGCTACAAAAAGTCCATTAAACAGAGGGATTGTTGCAGAATTTAACGAAAAATTGTCTTTAACAATCATTTGCTTCCCGAGTTGTATTATGCAAACTAGATACATACGACCCAAGTTTGAACTCACTCGGAAGTCCCCGCGCAAGCCCATTTAAAAATACTTTAGGAAATGAAAACAAACGTGTGGCTTTTGTAACTGTTTTGCTTTTTCCTTGCCCCGTTCATCTTTAAAATGATACCAATAACAAGAAAAAGTTGTTTAGAACTCCCCCAATGATAATCTTGTGTCATTCAATTAATCGAGTTTGGAGTTCGCGTTGTTGATTGATATTCAGTTATATTGTGTTTCCATGTTTTACATGTTGTCTGTTTTTGTCCCGTTCTTGTTGGCGTTTACTGGTTTTGTCTCTGCCCTTTCGGACTTTTGACATTCGGATACCCTATTGGTACATCTGCTTCTTTCAATTAAATAGGCCCGGTTAATATATAGCACGATAAAAAAAAACAGGTACGTGAGTTTAACATACGTGTGTGTTGTTATTATTTACATGTTAAACACTTTTTAATCAGTATTTCTTATAGCGGAAAGGTTTTACTTGTCAAATAAAGAGAGCCTGTGGTGTAGTGGTTGACGCGTCGGGGTACTAACACCGTGGTTCGTGGTTCGATCCTCGTCTGGGGTGAAAATTTCATGAAGCAATTTTCCGACTCTCTCTTGACACCATTTGCGAGGATGGTCTCAAAAACCGATGCTAGTCCTTCGGAAGGGACGAAAAAATGTTGTCCCGTGTATGGGAGAGCAATACCCCATGCACGTTAAAAACCCCTTTGTAGAGTTCGATAAGAGTAGGCTCAATGGGGGCCGCTATAAAGGCCACACTCGCAATCTGCCAGCTGGAGAGGGATTAAAGCATTAAGCTTGTTTCCCATTCCAGGGTAAATAAATATGTTTAAACTAAATAAAGAAGAAATATGAAATCATATTTAAACCCAGACTTTTACATGCTCGTACCTCAAAATACATTTTTGTTTGTTTTGATATGTTCGGTAAAAATCGGAATGTTGTTCACGAAAGTTAATAAGCTGCCATTGGTATCAAACTTCTTTAAAAAAAATCAGCACATTTCTAGCCGGTACACGCACATTATTAGAATTTTCATCTTCATAAAAGCGCGAAAGCTCTAATTTTATTGTTATGCAACAGCTAAGTGATTATTTTTACATTGCAATTTTTTTCCAAAAACTACTTTATTATTACTTTAAGCAACTGAGATGATTTTAGGATTAAAACAGATTAATCAACTTGTTAAACAGATTAATTACTTTACAAATAACTGATGATTTTGTATCATGCTAATTAAAACAGTGAACACTTCTAAACTGAATATCTTTAAGATTTAATTCAGTTTTTATATGACTATCAGGGAAGACGGATGTGCTTTGGCTGCTGTCCCTTTGAATATCATTAATTTCTGAGAGCAGGTAGTTTTAGTTGATGCATATTTGAAGAAAATTTATTACATTTTAATTTTATATTTTGTATTTTGATACATATGCAGTACGATGTCCCTTAGCGTGGGGTTCGATAAAGAGTCCTTCTCTCATCTACTTCCTGTTTTCCGACTTAGTCAATTTTTTGCATAAATGGTCAATAATGGACAATTTTCTTAACAGTTTTCTCAGCAACCTCTTATTACATCCTTTTGATATTTGGTAATCAGCATGGGTCCCATACCGTTGAAATTATTTCAGGTCTATTGTCTACCTACTTCCTGTTAAACAAAATCCGGCCATTTCTATCTTTGACCCATTTTGATGCCCCATCTTCGAAAGTTATTCGGACATGCAGTCGTCAGATACGTTTGTTTGTCCGTCCGTCTGTCCGTCTGTGTGTTCGTTCGTCTCTTATGTTGCGCAATATCGGCATTATGTCTCTTGGACATATTCTTGCTTTGTTTTGTTTGTTTATTTTCATTTTGTTTTATTTTATTTGTCTGTTTTTTTTGTTTTTTGTTTTTTTATTTTGCTACTTTTAAATTAGAATTGATTTTAAACCTTATGTTTTCATTTCCTTCTCAGATGCCCTGGGCTGGCTATTACAGAAGGTTTTTTGTGTGAGAACCTCTTTTGTTATGTAATAGTTATTACATGAGGAAGCGGTGTGTCAGTAAAAGATCACCCCGACGGCCGGAGGCCGGAGGGGGTGATCTTACTGACACACCAAGTCCATTGTAATAACTATTTTACCTCCCAGCCTTCAAAATGTGTCATGTAAAATTCTAATACAAACATTATTCTGTGCATTTAAGATCAAAAAAACATTTTTATAATATATATTATGGAGTATCCTTATTGGGCCCCCTCAATGTTCTTTATGTTCACTTTTTAGCGTATATTTTCCATCGGTTTCGTGGTCTAGTGGATATGAAGGTAGACTAGGAACGACGAGACGTTTAGTGAACATTTCTCAAAAAATGTGCTTTGAAAAGAAAAGAAATGAACAATAGAGTTGAAAAAGTAGAACAGGGAATTCCGATGTATGATCTGGCTCAGATCACCCATGTTAGAACAAAGGAGCTGGGATGTAAATGAATATGAGGTGTGTTTACAAGCGAAAACGCAGGGGTATCTAGAAACCCTTGTTTTTTTCCATTGTGAATTAAACATATTGTTCTTAGAACAAAAGAGTTATTCACACAAAGAAAGTTTCTGAAAATACAAATGACAACAAAGTTCCAGACAATAAATTTTGCTACGCCTGACGCGCGTTTCGTCTATTCTAGACTCATCAGAGCTCGAGGCGATCTACCAAAAATATTGAAAATGCCAAAAACTATATGAATATGAAGAGCATAGAACAATAAAACCAAAAATACCAAACTCTGGAACCAAATAATTATAATCAATCTATGTCTGGGGTAGGAAGAACCATAGGGTTTAGACAATTTTGAAATTTAGACGGATAATTTAAAGCTTTGATGTTTTCTCCAACTCAAAAGTGGTGGTGCCGGAGCGGGCTAACCTCGGGGAATTAAAACTCCACCAGCAGTGCTAACCTTTACGTGTGTTCGAAATACAAATGACAACAAAGTTCCAGACAATAAATTTTGCTACGCCTGACGCGCGTTTTGTCTATTCCAGACTCATCAGAGTCGCTCTACCAAAAATATTGAAAATGCCAAATACTATATGAATATGAAGAGCATAGAACAATAAAACCAAAAATACCAAACTCGGGAACCAAATTATTACTAAGATAATCAACCTATGTCTGGGGTAGGAAGAACCATAGGGTCTAGACAATTTTGAAATTTAGACGGATAATTTAAAGCTTTGATGTTTTCTCCAACTCAAAAGTGTTGGTGCCAGAGTGGGCTAACCTCGGGGAATTAAAACTCCACCAGCAGTGCTAACCTTCACGTGTGTTCGAAATACAAATGACAACAAAGTTCCAGACAATAAATTTTGCTACGCCTGACGCGCGTTTTGTCTATTCCAGACTCATCAGAGGCGCTCTACCAAAAATATTGAAAATGCCAAATACTATATGAATATGAAGAGTGTAGAACAATAAAACCAAAAATACCAAACTCGGGAACCAAATTATTACTAAGATAATCAACCTATGTCTGGGGTAGGAAGAACCATAGGGTTTAGACAATTTTGAAATTTAGACGGATAATTTTAAGCTTTGATGTTTTCTCCAACTCAAAAGTTCGACTTTAAACAATAGAACTGGGGTGTAACTACTATTGATTACTAGTCACTTACCGCTTCCAGTTGTTGGATCGAATCCTGGTTTGTAATTAACAAAAAACGGGACTTTCCCATCATCATACATATTCCCTTTGCCAAGTCATTTAACAACTAACGTGAAAAGCCCTGTTTGTGTTTCTTGGAAGGGATCCATTCATTTGAATTTTAGGATTGGTTTTGAATCATACACATTGGATTTTAATATGAAATCAATTGCAAAATGACGAACAGCGACCACTTGTCTCATTGAAGGATTCATGATTTTAAATTGGCTTTTATATTGTGGTCTGTGTCACGTACACTTATTCAACAGCTCATTATCTTCTATTTCTTCTTTGTATTGTTACAATTAATCAAATAAGTATGTGGTTGCCTGGAATCGTATGGAAGCGTTATCGACATATATCAAAGCAATCCGATGAAACTGGTGCTTAGGGTCGTCCTTTACTTGCAGCGACATTGTGAGCATTAGCACCACATTGAAGATCTGTGTCAAAAGCACTTTCCTTTTCTTTGTTTCATTTAGATATGTATCAGGTGATTTAGTGTAGTGCATTTCTTCGTTTTTCAGTGTTTTTAAACAATTTGTTTCCTCAACCTTGCATTTCTAAAATGAAATTTACATACAGTAGAAAACCATAAACGGGAGATCACTTGCACAAGTGGTAAAAGGTGAATCATTTAATTATCTTGGTTTAACTTTTATGTTTGATTTAAAGGGGCAGAAGTCACTAAGTATGTATTCTGAACAAAGCAAGGAAAGGTTATTTAGACCATTACATCAATAAGAAATTCGCACTCAACACTTTCGAGTACATGTATGCATTCTTGAGCTCAAACAACGCATATTTCTTTTAATTAATATTTTTTCGATGACAAATATGTTTTATATCAAATGTGTGATATTATACCAATACACATCAATGTACCAAAGGACAACATGCTGTTGAATTTAAGAAGGATTAATCTACATGTTTATAAAATACTACATGGAACAATTTTGTTCCTTGGTATTAAAAGAAATAAACAATTACGATAAAACCATGTTTATTAATTTAGTACTTCTTAGTTCTAAGTATTATTTTGTGAATGTATCAACCACATTTAATTTTTTGTATTATATGCATTTATATCTGTCTTTTGATGTATTGTTTGGGGAAACCGTCGGTTGAATGCATTGATCGGAATATGTCTTGATTTATAAATGACTTACGTTTTAATTAAAGTGTTAAACGGTTGAAAAAATACATAGAATTTCTTAAGTTTTGACAAAAGAAGTATCTAAGTACATATATGTAAAAATGTATTAATATACATAAGTAATTTTTTCTTTAATAAATGCATAAAATATTCAATATTGTTCCTATTTGATAGCGTTGAATTATTGACCGGTCAATAGTTGCCAGCTATTCCCCCTCGCCACAACTATTTGACATCTGAAGTCATTAATCCCCGCCTTCAGCCGATCCTGTTCATTGATTAAATTTGAATGATATATTCACTCATGTTACGTCACACAGAAAGTATATTTGCATGAGTTTGCCGTGCAACACTAATACTTTTGAAATTGGTTGCATGATGTATGGAACTTTTAAATGTTTTGTACATAGTCGCGTTTTGGTTTATGTCGCTAAAATTCTAAACGTTTTGTCTGCTGTTTTATTTGATATGATAAAACACTTTGGGCTTGATTATTCGTCAAGAGCAACTATTACACCTCAGGGAAAATTATCTTTATATTTCCCTCATACCCAGTAGTATAATATAAGTTAATATACGTATATATAAATAAAATTTTATGCATAACTGTCATTTCTGCAGCAATTGTTATAATGACCGGATGATATGTCTGTTTTTTAAACTGTAAGGGAAAGGTTTTTTTGTAGTATATTTTATATATTTAAATTATAAAATAACGACGCTATTTGTAAAATTATATTTATCATTTTATTAAGAAAATTATTACTATCATGGTGTTTCCGCTTAAACAGCATCATCATCCAAATTGTTATGGATCATTAATGTCTGCTATCAACAGTTAGTCCAGCGGGCCTTGAACATAAATAACATACTTTAACATCACAAATTCATTGTTGTTGTTGCCAGCTTCAAATGTCGAAAGATGTATTGTGTTATGTTATGTTATTTGTGCCCAATGCCTTGTTTTAAATTTAGGGAATGTTTTCTTTCCTTCGGCAATTGTTCGGAACAATTTATGTGCGTTCTTGTTATAATCCATTATCACCATCATCAAATGTTTTATTTAATGTTCCTCTAATACTCTTTTATTTGTCTTTTTTTATCTGGTCGAACTTGTTTATATCCTGATTATGGCTGTAATCGCCGACAGGACAGTAAACAGACAACAAACAATCAATCAATCGAATTCAATTGAATTTTACTTTGTGTGTGTGTTGCATTATATAATTAGAAATTATGTTTAAGAAGAAATCATACATTTTTTTTTAATAATTTTACCGCGGCATACGTGACTATTTTAGACTGACATCATTGTCAAAACATTTGGTTCCGCTTTATTTCTTGGATTGGTCACTACCTAGATGTTTTACATCCACCGAGAGGAAAACAAAATTTCCTTGGAAAGCCAGCAACAATTAATTAAATGGACGCACAAATCGATAATTAGCATACAAATGTTATTTTTTGTTACATATATGATACAGTGACGTGCAAAAAGTATTCAGTCACAATGGCGGTCTTGTTTACGTTGCAAAGTGAAAGTAGACTAAAAACGTCCTTGTCCCCTGACGTAACAACCCATGTGACAAAGGTAAGGTATTTTAAGGTTTTCCATGTCACATGATAAGGCCTTAAAATAAAAATTTTCTGTCGTCTGCTAACTGTCAAGGTCGAAATAAATAAAAACAAAAGATGGGGCGGAAGAGTCAAGAATTGTCAAACGATGTTAAGAAAATGATTATAGAGCTTTTCCAGAATGGATTTTCACGACGTAAAATAGGGGAAGTCTTGAGGATTCCAAAATCTACAGTTATAGACATTGTTCGTAAGTTTCTGACCAGCGGTTCTGTAGAAAATAAGCCTAGAAGTGGAAGACCGGCATTGATGAAAGAACGTGCGTATCGGAAGTTGGAGAGAATGGTTAAAACCAATCGTAGGGCCTCTCTAAGTGACATTTTGTTGAAATTTAATGAACACAAACCCCAACCCAGTTACTAAAAGATCCATTCAGCACCATTTACATAAACATGGATACAACAGACGTGTGTGCAAGAAAAAAGTTGTTGTCCGAGAGGTGAACAGACGGAAAAGATTGTCATGTTGTAAGGAAAAGCGGTATTGGACAGTTCAGCTTCACTGGAAACGTGTTATATTTTCGGACGAGAGTAAAATAGTTATTGGACAAGACCTTCGTGTGTACGTTTGGAGGAAACGCGACGAAGGCTGGAGACCAGATCTTGTTGAAGCCCGCTCAGCCAAGCCTAAGTACGAGGTGATGATATGGGGCTGCATTTGTTGGCACGGGGTCGGCACAATAACTTCAGTTAACGGAAATATTAATGCAGCAAAGTATATTTCTATCCTTGATGACAATCTCTGGCCTGTTATCGCTCGTCATTTTGCTGCCGGTAGGTATTATTTTCAAGACGACAATGCGCCTGTCCACCGCGCTAGGGTAACCCAGGAATACATTGCTGCAAATGGAATAAACGGTATGAGTTGGCCTGCCCAGTCACCAGACATTAACATTATTGAAAATGTGTGGCTCTACATTAAACGGAAGCTCCAAACCCGTGTGAATTTCATAAAATCTAAAGACGAACTGGTCCGAGAAATTGAAGCTATTTGGATGAACATTACACCTGCATACATTCAAAGCCTTTATATGTCAATTCCTAGGAGGATTTTAAATGTGATTAGACTTAAAGGACACCTGACAAAATACTGAAGGTAGGAACATTAAAGATTTTACAGAAAACATAAGAAATTTTTATATTTTAGCCATTTATTTTTCTACTTTCACTTTCATGTTTTCTTACGTCAGCCATTGTGACCGAATACTTTTTGCACGTCACTGTAAGTCCAAATTTATCTTGAGGGATCTCTCTGTTTCTTAAGCAGACCAAAGAGACGGATTTGGCGCCGTGGAACCTTTATTTCTTTAAAGGGCCTGTGCCAAGTCGGGACTTGTAGAAATTTCCTGCCTCGTTTTGTCTTTTCTCTCGTACATTTGAAATCAATTCTCCAAGGTCGGTAGTTTTGTTATTACCATTAACACTTTTGTGTTGAGCAACAAGCGAATAGAATTTTCCGTGTTAACTGTTTCAAAATTGTCAAGCATCTAAAAATCTTTCGTTCATTGAAGTCCGATTTTGAGTTCCAGTTCGGCATACTTTGGTTATAATTCTCATGCTCTTCGTCTGCATAGCGTTTGGCATTTGCTTTTTAGAGCAAAGTGCATATCATGCAGGTATTGCAAAATTTAAAGCGCTGAACTTGTAATTTTAATTTTTAATTACTATTACACCCCAGTTCTATTGTTTAAAGTCGAACTTTCATTTACAGAAACTTTCTTTGTGTGAGTAACTCTTTTGTTCTAAGAACAATAGGCTTAATTCACAATGGCAAAAACAGGGGTTTCCAGATACCCCTGCTTTTGCGCTTGTGAACACTTCTCATGTTCATAGAACAAAAGAGCTTCTCACACAAAGAAACTTCTGTAATATCCAGCCAAGGGCATCTGAAAAGGAAATGAAAACAGTTCACCTTATAAGGTTTAAAATCAATCTTAATTTCAAAGTAGCAAAATAAAAAAATAAAAAACAGACAAATAAAACAAACATTAAAAAATGAAAAGAAACAAGCAAAACAAAGTAAGAATAAGTCTAATAGACATAATGCCGATATTTCGCAACATTAGAGAGGGACGAAAACACAGACGGATGGACGAATAAACGTATCCAACGACTGTATGTCCCAATAACTTTCGTAGATGGGGCATCAAAATGAGTCAAAGATAGAAATGGCCGGATTTCGTAAAACAGGAAGTAGGTAGACAGTAGACCTGAAATTAATTCAACTGTATGGGACCAATGCTGATTACCTAATTTCAAAAGGATGTAATAAGAGATTGCTGAGAAAACTGTTTAGAAAATTGTCCATAATTGATCATTTATGCAAAAAATTAAATGAGTCGGCCAACAGGAAGTAGATGAGAGAATGACTCTTAATCGATCCCCACGCTAAGGGGGATTGATTAAGAGTCGTACTGCACATGTATCAAAATACAAAATAAAAAATTAAAATGAAATAAATTTTCTTCAAATACGCAATTTCCTTAACTTAAATTACCTGCTCTCAGAAATTAATGATATTCAAAGGGACAGCAGCCAAACCACATCCGTCTTCCCTGGTGGTCATATAAAAACTGAATGAATCTTAAAGATATTCAGTTTAGAAGTGTTCACTGTTTCAATTAGCATGATACAAAATCATCAATTATTTGTAAAGTAATTAATCTGTTTAACAAGTTGATTAATCTGTTTTAATCCTAAAATCATCTCAGTTGCTTAATATCTTGAATTAAAGAGGCTCCTGTTTGGGGAACAAAAAAATCAGAAAAATGTTTAATAACTCAGTTTTATAATTAAAGCCACTTTTTAGTGCTTTCTATCAAATTTTTTTTAATGTAGTTTTGTTCTAAGTTTACTGGGGTGTAAGTTAGTTATACTATTCGGTATACGGTGTTTCTGGATAAGAAACAGACTCGGACCTCCGGTCCTCGGGGTTTCTTATCCATAAACACCTTTACCTCATGGTATAACTATTACAGAATTTATTTGTTGCTAGTTTTCAATAATAAATGAATAAATAATTATTGAACAAATAGATAATTTTAAGCAAATCAAATCATATATATGACACATAACAATCTGATCTGTTGTTCTGGATTAAGATAAATTTTTTGTCACAACACGGTTAACCATATGTGCTCTAGGCTAAAGTTATCTTAAGGGTTGTTTAATGATAATTCTAAGTAGCAGAGTGATCAAGGGATGAAGACCATGGACCAGGCAATAAAGCAGACCTTAAGAGTTTGAAATAGAAGATAATGAGATGTGGAATAAGTGTTTACGACACAACTTACAATATAAACGACAATTTTAAAAAATCCACAATGGAAAAAGGCCAGCAGCCTTAAATGTGACCAGTGGTCGCTGTTTGCTGTTTTTCAATTTGCCCTGGATTGAAAACAAACTACATATGATTCAAGCCCAATCATAAAGTGCAATAATAGACTCTCTTCTTGACAATTAACATAAATTCGACGATATAAAAACATAAGCTTTGATAAAGATTCCTGACTTAGGATGGGCACATTTAAAATGTGGCGATGTTAAACTTGTTTTTTTGGCGCCAACCTTCCCCCTTTTGATAATCAACTAGGAAAAATTGTTTTAGCGCACTAAAACTGATGTCTCTCCTTCCTTAAATAACACAATTTCAACCTTAAGGTCAAAAGGTCAAAGTCACATTGACATACATTGTACAACAAAATGGTTTAATGATGATACCTCTACATTCTAAAGCCTTATGTCAAAGGATAAAAAAGTTATGGCCTGGAAGGCTTTGCATGCCAAATTAGCATTTATTTGACCTTGAAGTCACAGGTTAAGGTCATTAAGGTTGGCGACACATTGTTCCCATGATGACACATTATCATGTCAAAAATCAAAGCCCTTTAAAGGATAAAAATATATATGACCCAGACATGTTTTACGTGTAAAATAGCATTAATTTGATCTTGAGGTCAAAGGTCAATGTCATATGAAGGTCATTCTGTTACGCAACACATCGTCTCATGGCAAAACATCCATATGCCAAATATCAAAGCCCTTTATCAAACGATGCCAGACACAGTTTCGTAGAAAAGACTTGTGGTGGTAGCCCAATATATTGACCAATGAGTGAAGGGAATCCTGTCTATTTTTGTACCGGAAGTTAGAATGACCATTTATTTTGTACTTTTGTGATTGTTTACATGAAAAACATCATATCAGGTCTGCTTTTGTAAAATAAAATATTTTTTGGATAATATTAGTACAAAGGGGGATAACTATAAAACCCTCCATTTTTGAATGTGACAAATCGCCACTTTTTATGTAAACAGAGATATTTCTAAAAAAAGCAGGTAAACGTACCCCAATATTTTCACAGTTTGCAAAAGGAAACATGGCCTTTCAGATATTTCTGGTTCAGGTATTTTCAT
This sequence comes from Arcuatula senhousia, assembly GCA_963971305.1. Classification (NCBI taxonomy): domain Eukaryota; kingdom Metazoa; phylum Mollusca; class Bivalvia; order Mytilida; family Mytilidae; genus Arcuatula; species Arcuatula senhousia. Next base: position 19,397,171 of record OZ020308.1, on the reverse strand, counting down.
TATTGTAGAAGTTACTGAAATCAAGTCTAGAAAATGTGATGACCCCCCTTAATTTTTCACTAAAACACCCCCTTTTAGGTCTGTTTTTGGCACTTTTATTGGACTAAACTGACTTTTATTGATTCATAAAATAGAGACCATCAATAAGAGTGTAGATTTATCTTTTTATTGATATATAAATGTCCATAGTGCAAGTGATAGCCAGATTTTATTCAGAGCATGGAAATGACATTGCTTTGGTCCAATTACGTCACTTTGAATTACTATGTCCTGCACCCTTTAAAGGCATATAATAAGATTTTGAATGCTTTACCTGGTCTATTACAGTCCATTTTAGTGCTGCAACCAATTGTGAATTTGCTTATACACACAATACCAATGTAATGGTCCATTTGTAGCTTTCTAATATTAATATGTTATGCAAAAACACCATAGCAAGCGGTTATTCGATATGCCAGAGCTTGCACTCATTTCACAGATTTTTTTTTATCAGACATCGATTTCTTTGTGACCGACTTTTGGAGCAGGGCTAAAAGAAAATACATTGCATACGATTCCTAAAAAATTCTTTCTTCGTTATCAGCCACTAGTAGAAATTGAGTTAAAAGATAAGGTGGTTAATTGTTTTAATTAGTGTTTGACTAGTCTGTTATACTGAGATGATCAACTCAATATCCCTATTGTGTCTCACAACTATGTTGTGTTTTATGGTCATTACCGGATCCTAAGATCGCAATGGAGGAGGGAGGTTTGGCGCCATAAAACCTGGTTTAACCCATCATTTCGTTTGAAATGCCTGTACCAAATCAGAACCATTGCGATCCACCAATTCTCAGGTATGACTGACTCGTTTTTGTCATTTTCTCTGGACTATGAGATTGATCATTCAAGTTCGGTGGTTTTGTTATTACCTTTATTCAGTAACGACAACCATTTCAAACAGGAAGATGGACAAAAATTCCGAAAACCACACCCAGTGTTCCCTAATCTGATATACCTAATTTCACCGAAACCGGACTTTTGAATATTTGCGAGGTATTTCCAATGGTGGGGGAATAGCTCTATCTTTGAACTTTACTTTTCTTTTCGTGGTTATATTGATAATGATTTCACTAAACGATTCGCGGTTTCGTTTATTTTGTCCCAGTTTGTATATTCTCAGGAACTTGAGATAAAGGACACAACGGATTCTAGCTATTAGAAGTCTGCTCCACATGTAGACCTGAATATCAAAGCAGTCTCAAGGAAGTCTTTGAACAACGCTCTGTGAAAATATGATGACATCAACTTAATTTTCAATCGTCAACTCTCTCTTCTTGTGTAGCAATAATCCGTCCGCTCCAGCTTATTGAGTTAACATGTCACAATTTATTCGATATTCCTAATAGGTGTTACGTGTATAGAAAGCAGGAACTGATTGCTCTTCAGGAGCAACTGAGTTCACTCTCGTTACGACTAAAGTTTGCGTTGTTGATTGCTTTTCAGTTGTTTTAATTTGTGTTTTAATATTTTGTGATTTTTCGTGTTGTTCTAGTTTACTGGTACTGCATTTGCTTTTCGGACTTTTGACATTCGAATACTTCATTTGTACATCTTTGCTTCTTCGATTGTATAATTTCAAAATTGTGTTAACACTAAGTTTTTGAAACGCAAATAAATATCCTCTCTGCTGGATTCGATTTCCCGTTAAAACTTCTTTTAGTTTGAGTACTTTTCCTCTATTATTGGAAGAACTTCCAATGTTTTGATTCAAATACTGAAAGGTTACTATTTATATTAGAATATGCATATACAGCTTAACAAAATAAACCGTTTTAAACTGCTTAGGTATTTTGGTTCTTTATTACAAAACAAAAAACTGTTATCTTTGTTATTCGAATGCCCTCTTCTTTATATCAAATGGAACGGGTAAACGTCAACTACGCATGAAAAAGGTTAAAATATATATCAAAATAATCAAGACTTAGCTGATTGTGTCTTTGAAAAGCAAAGGCCGGCTTAACCAGGTTTTGGCGCAAAACCACCATATTGCATTGTAAGACAATCTTATTGCTTGTATAAGTACAAAAACAAAAACAACACAAGAAAAACAAAAGTTAAATGTTTATTATTTAAAAGTTAGTTATTTTATATTTATAAAAAAAACGTTTTAATTCTTATTTCTAACACTATGTGATGGTTGAAGCTGCTTGTGGTCGACACTGCTTGTGGACCTTTAAATTCACCGAGGTTAGCCTGTTCCGGTATCAGCACGTTTTGGGTTACAAACACTTAACAATTTTGTAAAACGGTTTTCCTATTTCAGGTAGAGGTAGATTTTAGTTCTTATTTTGGTCCCATGTCTGAATTATTTGGCGTTATTTTTCTATACTCTTCGAATTCATAACGTGTTTGGAATTTTCATCATTTTGGATAGAACGCCTCCGATTTGTTTTAAATATATAAAACGTGCGTCAGACGTAACAATATGTATTGCCTCTAATTAGATTTGTTGTAGTTTTTATTTTCATACAATGGCACCCTTTAGGACCTACTACATCAGAAAATTACTCGTTTGGTCTTAATTTATTCCAATATTAATCGTTGACATGCTTTTTTATTAGTGGTTCTTGTTTTAATCAATAAAACAACCGATTTATGAAATATCACTTTTAGCATCATTATAAATTACATGGTTAATAAAGTTGTTTCAATTTCATGAAGTAATGGGTACAACCTTTGAATCTTTAAAGACATAGAACCTATCAATTTCGCAATTTTTTACATTGAATAAGAAGTACATAAATTTAAAAAATACTATCTAAAACTTACTTTTACCAACATAAAAACTCAATGTTTTGCAGTTTTCTATAAAATAATCTTATTTTAATTATTCGCGTTGTTTAAGTATTGTCCAGCATAAATATTCACTTTTGGTAAACTGGGTACTGTTAAACTGAGAAACGAAATGTAACCAAACGAGGCGAAGAGAAAACGAAATCGGAAATTTAAGAAAAACGACTGGTGTCGGCTAAAATCGATTTAGTTTTCTTTTTTTAACCAGTTTCGCTCGATTTCGTTTCCTTTCTTTACAGATTTCGGTTGCTTATTTTACTGTTTACGTTTCCTTCTTTACCGATATCGTTTTTGTTCCGCTCCGTTTCGTTTGGTTACTTTTTGTTTCTCAGTTTACCGGTACCCGCAAGTGGGCACATTCTATAATTAGATTGTCCTCTTTTTTTACACTGCGTTTTTTTCTTCAGTATTCCGTCGAAAAGAATACTTTCTGGTAGGTTTTTGAAAAATTTAACAGTTTCTTAAAAGGTTTTACAATGTATTCTTCAAATAGTGTGAATTTCATTATTAAAAAAAAATGCCAAAATGACAGGTTCTATATCTTTAACATGTTATTTTTAATTGGCCAGATGTATCACCAAATTCATTTGAAGAACTAGTAGTTGATTAAATATCGAACCCGATTTCAAAACTTTACATTTTTACGTGAAGCTCGAATGGAGCGAATCATGTAATGTTTTACAATACTTTTTCTTGTGCATTTTCGCTCGGTCATCCAAACTACAATATCATCAACACGTTGTTTTATGTTTTAGAAAAAAATACTGGCACATACTGTGCCTGCAACATAAATTGTATAACTCTCTGCATTAAAATCAACAATTGGTTATAAATTACTAGCTTAGAGTAGTGCGACCAACAAATAAATGCTGAAAAGTTTAGAATAAACAGACTATAAGGTCAGAGGGAGTTATGTCGAACGGAGGATTTATTTCTTACGACTTGACTTAGCATTGCTGATTAATATATTTGGCTGGTCGGGTGCGTATTTTTGTGCTGTCCTAAATTATTATTTCTATTCATCCTGTATTGGGAAACAAGCTTGATGTTGTCTGTTTCTTCTAGTACTCTAGTTTGTGTTGGCCGATTTGTCTTTGCCTTTTCTAATTTTTGACTTTTTGATATATCAATATCAAATGCCCCATTTGTACCTTTTTTCTTCTCAGAGACCTGTTTTCTCCTTTTGTTTTTATTTTTTACTATACCTATTGAATTATCAGTTAAATATATTGATAGAAACAAAAATCAGTGCTACAGATAGTTTAATCCCAGATGGTTTAAGTTTTGTGGCTTGATAATTCTGGCTATAATAATTTTAAAACATATTAATACACTTCTTAAACTTTTTAAACTTATCTCATTTTGTATAGAAAAATCAAATGTATTTGCCTCTTATGTAGGATTCAGTTAGCAAAAATATATGCATTTTTTTTGTCATCCTATTTTTCTTCTTTTGAATTCGATGGTTGCCATATAGAAAGGTTATCTTTATTTGAATTCAATTGTCGCCGCCATCCAGACTGATATACTCCATTTTGATTAAGTGGTTGCCGCCCAGGCAGATCTCCATTTGGATCAAATGATTGCCACCCGGGCAGATCTCCATTTTGATCAAGTGGTTGCCGCCCAGGCAGATCTCCGTTTGGATCAAATGATTGCCATCCTGGCAGATCTCCATTTGGATCAAATGATTGCAATCCAGGCAGTTCGCCCTTTGGATCAGATGATTGCCATCCAGGCGGATCAGATCCAGGCAGCTCTCCCCATCCAGGAGGATGAAAATCTTTTGTCCATCTGTCTCCAGGAATTGACGGCAGGACAACAACTTCCACTGGAGGTGGACCTTCTATGGGAATTGCTGTATCGTATCCGGGCATTCCTGGAGCCGGACAAAGACATAATCTAGGACGTACAGGTCCAGGTGCTAAAACATGAAATTAAGTTATTAAAATAAAGTAGTAAAACTGAAGGAATGAGTCTTTGATCTTTAAAATAGATTTTATCATAAAATACACCATTTAGAAATAGATATGGATGGTTTTTTTTCTTGTTTTTTATAGTCGTTTATAAGATCGAAGGTCATAATTTCCTGTGCGATCTATTGTAATTTATCTTACAGTTGGGCTTTTGTGTAATTGTGTTTATGAGACAAAAAAACTTTGAAAGTTTATCAGTCAATGCGTTTAATTCATTACGTACTTGAATGAACTTTGCTTTGATACTTATGACACACCACAGCTCCATAGGTCCATCTGTCATTTGTACATGTAAGTAATAAAAGAATGTTGCCTGACTCGTTCTATGGTTATGCTTTGGAAAGTTCGAAAATTGTGAGTAACATTTGACACATCATTGTTGTATGTTAATTTATCCACTTACGTGATAGCTCGAGAGAAGCTCCAATCAGCCCAAGTGCGACAAATAAAAATAGATTTATTGCCATCTTTTCTTAAAAAGGGAAACATTAAATAACACTTTGGATCAACAACTATAAACATGATAAATAACATTATGCAAAACAAAAACAAAAACAGATACTTAACTCGATTTTGTTTTCGCAAAGTTTCTCCTATCTAGTGGTCTATTGGTATGCTTGTCGTCCATTGTGTAGTTTGCATGGTCGGGTTTAATTATCATATGGAAAAGAAAGTCGAATGACCATACACGACTGCCCAACAAAATGAGAAAGGGCAAGGTACATAACTGTAAATATGTATTAAGACCATTTTGCCCTGTCTATTAATGAAAGATACAAATCTGTTATACAGAAGATTTCTTATGCTATTTAGAAGGTCAAATAAATAAACAAACTGATTTATTAATAACTTTTGCATATCATTTGGCATTGATAAAAATACTGCCCAAACAAACTAAATATGTAGACTTACTTTTATCGATTTGATTTTTAAAGTGTGTTGTTTTTGTGCTTTGTACAAGATTAACAATAGGGGGAAGGTTGGGCCCAAAAACCTAGTTGAACCCCGCCACATTTTATATGTGCTTGTCCTAAGCCAGGAATCCTTGTCAAAACTTTTGTATATCCCTGTCAACTATCTGTTTTTTTGTTCTTTGTCCAGAAATGGGTCTTTCGTTGCTAATCTAGCGATTTGTTTGAATCTTATGTATTGTATTTTTAGTCTTGGGCCAATGAAAGACAGCGAGCAGTGACCTCTCTCTGGTCATGTTGAAGACAGTGGGCGGCTTCCCATTGTGATTTTTAAATTGACGTTTCTTTATTGTCGGTTGTGTCGCGTACACTTATTCCATATCTCTTTATCGTCTATTACTGTCAAATTAGATAATATTGTACAATGTTTGGGGCATTTTTTATTTTTTAGTGTCTCTGCTTGTTTGTCAAAGAATGTTTGTGCTCAATTTCTAAATTCCCTTAAAACATCTAGATCATTTTAAAAGATTTTAGATCATGTTGGCGGAGGTCTTTAAAAAAACAATGGCAGCATTTAACATTAACAGTTTTCTCGGTTTGTTGGTTTAAACCTAATTTAATTAAGGGTATATAAACATTAAAAACAGGGTAGATTGTGGATATTGATTGCGTGCGGTTACAAGTATAGATTTTAATGGATTAACGCAACTTTATTTCTCACAAAACAGGTGGCTCAATGGCCTTTGGCCGTACTATTTCCTTCATGTTTTTGGTTTTTTGTTTCTTAAATCCACAAAAAGTATCGTACCAATGTAAAAAGTATATGTTCACAAAATTTTATCTAGATTAAAAGTTATTGTTAGAATATTAAAATCACTGTAGTCATATACTGTTTAGAAAGAGACAAAGGAAATGTTTTACTTACCTATTGTGTGGATTTTGCCTCCTTAATAAGACCATAGCGATCGTGAGATATATATAAAATTCGACAGTGATAAAAAATATATTATCGTCATTATTTTACAATTTTACTGTTATAAATGAAGTCAATTTTATTCAATTGTATTTAATTTTATTATTAGTATATTTTGTAGTTTCCTGTCACGCATTGATAACTACGGATAACTATGCGTTTTTTTGCAAAATGCATATCAACTGTAATTTATTTAACAATATGATTCGTCGACTTATCTTTTATCATTATATGGCGCCAAAAATACAAAAAAATATACATGATACTAGTATTATTGAATGTGATTATTACAACTTAATAAGCAGTTTAACTGAAGTGAACTCTAGAGACACCCAATTTTGTTTTATCTCCTTTCAAGATGATGTCTTTCATGATTTGCCTCTAGAACAGCTTTGATAACGGACAGGCATCTGAATAACCGGAGTCAGGGAGGAATTACATGTGTACACGAGTAATCTACCTATACTAAAGCAAACATTTTTTTTAAATCTTGTTTTAAAAATAATTAAAGATTTATTAAAATATTATGGTGAGTATAAACATACAACCACTAGCTAATGTTATGTAAGACGAAATGTATTAATTAGTGTTTGGCTGGTTGTTGTACTGAGATGAACACTTTAATATCCCTATTACGTCTTCAGAACCATGTTGTGTTTTGTGAAACCACCAGACCCAAAGATCGCAATGGAAGGGGAAGGTTCGGCGCGCTATAAAATCTGGTTTTATCCATCATTTCTTTTGAAATGCTTGTACCTAGTCAGAACCATTGCGGTCTTCAATTTTTTCGTTATGTTTTCCTTGCTTATTTTTTTTCTTGGACATTTGAGATTGATCCTCCAAGCTCGGTAATTTTGTTATTACCTTTGCTCACAAGACTTAAAATCACAAAGATACAAGTGATCCATGATAACAGCATCCCGAGACTTTAAGTATGGTTTCCAGTTCTGAACATTCATCTGTTTATATATACATCTCTTATCTTTACAGTTATGGCGTATGAATGAATTAAAAAGTCATATATCCGAAGGAACTTGAGGTAAAGGACACTACAGATTCTAGGAGGTCTTCTTCATATTTGGATCTATTTCTCGAAATTGACACACAAGGAAGGCTTTCTACAAGGCTCTATGACAAACGTGATGACTTCAACTTTCCAATAGTTAACTTTCCATTTCTGTGTAGCAACATTCCGTCCGCTCCAGCATATGGAGTTTACGTATCACAATTGATTCGTTATTCCAGAGCATGTGTGGAGTATAACGACTTCCTTGATAGAGCTACACGGCTGACAAGCAAATTGTTAACACAGGGGTACGTTGCTCCAAGTTTGTTGTCATCACTCAAGAAATTTTACGGACGACATCATGTGCTTGTATGCAAATACGGGATTTCTATCTCTCAGATGAGCACAGATGTTGGTTTGACATAGAGTTTTGTAATGTCATCCTTTCCGGATTTGACCAACACTCAATCGATCTTTGGCAACGTGACGGGTGTGCTATAGCAAGCAGGAACTGCTTACTCTTCCGGAGCACCTGAGTTCACTCTCGTTTCGACTTGAGTTCGCGTTGCTGAATGCGGTTTTGTTGTTATGTGTGTGTGTTTTATGTTGTAATGTGGTTTGTTTTGTTGTGATGATTTTTTGTCTGTCGGTTTTGTCTTTGTCTTCACGGTTTTATGATACTGATTACCCCTTTGGTACACCTTTGCTTCTCTCATAAATTCACTTTTCATTTTACATGTTTTAAGCCACTGCCGTATTTAAAAGAGCAACTTCAGCCTACCTATTGATCACTAGTCACTTACCGGTTCCAGTTTGTAATTAACAAAAACGGGACTTTCCCATCATCATACATTCATCTAACGATTAACTTTAAAAGCCCTGTCGGTATTTCTTAGAAGCGGTCCTACTTTGGAATTTTAGGATTGGTTTTGAATCATACACATTGGATTTTAATCTAAGGTCAATTGCAAAACGACGAGCAGCGACCACTTGTCTCATTGAAGGATTCATGATTTTTAAAATTGTCTTTTATATTGTGGTCTGTGTCACGTACACTTATTCAACAGCTCATTATCTTCTATTTTTTCTTTGTATTGTTACAATTACTCAAATGAGTATGTGGTTGTCTGGTATCGAATGGAAGCGTTATCGACATACATCAAAGCAATTCGATGAAACAGGTGATAAGTGTCGTCCTTTACTTGCAGTGACATGTGAACATTAGATCCACATTGAAGATCTGTTTTAAAAGCACTTTCCTTTTTCTTTTTTTTCATTTAAGTATTTACTGTGTGATTTTGTGTAGTGCATTCCTTCGTTTTTTAAACAATTTGTTTCTTCATGTTTGCATTTCTAAAAAAGAATTTACATACATAAGAAAACCGTAAATGGGGGGTCACTCCCATAGGTGGTAAAAGGTGTATCATTTTTTTTATTCTGATTTACCTTTTGTTTGGAGTCACTTATTGTGTATTCTGAACAAAGCAAGGAAAGGATATTTAGACCATTACACCAATGAGCAAATCACACTCAACGCTATCGAGTATGCTTTTTTGAGCTCAAACAACGCACATTTCTTTTATTGATATATTTCGATGACAAATATGTTTGCATATCAAATGTGTGATATTATACCAATACTAATCAGTTCGCCAATGGACAACATGCTGTTAAATAAAACAGGGATTTATCTACATGTCTATAAACTACTACCTGGTACTATTTTGTTCCTTGGTATTAAGAGAAATGCATAATTACGATAAATCATGTTTATTAGTTCAGTACTTCTGAGTATTATTTTGTGAATGTACATGTACGAGTATCCACCACAGTTGATGGTTTTACTTTATTATATGCATTAATTTTGCTGTGAGGTTTTAGCATAGGTAGTAAATATCTGCCTCTTGTTGTATTGATAGGAATATGTCTTGATTTATAAATAACTTTTTATTAAAGAGGTATAAGGCTTAAAAATACATAGAATTTCCATAAGTTTTGTCAAAAGAAGTATCTAAGTACATATATGTGAGAATGTATTAATATACATAAGTAATGTTTTTCTTTAATAAATGCATAAACTATTCAATATTGTTCCTATTTGATAGCGATGAATTATTGACCGGTCAATAGTTTCCAGGTATTACTCCTCGCAACAACTATTTGCCCTCTGAAGTCATTAATCCCCGCCTTCAGACAATCGTTTTCATTGATTTGATTTATATATTTACTCATGCTACATGTACGTCACACAAAAAGTGTATTTGCATGAGTTTTCCGTGCAACACTTAGTCTAGTACTTTCGAAATTGGTTCCATGATATATGGAACTTTTAAAGGTTTTGTACATTGTAGCGTTTTTTGTTTATATAGCTACAATTCTAAACGTTTTGTCTGCTGTTTTATTTGGTATAACAAACCACTTTGGGTTCTCAGGATTCTTCGTCTACAACTACTGTTGCACCTCGGGGAAAATTATCTATATAATTCCCTCATACCCAGTAGATAAGTATAAGTTAATAAACGTATATATAAATAAAGTTTATGCATAGCTGTCATTTCTGCAGCAATTATTATAATGACCGGATGATATATCTGTTTTTAAACTGTTTGGGAAAGTTTTTTCTTTAATATTTTATATATGTTTAAGATAACGACGCTGTTCGTAAAATTGTATTTATCATTTTAACAGCATCACCATCCAAATTTTTATGGACCATTAATGTCTGGTATCAACAGTTAGCATGCCTGGAACATGAATATCATACAAGCTGCAGCTTCAAAATCATCAATTTATTATTGTTGTTTCCAGCTTTTAAAGTCGCAAGGTGTATTGTGTTAGGTTATGTTATTTGTGCCATTATCACCATGATCAAATGTTTTAAATAATGTTCCCTCTAGGAGATATGAGCCTGTGGTTTTGAATATTTTGAAATTTTCTGATATCCTTGAAATTCATGGGAATTGATTAACCCATTGACCCCCTATTTTCTTTTCATTATTTCTAATACCATGTATTAATAATAATTGAATATAACTTTCAGTAAGTTTAAATTATGATTTCTATGCAAATAGGTAAAAGCCTGTTTCAATGTTATTCCAATAAAGAATCCAGAAGAGTCCGATTTCCCGCCATTTTTGTAAACCCTTATATCTTTAAAACCAACTCATGTACATAAGATTTGTTTTCTTTAATTTTACTGTATTTAAGTTTTTCAAACATAAGAGACCATCTTTAAGGACATTTAATTACTTTAATTTTCAGATGCGTACCTCCTTAAGACATAGAACCTTTCATTTTAGTAACTTAAAAAAAAATGAAATTCACACTATTTTAAGACTACAGCGTAAAACCTTTGAAGACACTGTTAGTTTTCAAAACAAAAATTACCAGAAAATATTCTTTTCAGGGGAAAACTGCAGAAAAATACGCAGTGTCAAAACAGAGGACAAACTGATTATTAAATGTAAATACTTGCGTTCCGGTAAACTGAGAAACAGAAAGAAACCAAACGAAACGGAACGAAAACAGTAAAGTAAGCAACCGAAATCTGTAAAGAAAGGAAACGCAATCGAACCAAAACGGTAAAAAAAGCAAACTAAATCAATTTTACCCGACACCAGTCGTTTTACCCGATTAACCGATTTCATTTTCTCTTCGTCTCGTTTGGATTCATTTCGTTTCTCAGTTTACCGGTATCCAGTCAAGGTCATGAAAATAACGGTTTACCAAAAGTAAACATTTATGCTGGACAATACTCAATTAACGCAACAAATTGAAATAAAATAATTTTAAATTATAAATCTGCAAAAAATTGAGTTTTTTGTCGGTAAAGGTAAGTTTAAGAAGGTATAGTTTTAATATACATGTATGTACTTTTTGTTCAATGTGAAAATATTGAAAATTAATAGGTTCTATGTGTTGAAGACTCTTTTTGTCTTTTCTGTCTGGTCGTACTTGTTTATGTCCCGATTATGGCTGTAATATTGCCGACAGGACAGTAAGCAGACAACAGTCAATCAATCAATCGAATATAATTGAATTTTACTGTATGATTTTGTGTGGGTGTGTGTGTGTTACATTATATAATAAGAAATTATTTTTAGGAAGAAATCATTCATTTTTTAAAATTAATTTTACTGTGGCATATCTGCCTATTTAAGCCCGACATCATTGTCAAAGCATTTGGTTCCGCTCCATTTCTTGGATTGGTCACTATTTAGATGATTTTACATCCACCGAGAGGAAAACAAAATTTGGGATGAAAAGGACTTTTAAAGCCAGCAACAATGGACCGTGGCCAACAAATCGATAATTAACATACCAATGTTATCTTTAGCTACATATATATTCAGTCCAAATTAATCTTGAGGGATCTCTCTGTTCTAAAGAAGCAGAGGTACAAATGGGGTATCCGAATATCAAAAGTCCGAAAGGGCAGAGACAAAACCAGTAAACACCAACAAGAACGGGACAAAAACAGACAACATGTAAAACATGGAAACACAAAATAACTGAATATCAATCAACAACGCGAACTCCAGTCGAAACAAGAGTGAACTCAGGTGCTCCGGAAGAGTAAGCAGTTCCTGCTTGCTATAGCACTAAAAGTCACTATTTCTTTGAAGTGCCTTTACCAAGTCAGGACTTTTGCTATCTCCAATTTCTACGGTATGTCAGCCTTGTTTTGTCATTTCACTCGGACATTTGTATTTGATTCCCCAAGGTCGGTAGTTTTGTTAATACCAAACAAGCGAATAGAAATTTCCGTGTTCAAAATTGTAAAAAATCTAAAAATATTTCGTTCATCGGAGTCATTATTTGGGTTCCAGATCTTCATACTTTGGTTAAAATTTTCTATGCGATTCATATGCATAGCGTTTGCCATTTGCTTTTTAGAGCGAAATGCACATCATGCAGGCATAGCAAAATTTATAGCACTGAACTTGTAATTTTAATTTCTAATCACTAAGATTTAATTTGTTGCTAGTTTTTTAATAATAGATGAATTAATTATTAATGATCAAATAGATAAAATCAAATCATATGATTGATTCACATCGTTCTAGGATTTGCTTTTCGAAAATGACAAGGATGGTCATCTCAGTACAAAAAATTACGATAAGAGAGACGACTTAAATTTTCAAATTATTAATTTCCCTAACCTTGAAAGCAACATACCTACCTCACATTCTAACGGGGTTTATATTTCACAACTTATTCGATATGTCATGGCTTGTACAATTTTTTCTGATTTTTATACGATACCGCTGTCTCCGTGACAGTCTCTTAGACCAAGGTTACAAGAAAATGCGTCTCATACGGTCCCTAAAAAAATCTTCCTTCGTTATCAGCCACTGGTGGAAAAATTCAAAATTAATCCCTATTATGTCTTCACAACCGTGTTGTGTGTTACTACCAGTCTGTACGATCGCAATAGAAGAGGGAGGGTCGGCGTGCCACAAAACCTGGTTTAACCCACCATTTCATTTGAAATGCCTGTACCAAGTCAGGACCGTAGCGATCTATAATTATTCCGGTGTGTCTTCCATGTTTTGTCTTTTCTCTTGGACATTGGATTGATCCTCCAGGTTCGGTAATTTTGTTGTTACCTTTTAATGACACATAACAATCTGATCTGTTGTTCTGGTTTAAGATAAATTTTATGTCACAATACAGTGTTCCATGTGTGCTCTACGCTGAAGAGATCTTAAGGATTGTTGAAGGATAATTCTAAGTAGCAGAGTGGTCACAGCATGGACCATGGACAGACCATGGACAAGTCAATAATACAGACCTTAAAATTACAAATACCAAATCGCGGGTATAAACGGTTAATTTGGATATGCTATATATCGATATTTCAAGGAGTAACCTCTCATCAGTAGCATTTTAACCAAAACATTGGAAGGTCAAAATCCAAAACAATTGAAAACGAAAAGTACTCAAAACCAAAACGTTCGAAAAAGGAAGCCAAATCCAGCACCGAGGATATCGACCATGTGCTTAAAAGATTGAAATAGAAGATAATGAGATGTAGAATAAGTGTACACGACACAATTACAATATAAACGACAATTTAAAAAAAAACACCACCGAGAACAGCCAGCAGCCTTCAATGTGACCAGTGGTCTCGCTGTTTTCATTTTGCCCTGGATTGAAAATAATCTACTCAGATTCAAGCCCAATCCTAAAGTGCAATGAAAAATCCTCTTCTTGACAAAAATATATGATTGTGTTGATATACAAACATACGCTTTGATATAGATTCCTGGCTTAGGACAGGCACATTTAAAATGTGGCGGAATTAAACTAGTTTTGTTTGGCGCCAATCTTCCCCTATTGATAATCAATAACAAAGCGCAAACTAACACACAGTAAAAATCAAATCAATAGAAGAGAGAACCTGAGACAAACGGACAACAAGAAGTTAACGGGACGTAGAGATTTTTTTTCTTTTTTAGTACAAATACTAGGTCAGCTGCAATTCTGCGACCACCTAAATGACTTGCTCTAGTGGTGGACTTTTGTCGCATTTTCAATCTACCACCAAACACTCTTAATATTCATTAAATTCATTTAGTTACCAGTTCAATTACTTGTGAAAAAGAATACTCAATAAATATAACAGATATTCTACGGAGTCCGGATGTGATAAAGCAAGCAGGAATTGTTTACTCCTCCAGTTCACCTGAGTTTTATCTCGATTCTACTTGAGTTCAAGTTTTATTGTGGTTTGGTTGTATTATGTGTTTTTGTTCGTTGTTTGTTTTCCTTTTGTAATGAATTTATGTCTACCGATTTTGTCTGTCCTTTCGGATTAACGACATTTGATTACCCCATTTGTGAACCTTCGCTTCTTTATCCTCCAAGATGGTCAAAGCTTTGTTTTTTACATCGGTTAGATATTTCAGATTAACATACAGACATGTGTTCTTCATATTTCAATTTACTTTGGCTTGAAGACTGTTACTAAGAGCTTCGCAAGTTATATTTCTGATGTCTTTTAACCACCAAGACCGCGTCAATTGTGTTTTGAGATTATTGTACTGGACATTTGTTGAAATTTTGATATCATTAGAGCATTACAAGTTGATTCCCTGAACTACAATGTTTTTTTTTTCTTTTAAGCCTCACCTGGAGAAGTTCACGAGAGATGAGCAAAACTTACCAAGATTCACGTAGATTTGGTTTTGGTCAGGCATTTAAATGGGATATGTTTTGTCCAGAGCAGAATAAAATAAACAAGTTGGTATTCTGTTTGGTATACCTTTTCTAATTTTGTGATTTTAATTATCGTATCGAAACACAAATATTTACCAAAACCATTTTAACTTGAACTCACCTTACTAGGGGTGAGAACCTCTCTGTTTTGAAATTAACAAACACGATTCAAATCATTGGCCGTTTTCAGTTGACCTACTCAAGTTAACCCTAGTAGAGTAAATTTCTATTAATAGCTCGGTAGGGTCATGCGAACTCGATTCGGCAACTGAACAAGTTATTCAAGTATCGGGTTTATTCGAGTATTATTTGTCAATAGAACAAGTACTCTAGCATATAGTTGACCATAGCGACAATATAATAACAATTATAAAACTTCCAAGACTTTTAAAAAATGAATTAAAAAACATTATTTTCTAAATTAATTTATGTAAATTAAACATTAGATAAGTATTTTTTAATCCAGTCACATTGTGGCAGGTACACTCTACTCATGATGTCACATACTCTACCAACCCTGCTTTGGCCAGAGTTTAACTCGAGAAGGGGTTAAAGGTCATCGGGGTTTACCCGAGTACGAACTCTAGTCGTTTATTAGTTAATCGGGTTAACTAGAGTAGGTCAACTGAAAACAGCCTAAATGCCCTTGAGATGTATGTATCAACTTATAGAAATGGTTTAAATGGTAAATATTATGCAATTCTAGATGGTAAGAGTAAAGAAGAAAATCAAAAATACAAAAGTGTTTCATTAATAGAAATAACTATTGAAAAGGGTATCACCAGATTTCCCTAACAGTGCAATGCAAATATAAACTACATGGTTATGATGTTTTAGATTTTCATTTTATTCTTTATATCGCATACCAGAGATAACAATATTTTGATGTATGTTTTTAAATTTTTTAATCTTTATATGATCACCTTGTGTTAAATTTATTTTTTTCCTATTTGACTTAAACATGTTAAACATCATTAAGTCTAAAACAAAATCAAGCATTATGGTCATTCTTGCTATTTTCCTTCCTTTGAATCAAATGTGCGCCACCCAGGGGGATGATAATCTGCTGTGTATCTATCTGCGGGGATTGACGGCACATGTACACCAACAACTTGCGGGGGAACCTCTACTGCAGTATCGTATCCTGGCATTCCTGGCTCCGGACAAACACAGAGTCTAGTGCCACCAGTTTCTGAAAGATGACATTATAACAAATAAAACATTAATGCTAACGCGATGAGTCTTCAATCCCGAATATTAAAATTAACTGAAATATATACCATGGATGTGTTGGTTTGTGTGTGTTTTTTTAATCGCAAAGAACATGTAGTATATTCCAGAAGGTCATTATTTCCGTCATAATAATTTAGCATTTATTCCAGCAATGTTGTTTTTTAATTTTGTTCGTTTTGAGATGTCCATTTCCTGCAATATCACCGTGTGGCCAAACTGCGTGCTTACATTGCTAAAACCCTCACTCCCACAAAAATAGACTTTTGGTTGGTTGCATTTATTTATGTATTATTTACAATATAGAAGGTTATGAGAGGTGGAATAGGTGTACACGACACAACCTACAATAAAAACGACAATTAGAAAAAAAAACAGCCTTCAATATGACCAGTGGTCGCTGTTCAGTGTTTTTCAATTGGCCCTGGATTGAAAATAAACTACATATGATTCAGGCCCAATCCGTAAGAGCAATAAAATACCCTCTTATTGAATGCTTTCATTCTTATATTTTTGCGCTAGTGGGGCAAATCATATCTTTGATAATGTACTTTAATAATCATTAAGCTAATGCCAAATATATATTTAAAATACAAATGACAACAAAGTTCCAGACAATAAATTTTGTTACGCCTGACGCGCGTTTCGTCTATTCAAGACTCATCAGAGGCGCTCTACCAAAAATATTGAAAATGCCAAACACTATGAATATGAAGAGCATGGAACAGTATAACCAAAAATACCAAACTGGGGAACCAAATTAGTACTAAGATATTCAACCTATGTCTGGGGTAGGAAGAATCTTAGGGTTTAGACAATTTTGAATTTTAGACGGATAATTTAAAGCTTTGATGTATTCTCCAACTCAAAAGTGTTGGTGCCGGAGCGGGCTAACCTCGGGGAATTTAAACTCCACCAGCAGTGCTAACCTTCACGTGTGTTCGAAATACAAATGACAACAAAGTTCCAGACAATAAATTTTGTTACGCCTGACGCGCGTTTCGTCTATTCAAGACTCATCAGGGGCGCTCTACCAAAAATATTGAAAATGCCAAACACTATGAATATGAAGAGCATGGAACAGTATAACCAAAAATACCAAACTGGGGAACCAAATTATTACTAAGATATTCAACCTATGTCTGGGGTAGGAAGAACCTTAGGGTTTAGACAATTTTGAATTTTAGACGGATAATTTAAAGCTTTGATGTATTCTCCAACTCAAAAGTGTTGGTGCCGGAGCGGGCTAACCTCGGGGAATTTAAACTCCACCAGCAGTGCTAACCTTCACGTGTGTTCGAAATACAAATGACAACAAAGTTCCAGACAATAAATTTTGTTACGCCTGACGCGCGTTTCGTCTATTCAAGACTCATCAGAGGCGCTCTACCAAAAATATTGAAAATGCCAAACACTATGAATATGAAGAGCATGGAACAGTATAACCAAAAATACCAAACTGGGGAACCAAATTATTACTAAGATATTCAACCTATGTCTGGGGTAGGAAGAACCTTAGGGTTTAGACAATTTTGTATTTTAGACGGATAATTTAAAGCTTTGATGTATTCTCCAACTCAAAAGTGTTGGTGCCGGAGCGGGCTGACCTCGGGGAATTTAAACTCCACCAGCAGTGCTAACCTTCACGTGTGTTCGAAATACAAATGACAACAAAGTTCCAGACAATAAATTTTGTTACGCCTGACGCGCGTTTCGTCTATTCAAGACTCATCAGAGGCGCTCTACCAAAAATATTGAAAATGCCAAACACTATGAATATGAAGAGCATGGAACAGTATAACCAAAAATACCAAACTGGGGAACCAAATTAGTACTAAGATATTCAACCTATGTCTGGGGTAGGAAGAACCTTAGGGTTTAGACAATTTTGTATTTTAGACGGATAATTTAAAGCTTTGATGTATTCTCCAACTCAAAAGTGTTGGTGCCGGAGCGGGCTAACCTCGGGGAATTTTAAACTCCACCAGCAGTGCTAACCTTCACGTGTGTTCGAAATACAAATGACAACAAAGTTCCAGACAATAAATTTTGTTACGCCTGACGCGCGTTTCGTCTATTCAAGACTCATCAGAGGCGCTCTACCAAAAATATTGAAAATGCCAAACACTATGAATATGAAGAGCATGGAACAGTATAACCAAAAATACCAAACTGGGGAACCAAATTATTACTAAGATATTCAACCTATGTCTGGGGTAGGAAGAACCTTAGGGTTTAGACAATTTTGTATTTTAGACGGATAATTTAAAGCTTTGATGTATTCTCCAACTCAAAAGTGTTGGTGCCGGAGCGGGCTAACCTCGGGGAATTTAAACTCCACCAGCAGTGCTAACCTTCACGTGTGTTCGAAATACAAATGACAACAAAGTTCCAGACAATAAATTTTGTTACGCCTGACGCGCGTTTCGTCTATTCAAGACTCATCAGAGGCGCTCTACCAAAAATATTGAAAATGCCAAACACTATGAATATGAAGAGCATGGAACAGTATAACCAAAAATACCAAACTGGGGAACCAAATTATTACTAAGATATTCAACCTATGTCTGGGGTAGGAATGTTTAGTTATATTTATGCAATAATTAACTGCATCCAACATTATTTGTTATTTTCATGTTCATGTGTAGAACAATTGAGTTCATATTGCTACTCGAACGATATTTTTCCAACTCATTTTTAATAGCAAGAACAACAAATTTTTACCTCAGTTTGTTACATCAGATGTTTTTGTTTGGAATTCAGAACAGGCAAAGTTTTCACTTACGTGGTAACTCGACAGATGCTCCATACATCCCTAGTACTACGAGTAAAACATATTGACTGCCATCTTTTCTAAGAAAACTAAAACTATTTGAAATGAGAAGTTAAGTGCTAATAGCAATAACCCAGACTATTTTTATGAGACAGGAAATGAGTATATGTTAGTACAATCTAATCATAACACATCATCTTCTTAATCTACATTGTACATTATAGAATCCTTAAATTTTAGTCGAATTCATACACATATAAATCGAATTATACGGTTTAGTATAAATCAGATTAACACCGTAAGGGCACCTGCTGGTCATTTCGGTTGAGTTATCTCGCTTTGTACAATTGACCGAATTAACTTCTTTTAATAACCGAATAACCGATTTAAAATAATTTAGGTCAACGTTATCGTCCTTGACAAAACGTTTCAATGACGTCATATTCTAGATTTTTATGCGTAATTTCATATTTTCAAAAACTGTCGGCTAGTAAACAGCAGAATTAAAATTAAAACACAAAAAGTTCGAGACACAGTGCTCCGTGATGGGCCGTACAGCTAGAGTTTCAAGCAGCCCCTACGCAACGAGAAATCTAAATGTAAGAAAAAGAGCTATGAGAGATGTTGATGCAAATCAATCCAATAACGAGCAAAGGACAAGGATGTCAAATGAGAGAGAAGCTCCTTCGAAGAAGAAAAAACCGAGACAAGCCAAGCAGAGGACATCTTCGGGAAACGATGTGCCGCAGCCACACAATCCGGGAATAGTGGAGGATATAGCTCAATCTGTTGCAGACATGATTATGCCGGAGATTGAGGGACACATAACACAGGCAGTTCAGGCCATGAGTAGATCGCCACAGCATACGGCAACCCCTGACACGGTGCAACACCAAGAGCCATCAGGTACAAGTATTATTAATGATTCGTTAAATAAAGAATGTCAGAATGGTGGTTCCACGTTGCAGCCGGTTCAAAGTTTCAAAGACGAACTTGGTTTACACGTTGCTCAATCAGTAAAGGAAAAAATAATTAATGGGGATTACATTGAAATAGAGTCTTTGATATTGAATCCATTTACTGATCAATCCAAAAAAGTCGTAGTGGATAAAAATGGTAATCTGAACTTAAAACAAACAAACAAGAAACAAATTACAGATATAAGTGAATGGGTGGACGCATTTTTAATTTTTGCATCAATATACACAGCAGCTCATCCAGAATATACACAGGGCATTTTAAAATACATGTCAAATGTTAAACTTGCTGCTAGTAGATGTAATAATTTAAGTTGGTTAAGTTACGACCAACAGTTTAGGCTTAAAAAGGCAAAAAGTGTCTCAATGGCATGGGAAGTTGTCGATATGGAATTATGGCTTCTGTATATTTCCCAGGGTCATAAGACTATGTCTGAAAACAATGTTTACATAAACAAGTGTTATAAATATAACAACACGGGAATATGTGGTCGTATTGGTTGTCGTTACAGTCATAAGTGCTTAAAGTGCGGGTTTTCTCATCCAGCAATATTCTGCACTATCCAAAATAACGAGAAATATGGGCAAAATAGTGCGCAATTATATACGAATCCACAAAGGGCCCTTGTCGACAAGAACGATAGGTTCAATGTCTCATTAAAAGGGCAACCACAGAATTCTTCTTTTCGTTTTCGTCAAGGATACAGAAAACCAGAGCAAGGGTTCCCTTCATCAAGAAATGGCCAAAATTCGGGGTTTAGGAAAAACCCCTATTAAAGTTTGTCAACTTGCAAATCTTTTGGTCGATTACCCTATCATGGAAGACGCAAAGTTATTATTGGATGGTTTTAAAAATGGTTTTAAAGTTAATTATTCTGGCCCACGTTTGTCTGTAAATTGTCGTAATCTTATTTCAGCGGAGCAACAAAGCGAACAACTTGCTCAAAAAATTTCAAAAGAGATTGAAGCCGGGCGAATTGCCGGACCATTTAATTCTATGCCCTTTAACAATCTACGTTTATCGCCAATTGGCATTGTTCCTAAAAAACCTTCAGGTTGGCGTATGATTCACCATCTTAGCTTTCCGCTTGGTAATAGTGTTAATAGTTTTATCGACCCAGATTTGGCCTCGGTGCAATATACCTCATTTGACAAAGTCCTGCTTACCATTTCAGAAATGGGTCGGGGTGCTGTACTTGCTCGTATGGATATTAAGTCAGCGTTTCGTTTGTTAATAATTCACCCGGATGATTTTGAACTTTTTGGGTTTCATTTTCAAGGGAAAATATATTTTGACAAATGCCTCCCGATGGGCTGTTCAGCTTCGTGTGCTCTGTTTGAAAAATTTTCACGGTTTCTTGAGTGGGCGCTTAAGGTCAGGTCTGGTAAGAAAGCTATAGAGCATTATCTTGATGATTTTTTACTAGTTGGTAAGCCTAATTCTACAGAATGCTTAGAGTTGATGGGTTGTTTCAGGGTGTTATGTGAAGAATTAGGTGTTCCTTTATCTGAGGACAAGACATTGGGGCCATCTTGTATAATGGTATTTTTGGGGCTCGAAATTGACACAATAAACATGGTTATAAGAATCCCGTATGACAAATTATCGGAGGTTAAAGGCAAACTAGAGTATGTGTTTCAAAAGAATTCATACACATATAATCAGTCATATCACCTACTCAGTTGTTTATCCGTGGTTTCTTTTTACTAGCAAATAAGATCTACGTGCGTAAGAAAGGAAAGCCAACAAAAGAACAAAATATTTTTGATGACCTTTGAAATTTAAATGCCCCATTGGTACCTTGGCTAATTCTTAATCTACCAACCAGAAACCTTTTTTTTTAAATCCGCATAATAACTTGTCCAAATGGAAAGGTATATTTGTACAGTAAATTTTTATATTTGGTTTAAGTGCTGAACCTTCCTCGATATTACAGAACATACTCAAAACCGAGACAACTCTAGTTGTATACATGTAATACATGTAATACAAATACAAAAACAGATATAAAAACGGTTAATTTGGTTAAGCTGTACATGTGTAACAACCCGTTTTGCAATAAACTCCCCGTTTCAAAGCTGTATATTGATTTTTCAAGGTGTAGCCTCTCATTCAGCAGCATTTGAATCAAAACATTGGAAGATTAGAAACCAAAATTATTGAATGAAAAGTATTCAAAGCTGAAAGGTTCGAGTAGAGAAACTATAGCCAGCACCAAGGATAACGATCATGTGCAGTACAAAGAAAGAAATCTTACGTTTTAAACAATTTTGAATTAAACTATATTTGTTCCTGTAATAAATAAAAAAGAAACAGTATATTCTTACCTACTATGTGGACTTTTTCTAGTCTGCGGAGACACTAGGGAACATGTCATTTATATTATATTCGACATTGATCAAAATTTCAATCGTGACTGTCTGTTCCATATTTTTTACTGAAGATTAAAGTCAATTATATTCAATTATGTTCATCATCTTTATGATTCCTTCCATTAATTATTTTTTATTTTAACATGAACATGATAAATTGGAACATATTTGAATTCATAATGAACTTAAATTTAAAATTGCAAAGGTTACAATTTAAATTTGTCAAGTTTACTAAGTACCATCAGTTATAAAGATTTTGTTTTAATTATAACAATTTGAGAACATAATGAACTTAAATTGCCATAAGTTCAAGATTTTAATTCGTCAATTTTACCAAGTTTCATCATACGGATTATTATTTTTAATTAGTACATCATAGTTCATGTAGCAATCTGCAAGTTAACAATTGTTTTAATTTACAACTGGTGAAGTCAAATAGAATATCTTATTCAAACTTAACAATTCATTTTCGATTTCTCTATAAAAATGCAAACAATAATAAATAAATATATGTTTATGATAAGTTTTGTGTTCGTTTTTTTTTTGTTATTTGTTTGCTTTAAAGGCAATATGAAGTATCACCTTCACTTAGCGTCCGTTGTCTCTCGTCATCTGTTCGTCGTTCGTCCGTTCAGCCTATCACAAACATTAAAAAAATTGTTTTCCTAACAAATCTATGGTTTTGATTGCTTTCACGACAAAAATATGGCCATCATATGTTACAAAAGAAATGAAAACTCTAAAGAAAAGCTGTTCCCACCAAAATAATAAGCTTTCTTGTATGAAAACTAACAGACCTACATTCTTTTTTTTTTTTTTGCTTATTTTGATCAGCAATTTAGTCCAAATTCTTTTGATAGAAGCAATGTTGTACATTTCCATTTCCTTACAAATTGAGGCGCAACCCCTTTAAAAATACTCAACATGCACCCTGCTTTAAGTTTTAATTTGGACAAACCACAATGTCTCATTAACTGCTCAAGTTCTTTTCTTTCGGTGTATAATAACGTTTGAGCAGTAGTAATGTTACAATTTGTACGTTTGTAAAGTTTGTTAAAACGAAATTAAAAGACAAAAAAACTATTTTCTATGCCTCAATTTTTTTATTTTCAAGGGAACATGTTTGTATTTCAGTAATAAAAGATAACATTAATACATTTGTACAACCAACTAAAGAACAGTGCAAATATATTAAAAAATATAATTACTTCTATTCGTTATGCTACATGTATCCTTCATACCACGTGTTGTGGTGCTTTTACCTTTTTAACAGACAGAGATTATTGCTTAAGGTTTAAAAAGAACAATACATATTTGAATAAAATTTGTATATTGTATTTGCTTGTGTACAGGGTATCAAATGTGATTTGGGTTTCCTTATATTTTTATTTCTTTGAATTGAACATTTTATATCCCGGGGATCCCAGGGGATAACTATTCCCCAAATCATGTCTAGAAACCGGTGGGTCCCTTATTCCTGGAAGAGACGGATATTCTTGAAAATCAGGATTATATCCAAGCTGCTCTTGGTCTTGACAAATACAAAGTCTTGGACCAGCTGTAGGTTCTGAAATATTAAATTTCGAAATAAAGATTTGTGCAAACACTGTTATGTATAATAAGGAAATTGGGCATTTACACTCTTCTGAATCGAACATTTCCAATTAGTGTGTCTCATTTATCAATATAAATTATATATAATACTAATGTCTTTGCCTTGAGATTGATCATCCCAGTTCGATAATTTTGTTGTTACCTTTATTGATAAATCTCGAAAGTATCAACAAAGTCAAATTTTATATACATATTGCAAACCCATTACAGAAACCCCGATGTCCGTCGAATGATGATATACTGAAAAAGTTTCTCTATAACCATTAAAGTACGAAAAAATAACTTTAACCGTGCTTTTTATATAGTTTTTATAGATTTTAGATATCATTCATATACCTATAAATGTATGATCGCAAAAGGAATTTATCCCGGCCATGTGCAATTTCTAAGAATGTAGTCAGAAAAGTGCCAAAAATGGTATTGCTCCAAAAATAGCATTTATCTAACGACACACAAATGTTAAGAGGTCATTTTTTTGTGTATTGTTACTAAGGTTCACATTAAGACGATAAAAAAGTTTATATGTAGTATGTACTGTTTTTCCATGAAAAATAGGGGGTTGAAATAGCCTATGTAATGCCATTAGAAATGGTCCAAAGCGACCACCACGGTTACTCTGGCAACCATAGTCAATGCTAGCAAACAAGCATTATCTTTAAGGTTTAATTGTCAAAATCAACTTATTAAAACAGAGAATGAGAAAATCAATGACGTACTGTGGCGTGGACACTTTGAAGGTAAGGGAGAATTGGTATTAAGGTGTCTCGAGGATTAAACTGAGCATCTGTTTGCAAATATTGGTATTTTTTTTAAATCGATATAAACTTACTGGACATTGCAGACGTAAACTATAAATTATAATGTATTTCATCACATAATGAGCAATCGTAATACAGATCAAAGCACTAAAGCGTTAACAAGCAAGCGAAAAATATAAGTACTAAAAAGGCAGATGTTTTCCAAGATAATGTACACTCTAGTGTCCCCCCTTGGCACATAAGAATATTCAATGTATATATAATCATTTTTATATACAAATTATATCATACACAAATGGTGTAGATACAAAAACCCCTTCGATAACAACGAGCTCGTCCGGCATATACAAGTATTCTCATCAATGTGTTTTAATTGTGTATTGACTTTTATGAATAAAAATAGAATGGAACATAGCATAAACCAATGAAATAACAGCAATATCTAAAGGTAGAGTGCAAGACCAATCAAATTACAGATAAATTTTCATGTATGTTCTGGAGCCCATCATTCGATAGTTCGTTTTGTAAATTGCAAAAGAATTAATAAAACTCATTGTGTGCCGTTTAAAAATGGAGATATATAAAATGCATTGAACTCTAACATATTCAATCGTATTTTGAAAAGTAATATAAAAAAATAAAGAATAAAGTAGGCAGATTACTCCCATTTAGACTGAAAATATAGGGAAAGCCAGCAATAATCTTATGACTACATAAGGCAGCTAACGCTTGCGTACAAATGACATTCAAATCTTTTTTTTTTTAATTTCCGTACTAATTCAGAGGGAGTAAATTAACAAAGAATGAATAGAGAAATTTCAATTTTCAGGAATATCTTTAAAAATGAACGGTGACAATATTTTTAGACAATTTCGAATAGCATTAGCAAATGCACTGTCCTTCAGAATTTGAACTGATTCTATAATAGGAATTCATCTTTGGTGACTCGCTTTTATATAAAAATATTGAAACTTTTCTATTTTTAGCAAGCTCAAAGCGCTTAAATAGTGACCCTCTCTTTTCATTTGATTTTTTTACCTATACATTAAGATCTATGAATGTGCAAAACATAAAAATTATCTATAAAATTTAAATATCGCGAAAAACTTTAATTGTCATGAGCACCATACACAAAAGTGACCTCGGATGCCCCAGAAGGTAAACACTTCCTACTCGTAAAAAAAGTGTGTTGCAGACGCGACGGTCTATCACAGACACCACGAAGTACCCCATGGACACGTAAACATCTATAATTCACCATAATTCTGTTTATCAAAAAGGCGAAGTACAAATCCATTGGTATGTACATGTAATATATGCAATTCATGTACTTCACTTGACTTACGTGATAACTGGATAGATGCTCCAACCAACCATAGTACGACGAATAAAAACAGGTTTCCTGTCATCTTTTCTAAGAGAGGACGAAAACAAACATTTTAAAAGTTGTAAGAAAATACCAAGAGTAACTTGAAACATATTTATTTATCCTGGATTGTGAAAAATCTTCATGCTTATGTCAATCCCTTTTCGTTTTGCAATTTGATTTTTGTAACGTACTCTTATCGAGGTCTATAAAGGAATATTTAACGTGCATGTGCTATGGTTCTTTCGCATTGTATTTTTAATCTCAGGCAAATTTCAAAATGATGAGCAGCATTCAAGGCTACTGGCTGTTTTCTATTGCATTTATGTTTTAATGGCTGTTTATATTGTAGGTTGTGTCGCATACACTTGTTCCACAACGCCATGGCTTCTAACTGAAAGGTACATTTTTTTTAAAGTTCAAGATGTTAATTTGCTTTTCACTATTTACATGAAAAGTTGTTTTTTTTTACATTAACCAAAAATTATAGTTGTATATTTGGTAGATTAAAAGTGTAACTGAACTCACCTTTCATTTGGATTTATCCTACTTTGTGAGACTCTAAGGTCCATGCAATTTATATGCCATTCGGTTGATAAAAAGGTAAATCGTGACTGTCTATTTTACAATTATATTTATTTTACTGACAATAGTCCATTTATTTCAATCATGTTCATCATAACTATTAATTTATATTTGTAGTTTCCTGCCATCAACTATATTTGTCTGAACATTAGCATAATAACGATATGGGAACTAAAAAAATGTTCCCATATTAAAAATTTATTCGTAACAATTACCATTTTTTCATCATGTTTGGTAAACTTTTTTTAAATATTACATTAAACTAAATTGGTCAAAGAATCAAAGTCTTTCTTTTGATATTTACTCTTCTGAAATGACTGGTAATGATATTTTGACAAAATAAAATATATTTTGTCTTCACCTAAGAAGAACAATTAACTAAAGTATGATTTAATTTTACAAAAAAACAATGTAAAAACAATAACGGTTGAGTAGCCAAAACCAATGTTAATTTTCCAAATTAATGGAATCATTTAAATGTTTTTGATTATACTATAAAAGTTCGAATAAATTTTTCCATGTATGTTAAATAATCCTTTATTACATTTGAAAACAAAATTAACAAGAACCGTTTATATTATTTCTGAGCATAATTGATGGTTTAAGCTAGGCGTCTTGTAGGGTGTTACTTTCCCTAACTCCCCTATATCAGACATTGGTTTTTTAACACCTCAATGATTCCTAATGTAAGAAACCCCTGTCTCCAAACCCACCACAAACCAACAAGAAATTAAGAGCTATAATAAATACAACACCTTGACCGTGTAATTTTCTCTCTGTTATCCCGGTATTTTAAAATGCATACATATATACAAAAGTGAACCAAGAGCAAACATTTAGTTTACTTTTTAGTTTTTATATTGATGATGTCCTTTCTGTCAATAACACTTCATTTGGTAGATGGATTCCTTCAATATATCCTCCGGAATTGGAGATTAAAGAGACAACCGAATCAAATTGCTTCACGTCTTTCTTGGATTTGCACCTCGAATTTGACCCAGGTGGTCATCTCAGTACAAAAATTTACGATAAACGAGACGATTTTAATTTTCAAATTATTATTAATTTTCCTAATCTACAGAGCAATATACCTACTTCTCCTGCATACGGTGTTTATATTTCACAACTTATTCGATATGCCAGAGCTTGCACACATTTCACAGATTTTTTGATCAGACACCGATTTCTTCGTGACCGACTTTTGGCACAGGGCTATAAGAAAATACGTCTCATACTATCACTAAAAAAATTCTTTCTTCGTTATCAGCCACTAGTAGAAAAGTTCAAAATTGGGTTGGGGGATGTGATGGTTGGTTGTTTTAATTAGTGTTTGACTGGTCTGCTGTACTGAGATGATCACCTCAATATCCCTATTGTGTCTCACAACTATGTTGTGTTCTATGGTCATTACCGGATCCTAAGATCGCAATGAAAGAGGGAGGTTTGGCGCCATAAAACCTGGTTTAACCCACCATTTCGTTTGAAATGCCTGTACCAAGTCAGGACCATTGCGATCTACCAATTCTCCGGTATGACTGATTCGTTTTTGTCATTTTCTCTGGACTATGAGATTGATCATTCAAGCTCGGTAGTTTTGTTATTACCTTTATTTCTGGTTTGGTTTGGTTTGTTTGAGCAAACAAAATAGCAAACCACAGTTTGGTTAAAACGAACGTTAAAACCAAACCAAGCCGCTGGTTTTGGTTTGCTTTGACCAACCCAAACTTTGACGCTGATTTGGTTTACTCTGACCAAACCAAACTAAGGCGCTGGTTTGGTTTACTCTGACCAAACCAAACTAAGGCGCTGGTTTGGTTTACTCTGACCAAACCAAACTAAAGCACTGGTTTGGTTTACTCTGAGCAAACCAATATAATACGATGTTAACCCCGATGTTTAATATCTAAATCATCATTAGTATTTCGAATAAAACAATAAACAAATAGAATTAGACATTAATAGTTTCATCAAATGTGATTATGATATTCGAACATTCTTTCACGTCGATTCTATGAATCATATGCGCATGCTCGCCGTTTGCCCAGAGCAAACCAAACCAAACCCAAACTAGGGCGATGGTTTGGTTTGCTTTTTTTAAGTTTGGTTTGCTTTTTTAAGTTTGGTTTGCTTTTTTAAGTTTGGTTTGCTCTGACCATACCAAACCAAACCAGCCGTCTGGTTTCCTTTTTAGTAAACTTTGGTTTGTTAAAGTTAATCAAACAAAGTGAACAGTAAACTTAGATCAAACTACTGGTTTGCCTTTTTAGTTTGGTGTGCATACAGGTTAGGTTTGGACCCATCGCAACTGTTTTATGCGAACTAGAACATAAATTACATGCATAATAATTTAACTTTGTTGTCATCTGTATTTCGAACACACGTGAAGGTTAGCACTGCTGGTGGAGTTTAAATTCCCCGAGGTTAGCCCGCTCCGGCACCAACACTTTTGAGTTGGAGAATACATCAAAGCTTTAAATTATCCGTTTAATTTCAAAATTGTCTAAACCCTAAGGTTCTTCCTACCCCAGACATAGGTTGAATATCTTAGTAATAATTTGGTTCCCCAGTTTGGTATTTTTGGTTATACTGTTCTATGCTCTTCATATTCATACAGTGTTTGACATTTTCAATATTTTTGGTAGAGCGCCTCTGATGAGTCTTGAATAGACGAAACGCGCGTCAGGCGTAGCAAAATTTATTGTCTGGAACTTTGTTGTCATTTGTATTTCGAACACACGTGAAGGTTAGCACTGCTGGTGGAGTTTAAATTCCCCGAGGTTAGCCCGCTCCGGCAACAACACTTTTGATTTGGAGAATACATCAAAGCTTTAAATTATCCGTTTAAATTTCAAAATTGTCTAAACCCTAAGGTTCTTCCTACCCCAGACATAGGTTGAATATCTTAGTAATAATTTGGTTCCCCAGTTTGGTATTTTTGGTTATACTGTTCTATGCTCTTCATATTCATACAGTGTTTGACATTTTCAATATTTTTGGTAGAGCGCCTCTGATGAGTCTTGAATAGACGAAACGCGCGTCAGGCGTAGCAAAATTTATTGTCTGGAACTTTGTTGTCATTTGTATTTCGAACACACGTGATGGTTAGCACTGCTGGTGGAGTTTAAATTCCCCGAGGTTAGCCCGCTCCGGCAACAACACTTTTGATTTGGAGAATACATCAAAGCTTTAAATTATCCGTTTAAATTTCAAAATTGTCTAAACCCTAAGGTTCTTCCTACCCCAGACATAGGTTGAATATCTTAGTAATAATTTGGTTCCCCAGTTTGGTATTTTTGGTTATACTGTTCTATGCTCTTCATATTCATACAGTGTTTGACATTTTCAATATTTTTGGTAGAGCGCCTCTGATGAGTCTTGAATAGACGAAACGCGCGTCAGGCGTAGCAAAATTTATTGTCTGGAACTTTGTTGTCATTTGTATTACGTGTTGCAGGCTTAAATCTGGTCAATAGCAGCAGCATCGCTCACAACAATGTAAATGATTGACGTTTAAGAAATGTAATATTTGGAGATTTGTTTGTTTAAGAGATTATGGTAAAACTACTAGGTGTTCGTTGGAAATGTCCCATTTCGCCATTAAAGAAATAATACAAGCCGTCATAAGTAGCGAATTTAGGATGTTTTATATATGATATGTTAATGCTAAAATGCAATAATATGTATGTGTCATTTTCAATACAACTTGAAATGTATGTCACTAATCAAAACATAGTTTTCAAGGTCGATTTATACATACACATGTACTTTTACTAAAACACGAAACATTTTTATATGTCACAGAAACAAATTTTGATATTTGTGACAAAACTGTTGCTCATAACATACAATTCTTAACTTTTGATAGCTCAAGTATAAACTTCAACATAATGACATTACTTCATTGACGGCCAAATTTATATTATTTTTTAATAGTTTGTTTTTCAATTTCACTTTGTCACTGACAAAAATGTTTAAAAAGAAAGCATTGATAAGGTAAGTCCGATTGGTGGCATGTTTTAAAACATGTCCATTAAGTAACTCAAATGCTCCAATGTTCTGGTTTAAATGCTACTGAAGAGAGGTTACTCCTTGAAATATCGATATATAGCATATCCAAATTAACCGTTTATACCCGCGTTTTGGTATTTGTAATTCTGATGAGAGGTTACTCCTTGAAATATGCTTATACAGCATAACCAAATTACTTTTAATTTTTAAGTTAAAAATTAATTCTTTATAGTATTTTGTCCATTGCATCACGAGAGTGTCAATTGAATAACGGTTTTGTCAATTGCATTATCATGATATGCTTGATATCTAATTATCGAGTGTTGCTTTCATCTTTTGTATAACTATTATGTTATCTTGCTCCTGGGTTGCTGTCCGCACTCAAAAATTTTACTCGTAGACAAATATGGGATTTATATCTCGCAGATGAGTGCAGATGTTGGTTTGTCATAGAGGTTTGTTTTGTCTTGCTTCACCGGATTTGACACAATGAAATTGAAATTTGCAGTGCAACGAATGTGCTATAGCAGGCAAGAACCGCTTACTATTCCGGCGCACCTGATTTCACTCTTGTAACGACTTGAGTTCGCGTTGTTGATTTTCGTTCGGTTGATTTTTTGTTTTAAGTTTTGTGCTTCCTCGTTCTGTTCTTGTTCGTGTTTACCTGTTTTGTCATTGCCCTTTTGGACTTTCAACACTGAAATGCCCTATTGGTGCTTCTTTGCTTCTTTCATACATCTATACAATGTATTAATACATCACAAAATTCAATAAAATCATAAAGATTTTTGTAATCAATATGCAATTGGCATTTTTTAATAACTGTATTTTAATTCTTGAGAAAGATATATTAACTGTTAAAGTAAGGTTGAATATTTTTTTCTGAGTTTTTTTTTATGTATGATTTTTTAAAAATAAAGTCTTTATTAAATATTTGTTTTGTCCATGGCCACTGGCTAGTCTGAAATTTCGACCGCTTTTTTAATGGCCCATATTTGTCTTGAAATTTTTGTAGTCACTTCTGAAATCGATCAACGAGCCAATCAGGGACAGCGTTGTACTGCACAGAATTCCCATCGTACATTTGAGTCGGTTGTGTAGCACCATGGGAAATTTTCGTCACCTATTGCTCTACAGTAGTTTGTACTCCGATCAGAATAATTTGGTGGCAGAAATACAGATATGGAAGGTATCCAACTGCTCCATTTTTTACAAGTACGACCCGAAATAGTACACTGTACTTTGCCTGCGTACGAATGAGGGGATGCCTCATTGTAACAATCACCAGCTGTTAAATATAGATAAGATTTGGTAGACAACATGAATGTCACATAAATATATGCCACGATAATAAAAACCAATAGCTTCTAAGGCAAGTTTCTTGCATTATTCAAACGTGAGCCATTTCAAAGTTTTTTATAAAAAACCTTGGTGCATTGATATGTTTTACATAATTGTTGTTAGACGAAGAAAAAAATTATGAAATCAGCATATCATACATGTCCAAATTTCCCCATATAAGTTGTTATTTCATTTTCAGACAGATTGTTTTAAAATATTTTAATGTCAAACATTTACCTGAGCACGACAGTGAAGCTGTCTGCCAAGATTCGCCTCCTGAGCACCTTGACACTGGACACGCATCTGAGTAACCGGAGTCCGGGAAAGAATTGCAAGAGTATTCTGCCCATACAGATGATCCATTTTGAACAAATTTCATGTTCGCTTCCAGTCGAATATCTGGTGGAGTTAAACATGATGCTGAGAATAAAAAAATGTATGGTTTTGAATTAATGTACAAAATTAAAGCTCAGCAATCAGTATAGTGAAAGATTTCAAACGAAATAAAATGTTTCTAATATTAAAGGAGTATAGAGAGAAAAAAGAACAAAAAAAATCTAAAATAACGATACCCGTACATAATCATCTCCATTGCTTCTGCTATTACCCTGACATTTTACTCCCT
This sequence comes from Arcuatula senhousia, assembly GCA_963971305.1. Lineage (NCBI taxonomy): Eukaryota > Metazoa > Mollusca > Bivalvia > Mytilida > Mytilidae > Arcuatula > Arcuatula senhousia. The sequence continues at coordinate 19,364,599 of OZ020308.1, read as the reverse complement.
GTCAGAGTTTTCTTTACAAAATGTGCTATAATATCACTCATCGTTTATGACATTGCTGCGGCCTTGTTAACAAGGAACACAAACGAAACTTTCTGACGGAAAAAAGGATCATAGAATAAGCCTGGTAGTCAGACTTGTCTGACACGATTTACCATAAAATGTCTAATATTTTTGTCGCTGAAATTTCCGTTTTTTAAATTTAAAATTGTTTAAAACACCAGGTTTCTTTCCTTGTAATGCACATGGTCGATATCCTCGGTGCTGGATTTGGCTTCCTTGTTCGAACGTTTTGGTTTTGAGTACTTTTCGTTTTCAACAGTTTTGGAATTTGACCTTCCAATGTTTTGATTTGAATGCTACTGATGAGAGGTTACTCCTTGAAATATCGATATATAGCATATCCAAATTAACCGTTCATACCCGCGTTTTGGTATTTGTAATTTTGAAACCACTGGGCGATAACCGCTGCTGGTGGACCAGAGGTCCCCGAGGGTAATCACAAGCCTGGTAGTCAGACTTGTCTGACACGATTTACCATAAAATGTCTAATATTTTTGTCGCTGAAATTTCCGTTTTTTAAATTCAAAATTGTTTAAAACACCAGGTTTCTTTCCTTGTAATGCACATGGTCGATATCCTCGGTGCTGGATTTGGCTTCCTTGTTCGAACGTTTTGGTTTTGAGTACTTTTCGTTTTCAACAGTTTTGGAATTTGACGTTCCAATGTTTTGATTTAAATGCTACTGATGAGAGGTTACTCCTTGAAATATCTATATAGCATATCCAAATTAACCGTTCATACCCGCGTTTTGGTATTTGTAATAATGATAAATGATCACAGAATATGGATTGAAAGTGGGCAACAGAGAAAGAGTTAACAAAGTACCAAACTCGATACATAACAAAACAAAATTAGTTGACATCAAAGACGAATATAAACATTTAAACAAACAGTCCTACAATATAACAGGACCCCCGGCTATACATTTATTTTTTTTTGTTATTGGGGGTGGTACCAGCGTGGAATTTGTTCAACATTCAAAATTCGTTCAATATTGAACCAAATTCTGGCTTAGCGGTCATCCTTTCAAAGTATTGAAACAAATTTGTTGAATCTGAATCAGATTCTAGATCAACATTCAACATTCGAATTGTATTCTTACTTCAATAATGAACCAGATTTTTGGTTCACCGTGTAAAATTCAAAACTTTTCTTAGTTCAATATTGAACCAGATTCTGATTAAACATTCAAGATTTGAAACATGTATAAAATCAATATTGAACAAGATTATCTGGTTCACCGTTCAACATCAGAAAAATTTCTTGTTTCAATATCCAACTAGATTCTGATTCAGCGTTTATCATTCAAAACTGTTCTTAGTTCAATATTGAACAAGATTCTGATTCAACATGCATGATTCGAACCAAGTCTTAGTTCATCTGCTTCAACGTTCAACATTCAAAAATTTCTTAGGTCAATATTGAACTAAATTCTGGTTCAACGTTTAACATTCAAAACTGTTCTTAGATCAATATTGAATCATATTCTGATTCAACATTTAAGATTTGAAACATGTCTTAGTTCAATATTGAACCGGATTTCGGTTCAACATTAACAATCAATATCTCTAAGTTCATTATTGAAACAGATCATATGTTTCAACGTTCAACCTTTCTTAGTTCAATATAGAACTAGATTCTGTGTAATGCGTGGTCTTTGAATTGATGAAGAATGAAAGAATACAAATCCTTTTCGTATCAGAAAATCAAATGAAATGCAAATTCTTGTGATTTATGCTTTAGAAGGGTAAGCTATTCCTGCTTCTTATAGCATTTAATACGTGTCTCTCTTTGCCAACAATCAATCTAGTGTAGATGACGTCCGGTTCAGGGCGACAATACAACTTTTAATCCGTCCAACATCTGGGCAGCAAAAATCATAAAATTCACAAGGGCCCTTTCACTAGATATTATCTATAATTACGTACTCACTTGGACATGATATAGTTGGTGAAGACCATTCACCGGTAGGTAAACACGTGATTATTGTACTTCCGGTCTGACCAGGAGGGGTACGTTTACAGCTGTACACTGCTTCGTCTCCCTCCGTAGTAGAGGTGTAACTTATAGTCGCTGAAGCATCCTCAGGTGGAACAGAACACTCAGCGAGTGATCCTGAACAAAATGAAATGTTCGAAATAAGCAAATTTCTACCTTTTTTATTTCTACAAAATGTTAGTGAATTTTATATTAAAGTACACAAAACAACAAGATAATTGTTTAAATAGTCCTGTTGTACTTTAAGTCTCAGATTTTCCTCATGCAATGTACAAAGTAATATGAAACCTTCAATCAGAATAAATTTAGGGAGAAATACGTTGTCACCATTAAGCCAAAACAAAAGTCACATCTGAGGCATTTGCACAAACAAAAAATCAAGAGCCAACAGTTTTGGTTAGAGCTAAATTGAAAAACAATCGAAATATGCATGTTTAAGGTGGTAAAGGGGCATAAACAAAATCCATCAGATTTTTTAAAAATACTATTAAAGAAGCAAAGAGGCACCAATGGGATATTCGAGTTTCAAAAGTCTGAAAGGACAACGACAAAACCAGTAAACACGAACAAAAACAGCACAAAGAAACACAAAACATAAAAAAACACAAATCAACAAAACAGAAATCAGCCATGCAAACCCACGTCGTAACAAGAGTGAACTCAGGTGCTCAGGAAAAATAAGCAGTTCCTGCTTGTTATATCACACCCGTCATGCCGCCAATTTCAAAATCAGTGTATTAAATCAGGTAAAGGTAGACAAAACAAAACCCTATGAAAATCCAACATCTGTACTCATCTGAGAGATAGAAATGCCATATTTGTCTATGAGCGCATGATGTCTTCCATAAAACTTGAGTGAAGACAGCAGCCGAGTGTGATAAGTTGTAGCGGACGTAATGTTGCTACACAAGAAAGGAAAGTTCACGATTGGAAAGTAGAAGTCATCACGTTTGTCAAAGAGTTTTGTTGAAAGTTTTTTTTTTTCTAGAGAGTTTATTTCGAACTGAAGACCTAAATGTGAAGCAGACTTCAACGTGTCAAACTTAAATAAATGAACCTTAAAAAATCGGATTAAAAAAGGGTGTGTCAAAATAAACTTCGATGGCTGTTTTTCCATTGTGGATTTCTAAATTTCCGTTTATATTGTAAGTTTATTCCACATCTCATTATTTTCTATTTTAAAAAATATGCAAAACAAATTAATAGACCTTTCTACATATTTATGATGTAACGAAGCTAATGACGTAAAGTTATTTTTCAATAGATTTTGCAGGCAAAAATGTCAATTGAGCATCTTCAAACTCAAATTGTGATCTGGAAACTCATCAGATGTTTCACAAATTACAAGCAAAATATATTATCTTTAAAGACATAGAACCTATCAAGTTCGCTATTTTTTCGACTGAATAAAATAAACATATATGAAATAAAGGTAATAACAAAACTACCGAACTTGAATGATCAATCTCATAGTCCAGAGAAAATGACAAAAACGAATCAGTCATACCGGAGAACTGGTGGATCACAATGGTCCTGACTTGGTACAGGCATTTCAAACGAAATGGTGGGTTAAACCAGGTTTTATGGCGCCAAACCTCCCTCTTCCATTGCAATCTTAGGATCCGGTAATGACCATAGAACACAACATAGTTGTGAGACACAATAGGGATATTGGTGTGATCATCTCAGTACAGCACACCAGTCAAACACTAATTAAAACAATTAACTATCATATCTTTTAACTCAATTTTGAACTTTTCTACTAGTGGCTGATAACGAAGAAAGAATTTTTTTAGGGATCGTATGAGACGTATTTTCTTATAGCCCTGCTAAAAATATACCTCCTAAAACTTAAATTTACCGGCATAAAAAAAATTTGCTGCTTTATATAAGAAAATCGTTATTATTTTTTCCCGTTGAATGAGTGTTGTCCAGAATAAATATTTACTTTTTTTAAACCGTTCTTCAAATGCCCTTTTCTAACCCCATGTCAGTAATGCTTTACGTATTCCAACACGTTGTCATGAAATGATGCACCCTCCTGTAAGATGAGTTTTTGTATTTTGGCAAAACCTGTTTAGTGTTCAATTAACGTTTCTTATTGGGTAAAACAGTGTTATAATGTCATTGCAAAATATTAAAAATGAAAATTAAGATTTTCGATCCAGGTAACGTTGCGACAGGTAACAGTGTTTAAAGTTTATCCTCTTTTTTGACACCGCATTTTTATGCAGTTTTCTCTCAGCAAGAATACATTCTGGCTAGTTTTTCGAAAACTTAACAGTTTTTTTTTCAGAGGAACCCATATTTTATACAGCTCTGTCAAGATATCATGATGATTTGTTTAGATATACCGAGGCAAAATCCAGTTTAACAATCGATCTGCTAATGTGATAACATGCAATTGCTTGACACAGCTGCATAAAATCTGGGTTCAACATTATGAAATCTTGACTCAACGTCATATAAGCAAGATTCAACATCACGCTATCTTGACTCAAAGTCATGATAGATTAACTGTACGTTTTATTGTTTTACTTTACATTTTGTGCATAACTAATATATGACAGCTTGGGCGTTCCATAGTTTTACATTATATCTTTTATATAGTGTTAATTTTCTTATGTTTTAAATATTGCGCAAATGTTAGGTTCTTTGTCTTTAAAACTCATGTAACCTTTGAGGTCAGGGATCTTCTTTTCTCGATATTTTAGAAAAAATCTAATTTCTCGTATACAGTTCTAATTAAAACAAGATGTAAGAACAATAGGTTTTAGACTACTGAACCGCCCTAAGCATGTCCAAATTTGTGCAAGAAAATCTAATTACGACTTGCTGGTTACATTGGAGAATAAGATCTATCAATTTCATTTTAACGTAGGCACGCATATATTACTTCAATTGACATTAAAACCTTATGCTCTCACGTAATGTCAAGGTCTCCCTAAATTGGCATTTTTATAGTTATAAATGTGCTGTTAACTTTTTATGAGTCTTTCTTATTGACTATTTTCTATCATTCGATATGTTTTTTTGTCAGTTTTGAGAAATTAATTTTCTATATCAGTAAACATAGTTATGCGTTTATCAAATTTCTATCTTTATCTATGCATTTCAACAAAACAAATATGTATTGTTTAATTACAAATCGTTCATATACCGTAGTTTCTCCTTTTTGAATTCTCGTTTGAAAACAGGTTAACCTGAACAAAGCGATTCTATAATTGATTTTTTTACTGACTTTAATATTAATATGAATTTATTAATCTTATACTTGGCTGCATATATTCACATTGTCTTAAGTCAGTATAATATGTCAATAGGTCTCAGGAGCAAGACAATGGGATAATAAAAAAAAAGATACCCGCTTATAAATGAGCTCTTCTTTATACAAGAAGTTCATAAATTTGGGGGCACTAACATGGAGCAAGCAACTACTAAGTAAACTATTTTTATGTAAATATGAAAAAAGTAAGATTCGTGGTATAACCACCTTAACATAAATTAAAGTAAACTGTTGTACTTTTTCCACATAATCAACATCAACGAGATAAATTTGGAAATATTAAGATACGAATAATATCATTTTAGCATGTTCGATGGTCTGTTGAAAATTTACAAGATATCTTTATTTAGTTATTTGATGAAAAGACCATAGGTAAAGATACAGAATAAGCTAAAAAAATCATAGGTTGTCAAATTCGTTTGGGTAATAATAAGCGTTCAAAATTTGGCGGGAAATGGCTTTCTCTGACTTTTTCATAAGTTTAGCATTAGACTTGTTGATGAAATAACAAAAAATTGAGAAAACTTTGTAAACTAGCTCTTAATAACCCAAGGAATCCTTTTATAAAAAGAAATAGGAGGTTACTGTGCAAAAAAAAACTATCCATATTTTAATAGTAAAATCCAGAGGATTCCGAAAATTTGACAGAAATCTCAAACATTGACTAACGATCTTCCTTCATCTTGTTAACATCCGATTATTTTGGTGCAAATGCTGTTGGTTAAAGGATATTACTCAAAGTATACATATGAGGCATAACCAAATACACCATTTTTTGTATACGCTTTGGAATTCTTATTCAAAGAACTCTCCCGGTACTGAAAATTTACGGTATCATCGGCGCTCATTCGAACGTCTTGATTCTTACGGTTTTATAAATTCCTGTTTGCTGTTTCAAAAAATGCTGCTAATGGAGTCACTGCTTAAAATATGCTCATGCAGCATATGAATCAAATTAATCGATTTACGTGTATATACACCTTTGTATTCTGACAAATTAAAAATAGATTCTTTTAGCAGTCCAATCTGATTGACTACAAATTGTCTAAAACTACCGAACTCATATGTCCAAGAAAAAAGACAAAAACAAAGCAAACCCATACAACGATTATCAAAATATCACTAAAATTCCCTCCCTATAGCCATATTAGAAAACATATAATGACAAAAACACCAAATGTCCTTACTTGTTGTTATTTCTGTTGTTGGATTTACGGCCACTATTGATGTCACCGAGTCTAGTGCTGAAGTAGTTGCTACACTTGTCGTTTGTTGATAAGTTGTTAAAGTTTCTGTGACTGGTGTTGTATGTGCCTCTATTGTTGTAGCTTCTGCTTCTGTCGTTGTTTCCGAGACTGTTGTTGAAGTGTCTGTTACTGTTGTCTGTTGTTGAGCTGTTGAAGTGTCTGTTACTGTTTTCTGTTGTTGAGTTGTTGTAGTGTCTGTTACTGTTGACTGTTGTTGAGTTGTAATGTCTGCTACTGTTGTCTGTCGTTGAATTGTTGATGTGTCTGCTACTGTTGTCTGTTGTTGAGTTATTGTAGTATCTGCTACTGCTGTCTGCTGTAAAGTTGTTGTAGTGTGTGTTGATTGTTGGTCTGTTGTTGCTGTCTTATAATCCGTTATTAAAGTATCTGCTACTGTTGTTGTCTTTGAGTCTGTTTTCATCGTATCTGCTACTGTTGTTGTCTTTGAGTCTGTTGTTATCGTATCTGCTACTGTTGTTGTCTTTGAGTCTGTTGTTATCGTATCTGCTACTGTTGTTGTCTTAGAGTCTGTTGTTATCTTATCTGCTACTGTTGTTGTCTTTGAGTCTGTTGTAAAAGTATCTGCTACTGTTGTCTTTGGATCTGTTGTTGATGCATCTGCTACTGTTGTTGTCTTTGAGGCTGTTGTTAACGTTTCTGATACTGTTGTCTTAGAATCCGTTGTAAACAAATCAGCTACTGTTGTTATCTTTGAATCTGTTGTTAATGTATCTGCTACTGTTGTTGTGTGCCTGTCTGTTGTTAAAGCTTCTGGTACTGCTGTTGTCTTTGAGTCTGTTTTTAAAGTTTTTGCTACTATTGTAGTTTGTTGTTGAGCTTCTGATATTGAAGTTGATTGCGAATCTGTTGTTGAAGTTTCTACTGAGTGTGTGATCTGCGAGCCTGTTGTTGAAATATCTGTAACTAGTATTTGTGAGTCTTTTGTTGAAGTGTCTGTAATTGTTGATATTTTAAGGGTTGATTGTGGTATATTTGTTTCATCCTGGCTAAGCAATGTTGATTGTTGTACAAAATCCGTATTTTGTAGACCTGTAAATGAGAAAATGATAATTCTTGATATATTTAATGTCTAGTTGTAGTACTAAAAAAATTTTATTTTTTTTTGTGAAAACAAAAGAATAAAATTTTGTACAATTCTTTAATCAAGGTTTTAAAAGTTGAAAAATGTAAACCAGGAGCTGTTAACAAGTACCATTTCAAAATTGAAATGATTATGCTGGAATAGTTATAGTTAATCTTTATTCCTCACGTTTGAACGACTAATCCCTCTTCTTTTACATTTTTATTTTACTTCAATATTATTCTAACAAAAAGTAATTTGGGAGAACATAAAAAAGAATGTTCCTTGCATGAAACGTCAACTCTCAAAATAGCGTTGTATACCTAGCGTTACAGATGAAACAGAAACAGGAATACATGTAGCTTCGGTAAGATCAAACTCATCAGTGTTTTCATGTACTGTAAATAATATTTATATTGCTTTTCATCTTTTATATCATTTATTTACATGTATTTAACAAGGAATTTTGTTAAAATCATAGTCTTTTTTGTTTTTGTAATTTTGTACTGGAGTTGGCTTTTCAGATCTTTAAAGCAATTGTCGATATATTTTTTTTTTCATTTTTAGCTGACCTGTACCGAACATGCATGTGAGCTATTACCAGTACTTGGCGTTTTCGTCGTCTATCTTCGTCTTCTGTCGACCGTTAGCAATTCTTCAATAAAAATCTCCTCTGAAACCACTGAACAGAACTAATTGAAACTAAGTATGATTGACCCTTAGGGTGTCTTGCACAACAGGGTTAGTTAGTTAGTTAGTTATTGCTTTACTCCCAAGCAGCGCGATTTCGGCTATATCCGGGAGATGAACATGCAAGTGGTGATACAATGAACATGAAATGATGATGAAGTGGAGAAAATGGGGACACAAGGCCAATCGGGTAGGAAAGTTTTGACTGCCACTGGAAAAGGGAGTGATGGGTAGGGACGGGAAATTTTGCCTCCTGCATGGGGATCCTACGGGTCCTACTCTTACCGAGACCTGCAGCAGGGTTCTTTAACGTGCGAGGAACGTGACATTTTTCCCAACACGGTGCACCACTATGGTTTGCAGTCAGGTTTTCCGCATTATCGCCTGACGACCCCGCATCTCTCGATGTCAGGGCTGCCCCATTCAACCACCTGGGGCACACATCCCAGTCGCTTTGTGGGCAAAGCGGCCTGACCCCGATGTCAGGTTTCTGAGCGCTCTTTAGTGGACTTTTACCGACAAGCTTAGCGCTCCTGCGGGCCTATTCGCCTCCCGGGCCCCGCACGGGACTGCACAACAGGGTCAGGGAACTTGTTATAGAGGCTATGGTTCTTTAAAAGTAACAAGTAGTGCTTTTCCTGATTCAGCTCTTCACATCTCTCCAAGTCGCAGTTGTCAGATAACCCTTTATAGGGGCTGTGGTCATTTTGAGTAAAAAATGTGTTTTTTTGTTTGTTTTTTTTACCTACGGAATGAAAACTATTGCAGATACAGAAATCTGTTGCCTGCTGAAACCTTTAGCTTTTTGCGTTGCACAAAAGCCTCCAATAGTTCAATTAGATCAGTTGACCCTTTATTGGGGTAATTGTCGTATTAAAATCAAAGTAGCCTTTTTCATGTTTTTGATTAAATATCAAAAGGTATTGCAGACAAATGAAATTTGTTACTTGTTTAACGGTTCCGCTCGTTTTGCTTTCCAAAAGTGTCAATTGGTTCAAAGATGCTCTTTTATCGGTCATAAATTGGTTTTTTTTCATATTTTTTGCCCTATGCAACAAGAGACTAATAATAAATTTGTCAGATGACCCTTTATAAGGGTAATAGTTCAAAGAGGAGTCTCTTAAATTTTAGGGAACATGTCAGTGATTCACGCTACTGGGAGCCTCTATTTTACATTAACTTCAGAAAAATAATATTTGTGAAAACAAATAAAATGTAAACCTCCATGGTTTATGTTTGGGGAAAACTTGCATGCATAAAAAATTACAAAGTAAAATTGTATGTATTTTATCATTGTGTTTCTGTACGTACTTTTAATGTTATTTCCAAAGCATCATTTTAATATTGATAATTATTTCTTAATCATAACGAACAGCAAGTTTTACAAAAATTACCGTAATTTAATAGTGATAATGAGTAGATTATACATTTTTCAATAAAATACCTACTGACGTTTATGCATTTGTTATCAATACAAATAGCGTCACCGAGGCAACCATGATTTAAACATGCATCTTCCAAAAGCAACTGAAATTGATGAAAAAAACTATTATATTTACGAAAATCAATAAAATGTTTTTAGTGTATGCACAAATGCACAAATGCATTTCTTTCAATTGTTTGGTACCCTTTTCTTTTCACAACACGTACTTTTATTGAAGTCGTTTATACTTTGAAAAATACATGGTATAGTTACAAGCGCAAATCTTAATGTGCAAATCTTTTACATGTATTAACGATGGTGCAGCGACAAGTTTGCTGGAGAAAACACTGGAGCATCAATGCAATGTGCCAGCAGGTACTGCACAACTTCTATTGAAGTTTCACCTTCGTTTTTACACATTCAGTGATTACGATTATTTTCGAAGTCCCTTTTGGTATATCAGTGGTTCCTTTAAGATGGTATATTAACAATCTTATTTAAGTCAGGAAGAGCAATTTCTCATACGCACACAACTTTAAACTTACATTTGGTGAGTTGCTTCTTTCAATGTACCTTGAACCCAATAACGAAACCAACGAATCGGTAATGGTATCCATGTAATTCATGACACACAGTCTCTCAGCTCTTATATAGTTTATGGATTTGCAAGCATTTGAGCGTTGGCAAATCTGTAAACAATGGAACACGCTGTATGCCGTATTGTTCCAAAATGATCTACCTGGTAAGAAAACGTCCTCATTGGTACTGCCAAAATTATAAACAAGATTCAATCCTTGTGATCGATCAAACACAAGGAAAGTCCAGGAAAGAATTAGGTACGACGAAAAGTATTTATCCATTTTCTTGACTTATGTTAGTATATTAGAAAATGATTTATTACGTCCGATGTTGGGTAAGTCTTGAATTATTTATATGTTAATTAAGTTGTTACATTAGTTGGGAATAACATGGCTCAATGGTTTAATAACTCAGTTTTGATAAATGTTAGTTACTAGTCTTTTTCCAATTTAATTAAAATCATCTGTTTGATCCGCTGGAGTACTGGGGCGTACTGCAACGAATCAAACAACAGGTTTTTTTAATGCATTGTTTTCATCACACTTAGATGAAAAAAAATGCCAAAAGTTGATTAACGACTATATAATGTTGCCTAGAAATAGTTTCAAAAGCATTTAGCACAATATCGTTTAAGGTATCTTATTTATAAGAGGATATGGAGTAAATGAACATGAGACCATAACACATACCGTATAACTGGTATTTTTTGCGGTAATTTAATTTTTGCGTTATTTCGCGGTTGATACTCGACCGCAAAAATTAAAATCGCATAAAATTATGAAGTAAATGCATTTTTATAGCAGACATAGTCTAAAGTATAATTTCACAGAGGTGTGTAAATGGGGTATATAATACCAGAATCGATTGATCTTTTATCACCAGTGAAAAAAATTGTTAATTACCTTAAATTATTATTTGACCTCATGATGACACCTCATCAAACAATCAATATTGTCAATAAGGCACACGCGAATTCAAAGTAAGTTCATTATTTAGTGCATTGTGTCATGATTGTGTTGGTATTACAAATGAAAAAAAAAGTTGTGTAAACTCCAACTGCAATTTATTTTTATGAGTTGTAAGGCCATTTTGGAAATGTATTCCTCATCAGCAGCACTAGAACCCAAACATAGGAAATCCACAATTTCAAAAGTTGTACAAAGTGTATAAAACCAAACGAAATTCAAATAAATATAGCAAAGGGCAAAACTACGATGGAGGGGGTAAACCTTAAGTTTTAGAATTCAAATAAATTTAGATAATGGTTAAACACAAAGTGTACACTTGTTCATACATTCAGTACATGTAAGTCTTGTTTCAACGAAGAATTCTAAATATTCGTTTCCCTTCATGGAAGGAGTTGGATCAAATGATTTAACCATCCCAAAATAGTTATATATCTTTTTTTTACATTTTCAACGTACGAGCATTGACAAATTGTTGAAATAAAACAAAATATCCGAGTGGAGAAAACAAATAATCCATGAATATCAGAAGAAAAAATTGTTTACCCATGAAATTAGAAAAAAGTCTTAAATTTGAAATTGCGGGAAAATTCGTATCAATGCCGGTGATTCAATTTGAGCTTGCAATTTCAATTACTTATGTACCGTCTTTATGAATGGCAGAACTGATAATCTAATGAACTGGTGATATTAACATTTAAGAAAAGACCACAATATTTTTTCTGTCTATGAAAAATTAATAGCACACACTGTGTAACCTGTGAAGTAGGTTATACAAAAGTGAGTGCCACATTTTAAAATGTTATTTCAAATAGACAGAAGAAATAGTGTCTTATAAATTAATTTCAATTACATATTTTCTCAATTCAAACATCTAATGATAGGAAAATAAAATAATTTGATAAAAAATTATAAATTAAAATCCCCATTTTGAACCCAACCTGTTCAAAAACCTCACTCATTGAAAAATAATACAAGTTTTCAAATTGTAAGCAGATCATCTGAATGTATTATTTCATGTGCTTATCTATATTAATAAAGTACATTTGCATACCATATTGAAAGCATGTCAGTGCCCTCGAAAATGGACACAAATGGCAGAAAATCTTGATCTAAATTAATTTATTTTGTTTTAACAGTGTAATAACCTCAGTATGATATCATTCTTATTTGAATAAGCTAGTGTCAAGATAATTACTATAATAGTTTAATTAGTGTGGTATAAAAAAAAGGTCAGGAAAATTGCAATTTCTAGTATTTGTTCAGATGCCTCATACATGAGAATGGTAAGTTCCTGTTATTTTCTCTTCATGTTCACCTGTTTACATTTCGGTAGCTTTGTTTTAAGAAGCACGTTTAAAGTGTTCATATCATTATTGTTATAAATCACACCGCTGTTGTTTTACCCTTTTCTCCTAATGTCCTGTCTTTTGTTCAATATCACACACTGTGAATTTTATTTGGTCTGTCTTTAAATATCCAGTGTTAACCATGACAGACTTTATGATTTATCATTGGATATATTTACAGTACCTGTATTCCAAAATTTGATAAATGTACAAAATGTGTTACTATCGGATTCTTATATTGCAATGGAAAAGGGTTGAATAAAGCAATAAAACCCGATCCTATTAACCAATTGTTTTCAAGGCCTATGTCGATACAGGACTTTTACGGTCTTAGAGTAATTCGGTATGTCATTTCCTTGTTCGGACATTAAAATTCATCCTCCAATTTAAGTAACTCTGTAATTACCATTATTGAAATTGTTACTGAACGGATGAAAAACAGACGACAAACGCCAAGCAATTACAAAAGCTACTGTTACCCTTATCATTATTATGGAGAGCTATAAGTACGCAAATAGTACTGACTAAGGAGACGGATCTCGCGAGCTTCGGTTTGTATCCAAGTTTAATCTTTATAATTTTTTATAACTGCATTCTCTACGTATTTTGACATAATACAATAAACTGCAAAACAGAAATTGAAGATGTTCTTTCATAACACATATTTCGATGTAACGTCACACAAAATGAGTCAGGTATGGAAATAGAAATCGATAAGACACTTCAAACAAAACATAATTTTACATCTAAAATGTTTCTTTGAAAAAACTTTTTAGAAAAAAAATGTGCGATTTAAGTTCTGTGTTTTCTCCATTGACTAAGTGTTTTACAGTTAAACATATCGTTTTTGAAATTTCATTAAAATGATCACAGAAGATCTAGCATCAATAATAAACAAGACCAATCGATGCCCTGCGTCGCGCAGCAAAATGTTGAACCCTATTGATTCTAAGCCCAATATGGTCAGTCAGTAGTTTTAAGCACTTGCATCCTATGGTGGACTGACAAGGCATAGTTGTCACATGCAACTAATTATAGACTGACAATGAATGTTTAGAAATGAAAATATTTAAGGCTCCATATATCTAACAAGAATTTTGAAACCTCAATTGCTAAACCGAAAAGGTGGTGTCATTAAGAAATTTATCCTCCATGCTGTGTCCAATGCAATATGTGACAAATAAAGGTAATAACAAAACTACCGAACTTGAATGATCAATCTCATAGTCCAGAGAAAATGACAAAAACGAATCAGTCATACCGGAGAACTGGTGGATCGCAATGGTCCTGACTTGGTACAGGCATTTCAAACGAAATGGTGGGTTAAACCAGGTTTTATGGCGCCAAACCTCCCTCTTCCATTGCGATGTTCAAGTCTATAATATATATAGTTACGTAAAATAGTGTGACACTGTAAAATTTTCTTGGAATTAGGTTTTATAAGTCGAACAAAACATAACTTGCAAAAACAAAATTTAAACATAAAAAGGTTCGTTTGTGGCCCTTTTGAGTCCCTCATTTCTAAACAAAAATTGAAGAGACCTCAAAAATCAGAAAAATCATTTTATTGTAGGGAACATAATTGTAAATTTCATAGCGATCAATCAACCAGCACTAAAGATATTGTGAAAAACAAAAACAAAAGTTTCATTCAGTCCTGGGCCTCATATTTTAAACGAAAAAAGGAGACACAACAATCTATTTAATATATTCTTTTATGGAAGTAACATAACTGAAAACTTTAATTTGGTCAACCAGAACAAAAGCTATTGTACAAAGAAAAAAGTCACGTTTTAGCCCCTTTTGGTCCCCTTATTTCTAAACGGACCTATACAATAGTCCCAAAAGGGAATGTGCACATCTTTAATATATCTGTAATTACTGTGTAAAGTTTCAGAATAATATAGTGTTTGGTTTTTGACATTTAGATTACACAAGACAGGCACCCCTGTCTTTAGAAGGATCTAGAATTTAGGCGGGGGTAACATTTTTTGCATTACATGTAATGGTAATTCAATGCATTTCTTCTTCAAAACTGTATGTAATTCATGAATTACACTGCATTACTTTTATCCGCTGTAAAAAAAGAAGAAAGGTAAGCAAACAATTCAACAATATATAGCAAAATATATTTTCTACAGATTTCATAAGTGAAAATGGTGAAGCCATACAGCTTTGTACAGTATCAATACAAATTCAAAATGATTACAAATAATCTGTTTACTCTGTTATCAAAACAAATCGATGACAATGTCAAAACAACTATTGTGTCAAATTGAATGGCTTCCAGTAAAAATTTAGAAGTTTAAAATTAATTTGATTTGTATAACTGAAAATGGTTGTGGAAGAGCAATGAAATCAAGGTTGAATTGAAAAATAAATTTGATAAATTTATGTATATTATCCAACAAATACATGTATAGTATTTAAATATAATGAATAAGACGCATGATTGATAATCATCATTCAATACTTTTGTTTCAACCTTTCTTGATTAAAAGATAAACATTTGTAGTTATTTCAAAAGTAAAAATACGTAAGTTTGATTAACAATCTAATGTCCAGACATATTTTAATTGTAAACAAGCTAACCTATATGACTAATCTTGACATCTATGTATTTTCTTATTAATGTAAATGATTTTATTCAAAAACTCCCACTTTTGTTTACATTATTATGTTATGACATGATGACAAAGTGAAAAGGATAGAAGAGCTGACTTTTTAGAGTTTTAGAGAAATATAATGATGCAAAATGTAAATCTTGATGTAACAGACGAACACCTTCGTAGCGTTCATTTGGCATAACTTTCCTAGTGGCATAACTTTCCTAGTTCTGTTCATACCAAGCCATATTACTACACAAAATTTTGATTAAAGGTTTTATAAACATCCTTCTAAACAAAAAAACATAAAGCTTGGTATGATATTGGTGGTAAACAAGAATTACTGGAACTTAAAAATGTAATGGTATTACTTAGCTAAAGTAATGGTTATTCAATGCATTTCTTTTCAAAATCCCTGTAATGGTAATATGCATGTTTTATCAAGGTAATGGTAATGCAATTTATTTACATTGCAATTCAATTCGCTCCATGCCTGCACAATGCTTTGCATGCATAATTTCAATTTCTGAATAATGCAAAACTATCCGAAGGTTCTTGTATGCAATTGATCAAAACATTTTGATAAATTTATAGAATATAAAACGAGGGTGCCATTTTTAGCTCACCTGGACCGAAGGTCCATGTGAGCTATTACCATCACTTGGCGTCCGTCGTCGTCGTCGTCGTCGTCGTCTGTCGTCGTCTGTCGTCGTCGTCTGTTAACAATTTTTCAAAAATCTTCTCCTCTGAAACTACCAAACAGAATTTAATGAAACTTGGTATGAATGATCCTTAGGGTGTCCTGCACCAAACTTGTGTTTTGATTTTTGATCCGTTAAAAAACATGGCGGCCGTTACTAAAAATAGACTAGGGGGGTCAGACTACTGTTTTTGGCTTATAAATCAAAAAGTATAAGAGATAGAGAAAATCTGAGGCACGCTACTGATTCAACATCAAAAGCTCTACAAAAGTCTCCATTTGGTCAAAGTTGTCAGATGACCCCTTATAGGGGTTACGGCCCCTTGAAGGTGAAAAATAGCATTTTTTCATGTTTTTGGTCTACAGAATGAAAACTATTGCAGATAGGGATTAGCTGTTGCTTGCTTAAATGTTCAGCTCATTTAACTCTACAAAAGTCTCAATAGGGTCGAAGTTGTCAGATGACCCCTTATAGGGGTTACGGCCCCTTAAAGGTGAAAAATAGCATTTTTTCATGTTTTTGGCCTACAGAATGAAAACTATTGCAGATAGAGATAAGCTGTTGCTTGCTTAAATGTTCAGCTCATTTAGCTCTACAAAATTTTCCATAGGGTCGAAGTTGTCAGATGACCTCTTATAGGGGTTACCGCCCCTGAAAAATAGCGATTTTTCATGTTTTTTTCCTACAAAATGAAAACTATTGCAGATAGATATTAGCTGTTGCTTGCTTAAATGTTCAGCTCATTTAGCTCTACAAAATTCTCCATAGGGTCGAAGTTGTCAGATGACCCCTTACAGGGGTTACGGCCCCTGAAAAATAAAGATTTTTCATGTTTTTGGCCTACAGAATGAAAACTGTTGCACATAGAGATTAGCTGTTGCTTGCTTAAATGTTCAGCTCATTTAGCTTTACAAAATTCTCCATAGGGTCGAAGTTGTCAGATGACCCCTTATAGGGGTTACGGCCCCTGAAAAATAGCGATTTTTCATGTTTTTGGCCTACAGAATGAAAACTATTGCAGATAGAGATTAGCTGTTGCTTGCTTAAATGTTCAGCTCATTTAGCTCTACAACAGTCTCCATAGGGTCGAAGTTGTCAGATGACTCCTTATAGGGGTTATGGCCCCTTATAGGTGAATAATGGTGTTTTTGGCCTATAGAATGAAAACTATTGCAGGTAGAGAAAAGCTGTTGCTTGCTTAAATGTTCAGCTCATTTAGCTCTACAAAAGTATAGGGTCAACATCAAGACCAGGTGAGCGATTCAGGCTCCTTGGAGCCTCTTGTTAAAGGTGGAGGTGATTAACTTTTGGGGTTCTATAGTTTTTGATCTTCAAATTCTTATATAGTCTTTTATTAATATAAAGGATGGCGGTGCATAAGTTTTCTGACAGGTTACTCTTCCGAGTCATGTGATTAATGTTACCAAAGCCCAGATAACAACAGAGGCACAAGACGATCGGGTATATGTGTAGAGAACATTTTTGGCGATGGAAAACAACAACAATGCCACGATGAATGTGACAAAACCCCTTTTGTTTGTACATGTATAAAGCACAAGCAAATAAAGGTAATAACAAAATTGCCTAACTTGTCCAATAAGACGAGTTAAACCAGGTTTTAAGGTGCGGCAAACCTCCCTCTTCCATTGCGATCTTCGGGTCCGATAGTTATACAAAACACAACAGGTTTGTGATGACATATCAGGAACCTCAGTACATCAACCAGCGAAACACTAATCAAAGCAAGAACTAACCATTTCGTTCAACATGATATTGATTTTTTTCTACCAGTGGCTGATAACGAAGAAAGATTTTTTTTTTATCAAAGTGGCAAAAACCAATAATTACAGACAAATAAATAAAAGCACCAAAAATATTGCTCTAAATCAAAAGTTATTTTATGACACCTTAACCAATGCATGCTTACACACGATTCAAACAGATCTAGCTAACGAGTGGTCAAAATTATATTTTAACGGATAGATTATACGCTTATAAGTAATAACAATACGTCAGAGTATAAAACTTACATGCATTGGCTAAATTTTCAACTCACTCTCAGGAACTTTGATTTTATGTTTTGACATCGTTCAAATGTTCTGTAGAACATATTTAGTCCTTTGGGATGCACGAAAAATGGTCCAGGACTAGGAGAGAGCAATCCGCTATGTACAATGAAGATTTCTTTGTAGAAATAGATAAGAATAGGTCATATTATTGACAATCATGAGAAAAGGACGTATATAAACTTTTCCAAATTCAATATGAATAAAACAAATCTATTCACCACTTTTGGGGGTTTGTTACGGATGTTAATATTGAAGCCTGGCTAATCTATGTAATACTTACTTTGAGCAATCAAAAAATATTTAAGTACGAGTTTAAGTTTCCTGGTAGTTGATTCTTTTTAAATAGGCTCTTAATACCACCTTCACGTATACGAGATTTCCTAACAAGTTCTCGCGAATTTACAACTGATATTCGATTGCAAAGAATCGCAATCTACTCGAAATTAACTTTCTGTTAACCCTAAAGAGGTCTTGACAACTCGTGCGAATTTGTCTGAGATCGTCTAAGTTTTACAAGGATTTTTGACAAAATCCTCGTTTAACTTTTCTGAGTTGAAAAAAAATGAAAATGTCAAGATCTAACTCGTAAACGCATCGCATATCACTCGTAAAGAACTCGTGGTTATCGTAAATGAATCGCGTTTACTCTGAAAACCTCGTAAAGGATTTCTTTAACGAGTCGTTTGCGAGTTAGTTACGATTTCCTTTACTACATCGCATTTCACTCGTAAAGACACCGTAACATGCTCGTAATTAAAATTGTTATCCTCGCTGGACGGGGATGCGTAAATTTTTCGGATATCTGAAGAAATCGTGAAAGCTCGGGGATAGCTCGTACAAGGTTGGAAGAAATATGATAGGACTTTTACCATTCGGATACCCCATTGATACCTCTGCAAAAACTACAAATTTTGAAAATCGGAACAACTCGTAACAGAATATCGTATATGTGAAGAGGGTTTTAGGAAGTAATTGTAGATATAGGCGTTTTATTTTTATATAATTTTATATGTCATTAATATTATTCAAAAGGAATACAAGATTTTCCCCCATAATTGAGATTAGATGTGTTGATACACTGTCATATACGTTCTTGCAGTAATATAATAAAAGCAAAAAGGTACTAATTGGGCATTCAAAGGAGTCAAAAAATAAATAAAAATGAGGCAGAAACATAGGGGAACAAACAACATTATTTAAAAACAATTCACACAAAAATAACCAGCGAACAGCAACGCGAACTTAAGTCGTAACTTCTGTAAAACAAAACTTAACATTGCTAATATTTTTGTACTAATATTTTGTTTCAGGAGTAATTCTAACTATTCCATTAAAAACTTCTTGTGAACATCACACTGATATTGAAGGTAACAAGAGAAAACCATTTTGGTCACAATGGTATTATAAATGAATGTATACATAATTATGTTACACTTATATGTTATGCTTTCAAATTAATAGCTCTGTAATTAAAAACCTTGCGACGCTTCATACATTGTGTTAGCAGAATAAGTTGTAATTGTACTTCGCAGGGAAAAGTAACACTACCCAAACGAAAGCTCTTTTTTAGAGGAGCCTAGGATGGTGTAGTGGTTACAACCTCTGTTCTGTTAGCTAGGCGCATACGCCGTAGATGTCCCAAATGTTGTGAGTTCGATCCTCGCTGAGGGCACTCAAAAAATCAAAATCTGTTTGTCAGATGATTTTCAGGGTTGAAATTACAGTAACATTGTTTGATTATATACTAGACATTCATATATATATTATAAAATTCGAATAATCTTGCATTCTGCAGTTTCTGTGGAATCCAATGGAGCAAGAACGTAAACACGTTAGAGATAGCTATAAATAGACCATGCATAAATATCACAAGGCTATGGAATTTATCAAAATTCTGATAAATCCGTGTATGCTTTCAAATTAATAGCTCTGTAATTAAAAACCTTGCGACGCTTCATACATTGTGTTAGCAGAATAAGTTGTAATTGTACTTCGCAGGGAAAAGTAACACTACCCAAACGAAAGCTCTTTTTTAGAGGAGCCTAGGATGGTGTAGTGGTTACAACCTCTGTTCTGTTAGCTAGGCGCATACGCCGTAGATGTCCCAAATGTTGTGAGTTCGATCCTCGCTGAGGGCACTCAAAAAATCAAAATCTGTTTGTCAGATGATTTTCAGGGTTGAAATTACAGTAACATTGTTTGATTATATACTAGACATTCATATATATATTATAAAATTCGAATAATCTTGCATTCTGCAGTTTCTGTGGAATCCAATGGAGCAAGAACGTAAACACGTTAGAGATAGCTATAAATAGACCATGCATAAATATCACAAGGCTATGGAATTTATCAAAATTCTGATAAATCCGTGTATGCTTTCAAATTAATAGCTCTGTAATTAAAAACCTTGCGACGCTTCATACATTGTGTTAGCAGAATAAGTTGTAATTGTACTTCGCAGGGAAAAGTAACACTACCCAAACGAAAGCTCTTTTTTAGAGGAGCCTAGGATGGTGTAGTGGTTACAACCTCTGTTCTGTTAGCTAGGCGCATACGCCGTAGATGTCCCAAATGTTGTGAGTTCGATCCTCGCTGAGGGCACTCAAAAAATCAAAATCTGTTTGTCAGATGATTTTCAGGGTTGAAATTACAGTAACATTGTTTGATTATATACTAGACATTCATATATATATTATAAAATTCGAATAATCTTGCATTCTGCAGTTTCTGTGGAATCCAATGGAGCAAGAACGTAAACACGTTAGAGATAGCTATAAATAGACCATGCATAATTATGTTACACATATATAGTATCTAGTATAAAAATCTTAATATTTAAATCAAAATGACGGTATACATACTTAGGTGACACATATATAATACCAAAATTCAAACTTCTTCGTTTAACTCTAATTTAGATATTAAACTTTCTATAGTTTGTGAGAGTTTTTTCTCTAGAGGTTCGGCTAATTAAAGTCCTTACCTTGCACTGATTCTGATAAACAGATTTTTTTTGTATCTGACTTCCTTTCTTCGATCGTCTATGGTGATGTGTAGGGTTGCAATCTTTTCCCTGCACTTGGGCGATATTTGTCTAACTATTAATTTTTCACCACTGTCCTTCCCCATGTTGTTTTCGGTCTAATAGGTTTTCTTCTCACAGGTAACGTCCATCTTAAAACTACTTTTGGAAGCCGTTGTTCCATCCTGACCTCACCAGTTTAGCTTTCCTTGATTTAAGTACACAGGCAAAATTTAGATATACGTCTGACGTACGTTAATAAAAACGTGCATCTGACGTAGTGCATAAACGTACGTTAAACTTACGTTTCTAACCGCTGTACAGTAAACGTACGTCAAATTATTGTAAAAACATATGTCAGACGTACGTTTTTTAAACGTGCGGTAAACGTACGTTTACCATACGTCAGACATATAGTTTCTTAAAATGTATGAAGTTAGTAAGTTATTTATTTAGTGTGTTTAATTATGAAATAAAAATATTGCCAAGATAAATTTTAACGTGCGTCAGACGTACGCGGTTAGAAATGCCAATTTAATATGCGTCAGATGACATGCGTTAAACGTACGCCAGACGCACGTTAAACGCAGTCAACATTTTGCCTGTGTACCTAAGTTTTTATGTCAAGTTTTCTTTTACTATTTTCTTTGTTTGTGACCTGAGCGAAATTCATGTATAATACATGCATGCCTGTCCAATTCATATTAGCATATCCAAATTAACCGTTTATACCCGCGTTTTGGTATTTGTAATTTTGACACCACTGGGCGATAACCGCTGCTGGTGGACCAGAGGTCCCCGAGGGTAATCACAAGCCTGGTCGTCAGACTTGTCTGACACGATTTACCATAAAATTTCTAATATTTTTGTCGCTGAAATTTCCGATATTTAAATTCAAAATTGTTTAAAACACCAGGTTTCTTTCCTTGTAATGCACATGGTCGATATCCTCGGTGCTGGATTTGGCTTCCTTGTTCGAACGTTTTGGTTTTGAGTACTTTTCGTTATCAACAGTTTTGGAATTTGACCTTCCAATGTTTTGATTTAAATGCTACTGATGAGAGGTTACTCCTTGAAATATCGATATATAGCATATCCAAATTAACCGTTTATACCCGCGTTTTGGTATTTGTAATTCGATACTCAGCTACACATTACCTTCACTTTTCTGACACGATTCTTATAAAATAAAAAACTAAATTGATTCTTTAATACTGCATGACAATCTAAACCACATTAAATAAAACATCAAGCCATAATTTGTAAAAATATTACAGGCGCGTTTTCAAGAGTTTAAGATTTGTCAATGGTGGCAGCACACTATCCCAACTTTGTTCCCGGTTAATAAAACTTGTTTAACCTTTTCTTTCTTTTTTACCTTAAGTTTGTAATCCAATAATTGATTTCAGATGATAGTTTCAAGCAACGAAGAACAAAGGTTATCACTCTACCGTAAGTTAAGGACGGTCCGTAGCACCAGTTTCAGTACATTTTATCTCAAGTATGTGGAAACGTTTAAAAAATTATAATATATAGATATCTGTCTAATGTGTATGACACAAAATCTAATGATAAATATCTAAAAAAAAATCAAATCAATGTGGTTCTTCACCGTTACCTCACAGGAAGGCCTTCAAAGGGAGGCAACCTGTTATAAGAATAAAAGAAGGCAAAGTTAAAATAATTTATTCAAAAAGATGCGATATCACAACAACTAATTGATTGATTGATTGATTTATTTATTTATTGATTGATTGATTAATTTGTTTTATTTTTACCAACAAGTGACTTTATTTAACTCTATTTTCTGAATATTATATTGCAATCGTTTGTCTTGTTTCTGTGTTGATACATAAAAGATTTTACTCACAATGATTCCACATTGACAAACGAATTATACAAATCTAGGTCAGAGCTAATATGTGAAGAACAAAATAACAAATGTTCAACACAACAAATGTACATCTATGTTACCATCATTTAAATATTATTTATCTACATGCATATATCAATCATTCGGTAGCGAGCAACATATGCTTTTGTTAGCAATATTTTTGTCAGAGTTGATACTTTTACAATGACATTGCGGGATATGGAGTATATATACACGACACTGAATTACATTACAAATATTGACTTGGTATGAAACACACCAAAGGAACAGCTTGGTACATAAAAGATTTCACTCACAATGATTCCACTTCTAGTCTTTGACATTGACAAACGAATTTTCTCATGCTTAAAATATAAATCTAGGTCAGAATTAATATGTGAATAAAAAAATTGAAAAATAACAAATGTTCAATACAACAAACGTAACATCTTATTTTACCTATCTTTAAATTTTTATCTATTTACATGTATATAATATGTAACAAACGGGAGCAAGCAACATATGCCTTTGTTAGCAATTTTTGTGTCAGAGGTGATTATTTTTCAAGGAATTCACAATATTTCCTACAAGATCTAAAAATTACGGGATGTGGAGTATATATACACAACACTGAATTACCTTACAAATATTAAAATGAAATGAAACACAGCAAGAAACAGCTTGGTACATAAAAGGTTTCACTCACAATGAATCCATTTCTAGTCTTTGACATTCACAAACGAATTATCTCATGTTTGAAATACAAATCTAGGTCAGAATTATTATGTGAAGAAAAAAATTGAAAAATAACAAATGTTCAATACAAACGTAACATCTTTTTACATATATATAAATTTCCATCTATCTACATGTATATAATGTAACAAACGGGAGCAAGCAACATATGCCTTCGTTAGCACTTTTTGTGTCAGAGGTGATGCTTTTTCAAGGAATTCACAATATTTCCTACAAGATCTAAAAATGAAGGGATGTGGAGTATATATACACGAAACTGAATTACATTACAAATATTTAAATGGTATGAAACAAAGCAAAGGAACAGCACTTTTGTTCCTGCTAATAAAGTCACAATGAGCTCTTTTACTTGGACCTCACCCTTACACCTCACTACAAGACCTAAAATTACAAATCAGTCATGACCTAGTTTAAAAATAGAAAATCTACCAATATTGTCGTTTTTACACTAGATTGATTCTCTATGGTAATGGTTTTATCATCATTCTGGTTTCTTTCAAACAGTCTAGATTTCGCCATGTTTTCCAATGCATGCTTTTCTCTGTAGCCTTGTTATTGTAAAGTCCATTTACATTACCACGCCCACAACTCCTGAACCAGAATCCCGCCATTTTATTAAAGTCTGCGCAATGATCATTACTGATGTCATTATCTTTGTCTTTCGTGCTAAACTTCATTCCACTAAGACTATTCCCATGGATATCAGTGAACGAATCACCTGCAATAATGTCAAGCAATGAAGTTGTTATAAATAAAATAGCTTCAATCAGATATACCAAGACACCAACCGGTTTTGTATGGTAAGAATATTGGATGGTCTACACTATTATATATAATGTACAATAGAATAACCATATTTTACGATTTTTTATGTCTAGAAGAGATTGTAAACAGTCTACTTCATATGAATGAAGAAATAAATCAGCAAGCGATCGCGATGGTGCACAAGTGCCCAATTGGAATCCCGTTTGTTCGCTGAAAAACATGTTCATCAAATTGAACAAATTTGTTGTTCATTTCTAAAAGCTGCGTTTAATCAGCTGTGCCAATTGTTATTACAGTACAGAATGACAATATTAATCAATAGGTAACAAAAACAAACATAAATTGATACCTCATAGATTACGCGACGAATGCCTTTGTAACTTTGTAAGAGGGTTCACATGTGGGCTAACTTTAAACATTTTTGAGCTAAAAAATGATACGTTTAGGCCAATACAAATGTAGCAGTCGAAGTTAGGGCTAAAGATTAATTTGACACTGTACAGGTGAATACAGGTAAAATACAATATATAATCTATACTACTAAAATAACGAAGCGTTTTTTGTTAGCCGGGTTGCAGCCTAAACAACAAATGCTACGACTAAGCTTCATATATCAAAAATAGGGGATGGTTGTGCCCTTTGAAAATTTCATTAGCACATATGCAATTATGTCTGCAATGTTTGCTAATTAACCTAATTAATTGATCCGGAAATGCTATAGCCGTCATCGTTCCGGAATTACACGCATTAACAAGTTTTACTAAAAAGCGCTAGGAAGCGCCCTGGTGGGTTTTGGCGCCGAGACTAAAAAGTTAATTCTTTTCTGGAAAAGAAAAGGTAATGGGTCATAAATTGTTACAAAATTATTTAATCAATCTATATATTAGCCTACAAATACTAAAAAGCTAGAAGTACGTGAAGAGATAAAATAGCTTCAGTGCCGGTGTGACATACTAGTTTTTCCCCCTACTCATCTTTCCCCCCGGAAAAATCAGTATATACTGAGATTTCCCCCCGGAAATATCAGTATATACTGAATTTTCCCCCCTAAAATTTGGGTAGGAAAAATGAGTATATACTAGATTTTCCCCTTTTCGCAAACCCATACTGATCTTTCCCCCTTTTATATTAAGGCTGTGTTTAGTCCTACTTAATTATGTGAATTATTTTTATCACTATGTCGATGTAACACTTCTTATAATGCACTTTAAAAAAAATGATCTATTTTGTAAAAATTCATTTTTTTTGGTTTAAACTTTAAATTGTCTAAATTCTGTTTTATTATGCTAGTTTTATTTGGCTTTTTGTTTCATAATGTGACATATATTTGAAAAACCATAAACATCTATTTGAGTTAAAATAAAAAATAAAATAAAAAACAGGTTTCTGTAAACGAAGTTTTTAGGAGTGAATAAAATACAAGAACAGAATATTTTGTCTCCCCCAAGCGCAAAACTTGTTAAACAAGAAACTGTACCAAAAGCTGAATACCAAATATCGAAAGCCAGTTGCTGAAATACATAAACCGTGACGGACGCACAAACGGACGGACGCATTTCTATGGCCACGTGGTCCACGTTGTTAGGACACTTGAAGCAAGACTATTTGTGCATCGGCTTCTGTAGAAGTGGTTCAACAGTATAATATAGCATTTAAGGCGCTCTTTTGAGATGATCATGAATAAACTGATACATAGTTATTTCTCCGTGTCATGTTGACTATACTAACCATTAAAATGTATAAGGACAGGCGAAAAAAGGATGTGCCTGATAGACTGAAGTTTTTGATATGAAAACTTAAATTAGCATTGCCTTGACATTCTTAAATCTAAGCAGGTAGAGTATTTGATTGCATTTAACGCGCACACAAGCACTGTCGGTTTCCCTTCTCAAATCTTTACAAAAATCTATTATATCCCAACCCCACTATATATAATAATAAAAAAAGAATACTCTGAATCAAAAATTCGTTATTAGTAATTATCTAAAAAATATTGAAAGCCTTGCCTTTTTCACAGTTACATGTATAAATAGTGCAACGGTTTTGAATACAGGTACTGGGGGAAAGATCAGTATGGCGGAAAAATGAGTATGTGTTTACACATACCAGATTTTCCCCTGGGGGAAAACGTAGTATATACTCATTTTTCCCCGGGGGAAAATCTAGTATATACTAGATCTTCCGGGGGGAAAGCTGAGTATATACTCATTTTTCCGGGGGGAAATTTTAGTATGGGGGAAAAACTAGTATGTAACACCGGTTCGATATTTTGTCCCCCCCTTTTTTACAAGATTGAAATTATTTCCCCTGTTTTCAGACAATTACAAAAAAATATCCCCCAATTATGCTAAATATTTAAAAGATTTTATATAATACTTTAGTATTAAATTGTATGCAAAAAATGTTTTACCGTAAAAAATTGTAACTATTCAACAATTTAAAATTTATCATATTGTATTTTTTTTTCTACGTGTAAAATTAGGCTCAACGATGTCAATAAATTGACAAAATTAAATTGCGTAGCGATTGATTGAAATTTATCCCGCCACTGGAAATTTGTGCATTTTATTTACAGGTGGGGTAACAAATACCGTAGAACCTTTAATTTGTGTTTAGCACAACCATGTAAAGTCATGCAAATGCAATGAAATTAATGTGTGGTCTTTTTTTAAAGCAACGCGACGATTGATTTTCCCGCAAAATCGCGGGTTTTTTCTAGTTCTGTATATTGTTTTAAGTATTTTACATAAAAATAAAGTCTGTTCGTGTAGTAGGATAGTTTTTTTCTTATAATCCATTCGTGAATGTGGGTCAAGTTTGACTTAACATCATGGAGCATTTACTGCTAGTCCTTATTGAAGCTTTGCATTTTGAGGTTGTGCAATTCAACAACATATATCCCTGTTTTTATATATTTATTTAGAAAGAAAATTCATCTAAAGCAAAATATTGATTTTCTTTGTTGGTCTCAGTAACTTTTAATCCTTTTACTATCAAATATTCAAAATGATAGCATGAATTCCAGGTGATTTGTAAATTTATTTTATACAAGGTGAAAAGAAAAATTAACAAGGAATTAAAACTGTAATACACACTCAGGTATTTTGCATTTCCACTTCTTGGTGCATTGAAATTCTTTATTTGGGTTCGAAAAATATTTATCACCTATATATATGATCTATATAGACTTTGGTAAAAATATACCTTTATAAACCTGTTCAGGTAAAAATCTGAATATTTTGCACAAATGTAATGCGTCTCTTTGTAACTGTGTTAAAACATTTTCGGTGCTATATTTTACCTTGGTTGTTGTTTGTGGTTTATCTAATTTCCCTGACTATTTCCTGTGCTTTATTATCTTTTCTTGGTGGGATTAAACTGTCCCTTTAGTTTGTCCTTCTCGATCTTTTAGCGTGATTGTAAGTAAATCTTTCAAATTTTATCAACTTGTACGTGTGAAAAAGAAATGAAACAGAAGTCACACCTTAAAAGCCAAAACCAATAACAGAAACAAATCTGATGATTTAACTTTATCTTAAACAAGAAAACTAAGTGAAATAAAAATAATAAAAAGCTAAAAAAATTTATGAGAGAACAAAACAAAACAATAAAAATTGAAAATGTTATTCGTACCTGCATTTCCAGAATAATTGCCTATCGTGATTGTATAGTCAGTTGCCTCGCTATCAACGTAAAACTCCGAGTATTCAGCATACGCTGTGTCGTCATTGAAATCAACAAGGTCAACTCTGAGTTTATATGACCTGCCGTTTCCAGATAAAAGTCCGTGGATATTTTCGTTTCCTGTTGACGTAAAGGAAAAAAATACATATTTTTTAACAGCTCTGATATCTGATGAAAATATGAACACTTAAGTAGAAGCGTCAAGTTTGTTTCTTATTCCATATTCCGTGTTCCTTCTTTAAAGAACCAACTTGCCGGTTCTCACATTTTTATATTAATTTGAAATACGAAGTCAGAAGCACTCCCCTTTGATGATACATGAGAAGCATGTCTTTTTCAAATGAATCTTCAAAGTGTATATCTTGCATCTGTTGGCAAATTTTAAATTAGAAAATCTATTGGAGAGAAAATCTAGTATTTGGTGGCAGTATCCCCTTATTTTATCAATCGACAGTTGCTTTTATTTCCTGAGTTCTTCGTTTTACTTTTGTCGTCTGCCATATTTGTTTAACGTAAGCGTTGGACCTAAGTATTTGAAAAAATTGATTTTAAAAATTTTAAAAATTTCTAGTATGTGAACATGTTCAATTAAATGTCAGACTTGTGGTGTGACACGAATTTACCATTAATTTCTAAAAAAAACTTTGCTATTGAAATTCCCGATTGTAAAATTTTAAATTGTTGAAAACACCAGATTTCTTTCCTTGTATTGCACATTGTTGATATCCTCTGTGCTGGATTTGGCTTCCATGTTCGACCCTTTTGGCTTTGAGTACTTTTGAATCATTACTTTTGGTTTTTGACCTTCCAATATTTTGATTCATGAGAGATTACTCCTTAAAATATCGATATACAGCATGACCAGATTTACCGTTTTTTAAACCCGTTTTTGTAATGTATTTTGAAATCACTGGATTAATAACCGCTGCTGGTGGACCAAACGTACCCGAGGGTAATCACAAGCCTGGTCGTCAGACTTGTCTGACACGAATTTACCATTTAATTTCTAAAAACCAATTCTTGTTATTGAAATTCCCAATTGTTAAATTTTGAATTGTTTAAAATACCAGGTTTTCTTTCCTTGTACTGCACATGGTTGATATCATCGGTGCTGAATTTGGCTTCAATGTTCGACCTTTTTGGCTTTGAGTACTTTTCATTCAATACTTTTGGTTTTTGACCTTCCAATGTTTTGATTTATGAGAGGTTACTCCTTGAAATATCAATATACAGCATAACCAAATTAACCGTTTTTATAACCGTTATCGTATAGGATTTTGAAATCACAGGGGTGATAACCGCTGCTGGTGGACCAGATGTCCCCGATGGTTATCACAAGCCTGGTCGTCAAACTTCCAATGTTTTGATTGAAATAATGCTGATGAGAGGATAGTCCTTGAAATATCGATATGTATACAGCATAACCAAATTCACCCATATTGGTATTGTATTTTATTGTATAATAACTTATCTTTATATCTCATTGATAAAAGTAACACACTTTTGAATAACAACTAGATTGATATCCTATGAAAGCTTATTTGGGTCACATTATGTGGTGCCACATAAAAAAAATCAACCAAGCGCTCAGACGATTTGATAATTCGTGGCGCCGAATTGTAAATCGTTCCCACGATTTAACAATTCGTGGCCACGAATTGTTAAATCGTGGGAACGATTTGTTTCTCGTTGCCACCAAATGTTAAATCGTGGGAACGATTTGTTTATTTTTGGCCACGAATTGTTAAATCGTGGGAACGATTTGTTTCTCGTGGCCAAAAATTGTAATATCGTGGGAACGATTTATTAATTCGTGGCCACGATATGTTAAATCGTGGGAACGATTTTTGTTGGTTTTTTTGGTTGCACACGATAATGTGACCCAAATAAGCTTTCATAATATCCAGCTATTCTTTGAAATTTAAAGACAATGAACCTAATTATCAATTTTGCATATTTATTTTTTCACTGAATGAAATACACATATATGAAAATGTACCATTTATAACTAGCTTATACCCGCACAAAAAGTCAAATTTTAAAATAGAATAAGTGTTGTCTAGCATAAATATTTACTTTGGGTAAACCGTTATTCGCATGCCCTTAACTAAACACATTTCAGTAATGCGATACGTGCTCAAATTTACTTTGAATGTAGTGATGTCAACCCTGGTAAGGTGAGTTTTTTGTATTTTGACAAAACATGTTTGGTGGTAATTTAGTAAAACAGTATTATAATGTCATTACAAAAAATAAATATGAAAATAAACATTTTGATGTACTATTAAATATAAATAATCAATAAAATTTTATGACAGAAAACAATTTTACGATCATGTATTCTAAGACTGATTAATTGCTGTGTACTTCATTTGAGCGAATTGATATTTCAATTGAGCGAAAACAAAGTTTCATTTGAGCGATTCCTTTTTCATTTGGGCGATTTTTCTTCAACAGGTCAATCACAGATAATTTTTGCTTTTTCGGGTAAGTCTGAAAATAGTTTTCCTTATCGCTAGAAATAAAACATTTATAGATAGAACAAATATGCAAACAATATGTTTATTGTCCCCCACGGCAACGCAGAGTGGAGATATATAAATGCCGGTGTCCTTCCGTCCGTCCGTCGGTCACACTTTTTTCGTAACAGTTTCAGCAACTATTATTTAACGGCTTTCGATATTTGGTATGCAGCTTCAGTTAAGAATTCCTTATGGTGGGATGCGTTTTCAGATCTGTCGCTCATCTACTTTCTGTTAACGAGCCGACTTGGATTTTTTCCCACTCAACGGGCAGGAGAATAAGAATCTGTTCTTGTTAAATAATGTTCCACGTGCTAAAAATATAAAACACTGTGAGATACCAACTTAAATGTGAGCACTATGTGTTAACGTTTAGACTGACTTGATCACTTTACAGGTCAACGCTAGCACCCGTGTACCCGAGGAGCTTAATAAATTCGAATCTGACTAGTAATTCGGCCATTTAGTGTAGATATGAGAAGTGTCCATCGAAAATTCAATCTTTTTAATAGATAGAAATGAAATGAATATATTGAAACTGTGAATCGAATGTTTGTTCCACAACCACTGCAACTGATTTTAATATAAAAAGATAAAATATTTCAAATCATATTCGAGTATAATAGGTTTATGAAAGTTTAAGTCTTCTTCCTTCTCCTTTTTTTTTGATTAAATTATAGTTATTTACCTGGAAGAATATTCACTCAATTGAAAAAGAAAAATTCGCTTAAATAAAACCAGAGACGTTTTACATTTGCGCAGATTTTTTTTTACGACGGGTGTGCTATAGCAAGCAGGAACTGCTTACTCTTCCGGAGCACCTGAGTTCACTCTTGTTTCGACTGGAGTTCGCGTTGTTGATTGATATTCAGTTATTTTGTGTTTCCATGTTTTACATGTTATCTGTTTTTGTCCTATTCCTGTTGGTGTTTACTGGTTTTGTCTCTCCCTTTCGGACTTTTGATATTCGGATACCCCATTGGTACCTCTGCTTCTTTTAAGATATGTTATATTTGCGCCAGAATTTTACACTTCATTTGCGCCACTGAAAAATCTTTCATTTTTCATCAGGTAACGGTTATTAAAATTAAAATTTTGATTTATAGTTATAGATAGGTCAGCTGTTTTCAGTGAGTTAATATCCACTTCTTAAATAAAATAAAGTCTAAGTTGTTAAATTGTTTGTCTTCTTACCAAATGTATCAGGATGGACATAACTTTATTAGAAATTAATAGGCGTAATGCTTACAAGTTAAGCTTTTATTTGTGCGAAAATTCAGACTTCTACTGAGACCGCAATGAAGCACAGTGAAGTGCTTTTAGTCTTAAGCTGTACTTTGATATTTCTTCTAATGCAGATATTGATAATTTTTAGTTTATTATTGTTTTTAATGATAAAAAATACTTTTATATTTATATATTGATAAAATTATAAATATCGATGATTTTTTCTGTAAAATTGACGAAAATGTAATATATTTTTTGGCGCAAAAGATTTTGTAATTGGCACAAAAGCAATGCACCGGAAAACAGGGGTCATTTAGTAAGGATTTTATTGGTCGCAAATTGAATCGTTCATCATCTTAATGCATGTACCTGTCTTTAAATGTTCAAATTGCAATTAAACAAAATGATAGACCATCTAGTCTATCCAGCAGTAGGTTTATCCTTCCCGACATAATAGGTCCGTCCCTTAGCCATGAAAACATCAAATTTTCTGTTATGTTTTTTTTTTCTAAGAAAAATTAATTCAATTTGTTGTAAAACCGGTTTAAATGAGTACACACAATTTCATAAAGAGAAGTTAAGTAGAAGTACTTAGGTTATACTATTAACACTGTGGTTGCGTAATGCATTTAGGTATGTGAGTACTTTTCATGGTTTTTAATTTAGACAGAAGTGGTCAAAAAGAGGTCATTGAAAAGAAGCCCAGAAATCCTGGCGCAGTGATTAGTGTGTGGGCTGTTGCGGACGGGAACTGGAACTGTGTGTGAGGAGTTTGTAAAATCTGTAAATATGGATCAGTGATCTTTGGTTAAATATTATTTTAGAAAGAAAAATACTGAAATAAAATAAAAATACAGGTTGTCTTTGGCCTAACTAAACCTTTCGAGACTGTAAACTGTATAGTTTGAAACGCGTACGTTATTTTAAAAATAAATCAATTTCTTTACCTAACCAAAATTCTCCATCGATATCTCCAAACCCCTGTTTATACTGCTTCCAGCTTCTATAGAATAAAACGCTACCATCAAACCTTCTCTGTATAACCTTTAAAACATAAACATATAATAGCGCTACATTTGCTTTTTATCATGTAGTACTTGAGCCTTCCTTTATGTTTCCAAATTAATAATAAGAATTATGAAAACCCATGTAGATTCGGGGTAGAAATGAACTTCTCTTCTTCCTTCCATAATTTTCTACGGACATACGAGTATTTTATGGCAATAATTGCGAATTCGAAATACTCATATCCTAGAGGTTGCCACTATATATAAATGTCGAAAGCTGAAATAATACCCCTCAAAAATTAAATAACTACATGTTTTATGAAATCATCAAGCGAATCAGTGAACAACAAGCAATTTGTGGTAAACTGAACTTATTTGTATAGTGATTTCAAACAATGTTGTTGATCTGAATCTGAATATGATCCCTTTTCAAAAAGTCACCCGGAATTCCGATTCCGATTCTTTTGTTTTCATTTTTGCAAGAGTAGTTGCCCTTTGTGGGTCGGCCTCATGGTGTGAACAACGTTGAGCTAAGGAAAAACATCAATTTATCCCTATCCGATTTTGGCGTAATTTCCCATTCCCGGTTCAAATAAACTGGCTTGGAGTGAAGCCTTGGATGTTAACATATGTTTTAGTAATTTTAGACTTTGGCAATCAGATTTAAAATGTTTTAACAAGTTGACGAATTTAGTTAATTTCAACAGATTTTCAATGGAGAGGCCTACCCGGAAGTCGTTAACCTGTAGTGCATAAGTAAAAGATTTCTCAGGTCTGCGCGTCCGGAAAATACTTTCTAAAAAGGACTATACATGGTCCGAAACCATCGCAAAAAATATCTTATCTAGATATGCTACACGGTTTATTCCTACGAGAGGACTTGTACGTACTGTCCACTGTCCGCCGTCTGTTTCCATTTCACATCCAACACTGATTGTCAGTCTTTTATCGGACAATACGATAGGGTAAACTCCACTACAAGTGGTTGTAATAAAATCGGAGCAGTCTATTCGGTTAGTTGTTTGGACTGAAAAAGAGAGGGCAAAATAAGAGAAATTAATTTAAACATATTTATTGTCGTAAAAATACAACACTGGATCTGATAAAAGTTATCACAACTTAAATTTTTCAATATTCATATACGTCAAATATTAATTAAATACATAAAGATAAATACCATACAAAAAGAAGAGCAAGTCAATTACAATGAATTTTAAAACTATGAAAATAAATGGAGAAAAAATATAAAGAAAAAAAAAGAAAAAGGTAAGGGGGTATGTGTTCAAACTAAGTAAATCTCTTCGTTTGTTTGATGCACTGCTAACAAAAAATTAAGTTGCTTTCTTCGTTACCAAAGAGCAAGATTTCAATGTCAATGATATCTATGAAATTTGATTTTCTTATCAATTCTGCAATAGGTCAAATCGATATAGCGGGCATTCTAGAAAAAAAAAATGAATTCAATCTTCTAAGATGTGCTCACGTCGACAACTCGGATCAGTTAAATTAACTCTTAAAAGGTCTGCATTTGAATTACTTGACCTATGTCTAAGTTTAGTGTGTAGTATAAGTAGCCGGTTGCCAGCAAAGAAAGTAATATGGAGGTTTAGTTAAATTCGTTTCGTCGAGTAGCTACCTTTTGAATATATCATTTAAAACAGTATTTCTCAGTGGCTCTTGAAGATGATCCACACTTTGAATAGTTGACGAGAAAAAGGAGTTGCTATTGGCAATTGTCTATAAATGTCAATAAGACCAAGACCATGATATTTTAACAAAATTTAGTGAAACCCAAAGAACCCTTTATTAAGGCAAAAGAAATTTATATAGAAAATGTTTCTAAATATAGATATTTAGGTACTAGCCTCAGAAGCAATGGTAACCTGAAATACAGCTTAGAAGATCTTGCTAAAAAGGCTAGAAATGTATTATTTTCATTAAAAGCAAAAACTTCTTCCATGGGGCCACTACCGATAGAGGGTCAAATAATTTGTTTGACACACTGGTATGTCCAATTCTACTACACATGTATCATATAACTCAGAAATATCATATATGGACTACCACTTAAACTTTTATAGAGCTAAATTAAGGGGAAACTTGAATAATAAAGTCCTTGATCCCTTGCAATTTATTGATAAATCCCCAGCAGAAAAGTACATTTAAGTTTCTGTAAACACATATTGGGAGTACGTAAAACAACTTCCAACTTATGTACTCGTTTAGAACTTGGTCGAAATCCGATCGAACAAATGATCATGCTTCGTACAGTGTCATTCATGTCAAGACTCTGTTCCGATAATACAAATAAATTACTAAAAGAAGCATTTAATCTCACCAAAGACTTAAACGAACAAAATGTTTATACATGGTACTCCTTCGCTAAGGATTTTATATCTGATGATGAGCTGCTACATCAAATCATAAATTGTAACAATAAAACTAAGCTGAAAACTTTAAAATCAAATTCAAAAAACATTTTTAATGAATGGTATCAGAGAATATATCAGAACAAACTTGATTTACTAAATGAAAATAATAAAACATACTTATATAAAAACATAAAAGAAGATTTAAATAAAGAATTTTATCTCTTATATAAAGATTTTGAATCAAAAAGGGTCCTCAGAAAAATCAGAATGTTCGACCATAATTTAGCCATAGAAAAGGGCAGATACTTAAAAGTCCCTAGATAGCAAAGATTATGTGTTTCTTGCAATGTGGTAGAATCGAAGCTCATTTTAGACCATAGAGTCATTGCGAAAAAAATACTCGAAGAATTTTTTGAAAATACTGATCATTATGAACAATATAATGACAACCAAAAATTAAAAATACTTCTTAATCCAAATAGCTATAACAAGTTAATGTTATAAGTTCCTATTTAAAACAATCATTAGTATTGAGGACAGGGGACTCTTAATAAAATACTTGCAAAGCCTAAATTGCATTGTTCACGTAAAATATAATGTATTATACGTTAATTATGTATTTCTACTGTTGTATTGTTATATAATTTGTTTTTGTCACAAACTCTGTCCAGATGTTTATGATTGATTGATATATAACTGTAACCGTTTTGTATACGTAAATTTCTAGTTTTATCTCTTTGGAAAGATGAAAGGTGAAATGAGAGTATTTTCAATTATTTGTCAGGTAAACAGTTTATGTATGTGTATGTGTGTTGGTGTTTTATGCCTTTTTCGATGCACCTGGAGCCATATAGTGAGGTAGGGTGGTCAGTTTTAATGGTTGAGGAAACCGGAGAACCAGAAGAAAACCACTTACCACTGGTAGGTAACTGACAAATCTGAAAATATTATTTTTTGTCTTAATATTTCATGGGTTAGTTTAAAATTAGGGTTGCAATTGTATTCTAGAAGAACTTTATTTAGAATTGGCATTTAACAATCTTTTCAAGCTCTTGAACAACCCAAAAGCGCTTTCCCGTGAAATACATTAGTGCATTCATATGCGGTAAAATTGTATAATGTCTTACTTGATGTTTGGTCTGTAATGAAAACTTTGCTATCATGTCTTGCGATTGTCGGGGGACAGCAGTGAGAGTTCAGCTGGCACACTCCTCCCTCCTTTTCATATGATGCCGCACAACATTCACTATGGCGTAAACACAGTAAAACGCAGTGCACAAATAAAAGTCC
Source organism: Arcuatula senhousia (assembly GCA_963971305.1). NCBI lineage: Eukaryota > Metazoa > Mollusca > Bivalvia > Mytilida > Mytilidae > Arcuatula > Arcuatula senhousia. Next base: position 19,328,024 of record OZ020308.1, on the reverse strand, counting down.
TTGTTCCTCTTGTAAATTAGTGACGTTAGAGGCCTTGGAAAACACCTCGTTATTACGAATACCATAACGTAATAAATCTGAAGCAAACATATATTTTATGCAAAAACTAAGTTTCAGTAAAATTATAAGCATGTTTTCTCTTGTTTTTCTTCAACTTTAGTCAAAATAATCAAATCCAAATACGTTTATATGATAAATGTCTAAAAAAATAGTTGGGTTTCACATATATCTGTTTATTGTCCTTGAATACGGTTGTCAAGATCATTAAGCGTTTGCATTGTAAGAACAATACATTCGATAATGACCAAATTATTGAGGTAAAAATAACAAAAGGTGAAGAATTTTTTCTTGAATTATTAATGCATAGGAAGGAAACGGGACTAATTGAGTTTATTTCCGGATTTTTGTTCTAAAATCATCACAGAAACCATTGTTTCATTCTGGACATGAACAAAAGTTCTTTCTATATATTTTCAATAATGTCGAATTAAAACAAATTGAATACTTTGGATTCATTTATTCCTGCGCGTATCAATTTTCGTGGATTTTCCCATAAAAAAAATAAAAACGGGACTTTCCCACTTATATGTAATTCGGTTTGTCAGTTACCTGCCCAAGTTCGTTGGAACCCGAGTTTCCTCCACCACTACTGACCACCCTACATGGCCCTTGTGCATCGAATTTTTTTGTCGTTAACTTTCCCCACAAAAACCACGAAAATTGGTACTACCCAAATAATTATAAAACCACAGATATGTAGTACAAATGTGAAACGTGTGCATGTTTTTCAAACATTTTGTTTGAAAGTGTTTGAGTAAAGAAAACTAAAACCAACTTATACCTGGGAGTTAATTATAGAAAAAAGGTTGATATCATAGACCTAAAATACCACATCATATAATTTTTTTTAGAAATGTCGATTAATCGATCATCATAAAAGGCAGTTTATTCTATATTTCAAATATATATTTTCTGCCCAAAAAACTTAAAATAGACGCTTCTTATAAAAGCATTCGGAGAGAAATATTATACAACTAAACAGACCTTATCATAATTTATTAAAGTTAAACTTTATTATATGTATGCTCATTATCGATTGCTCCGTTCAGTCATTATTTCTAATCTGTTTATTATACAGATACAGATATTGGAAAAACAATTCTCTGATTTTCATCCGATTTATTAACAACTCGACCAGTTGTGGAAAAATATTTCTCACCTCTAGAGAATAATAGGTTCTTACACGAGTCTTTATTAAAGATCAGGGATTTCTTCCACGAGTGTAAGAAATTCCGTCTTTTCACGAGTGGAGCGCAGCGGAACGAATGAAAAGACGAAAAATTTCTTACACAAGTGGAAGAAATTCCCGATCTTCAATAAATAACGAGTGTAAGAACATATTTCTTCCGTTTTTAACTAGGAAAAAAAATAATTTCATGAATGAATATAACGAGGCCAAAATCCAATTTGCATATATTGAATTAATGCGCGACCAATAATTTGTAAACAAACAGACGACATATAATTTTAATATGGGTCCCCGGAAAGAACAATAGAAACCATGGCGACAAGCCATGTTTAAATTCCAATAAAACACAGGTCGACGTCACAGTTCATTTTGCGACGTCATTATATGATTTTACGCTGAAATTGCCGACGTCATAAAGGATCATTTGCACATAAACGTAGCAAGAAACAACAAAATGGCCTCTGTAGCACTGTACACTATAGGTCTTTGAAAACACAAAATTGTCATATTAGAATAGAAATAATTCATGTCCGGCCGTGGTTTATTTTCGATTTAACCATGGGAGCCCATTATTTTCGTGTATTTAATACCTCGCTCCGCTGCGCTACGCTCTGGGTAAAATATCCACGAAAATAATGGGCACCCATGGTTAAATCTCCAACAAACCACGGGCGGCCATGAATTATTCCTTAATTTATTCATTGACCTTTCAACTTTTACGAACTACTTTTTTTAAAGGTTTTTGATTGGTTGATTTCTCTATGACAGAAACGGTCACATGATCCTGTCTGTCATGGGCTGTCTGTCATAGAAAATAAACAAAAACGGAAGAAAATTTTGTTCTCAGCGTAATTGCACGTGCGATTGATGATCAACCTTTTGCAGTTTTTTACCTGTAGACATTAGAGAAAAACCTTCTACAACTTTATTCTCGATGATTATGGAACTTACATCTCGGGAAATAAATTTGATATTTTAATCGCTCGGCAAGCCTCGTCAGAAATGTTAGAAATTACATTATCACCTCGATCACGTCGTAGAAGCCATATTTAATTGACGTATTTGGGTTTTTTTCCAATATCAAGTGGTTGTTTTAAGCAGATATTAAAACTCTTACGAAACAAATTTCCCCGCAAGCCTGCCCGTCACCCAACATTTACCATGATATAGCCTTTTTTTTTACTCTGTGAAATCCGACCAAACTGACAATATTCGCGACAAAACTTGTATTTGTGGAAGTTTTTTGCATAAAATATTTAAACGAAAGCTTGACGTGCATTTTAAAGTTTCTCGTACTTTAAAACCATTACAAGTGTTGTGAAGGCTATTAATAAATTATATCAATCGTTCCATTGTTGGTTATGGGACCATTTTGTAGCTGTGTCTAATCAAGGTGTCTAAGTAGCTACATTTCTGCAGCTAATATCAACCATCCGGACGATTTCAAAATCATTAGCATTACAACTAAGGTCAAGACAAAAACTAAATATGAACATTGCCGCAAACCCTTCTTAGACTTTATATTTAAAATGATTTTATCAAATTTAAGATTTACTTTATCAACCAGGGGCCAGTATCATGACACGTTCTTTAAGCTTAAGGTCATCTTACCGTGATCTTATCTCTAAAGAGTGTATCACGAAGCTCTCTTTGGATGATTGACAACTCTTAAAACTTTGGAATTTTAAGAAAATCTTAACTTGTTCGTAAGTGAGTTCTTAAATTACAATCTTAATTTGAGTCTCTAGAAAGTCGATAATTTTCTTACGATCATCTTAGTCAATTTTTAGGGTCGTTAGGTGTATCACGAACGCTGTTTTTCATACAATCTTACTTAAAATTTTAAGGGTACTCCGAGGTGCCCGTAACTCCCACTTAGGAGAAAAATAGCTTAGCTTTGTACAGTTTGTTAATAAGTAATAATATTAAAAACGAAAGAGTATGAAATATGTTCCAGATATAAGTCGTAACGAAACAAAATTTCTAAATGAACATATCCTTTGAACTTATAAGGAATCAAGAATATTATAAAAAAAATTGGGTGTTGCTCAACCTCGACCCCTGTAGCATTGTAATAGAGACAAGATACTTTACATCCATTCACATTTGGTTATTGATTTTTTTAATGATGAATACAATGAATAAAAGAATGATCAAAATTGGGTATTACATGACTAAGTCTTGCCAAAACATCAATATACGTTCCCTTAAGTCCCCTTTTCTGAACCACAGACCCATGCTGTAATAGGATCCTTTTTTTCGGAGGTACATGCATGCAGGAAAATAATATTCAAATTACACAAGGCCACGCCAAAGTAATTCAAAGCTCGTCGGACAATGCATAGGCATTAAAAGTTTCACTAGTGGACGAAATTTTACTTTTTAAAAAAAGTTGAAAAGAGAAGTTGATAGCAGTTTTAGAATGAATTTTTTTGTTATACCAGTATATTTTCATTCCTCAGAAAAAGAGCAATTGTACTCTTGTTACACACTTTTAAACTGTTTTATGGAAAAATAAATCAATTTTACCCATTATAGAGTAACATTGTCGTGAAAAAAGATTTGTTAACATAAAAACATTTTTAGACGCGGGAGGCATGAGAAATGGGGCGGTAATAAAAACTGCTTTTTTTCTAAGTGGCTTTTCATAGCAAACGACGAATCCGAACTAGGAATTAGTTTGGCGTGGCCTAACAATCAATGAACTACAGTTAAGTTTGTAAGACGGAAATCAAAGTGTCCGCGTACGACTATGCTTGACAGACAAAAATTCTTGTATCAAAATTTGCAGAGAAAAGGAAGATGACATAAAAAAATCCAATTACATGTATTCCTCCGGTATTATGAATATTCGGCAGCTACTTATTGGTCATTTTGATGCATGCACATGGTGCCTGAAGCTACATATACCAAGTTTCTACTTCTTTTAATGAACTAAAACCATTTTATCCGTTTTTATTCAATCCTGAAGCGAAAATGAAAATTAAATGATGGTTGTATAAAATAAGACAATTGCCCTAAACTTTGCATTGGGGGCTGTTGATTGAACTTACTACATTCATGTGCGGCCCGGTAGGGTGTACTTTTTGGGTGTCCAATAGGTTAAAAGGGTGCAAATTTCAGATGTTGCATATATGATAAAGTATATACTTTTCACGAATGTCATATATCAATAGAACAAGAGTGACCGAGCATCCATGTTGACCCTAATTGTACATGCATATGGTAACTTTTACCACCCAAGCTTTAATTTTAATAGAATATCTATAAAATATGCCAAGTTTAAGTAATTTTAAATTAATTAAAAATATATGAATGGGCGTCTTTTTTAAAGCAGGCTTATATATGAATGGGGTGGGTACAAAATTTCTGGTCTGCACATCTGTACCCTAAAATACTTGGAGTTATACCCCCTTGATTTGGCCGCAGCAACGATGAGAGTAACGATAACGATATCTTTAATAAAACCGGAAAGACATCTTTTGAGTCCGGAAAATCCAAGCAACAACCAAAAGTAAGGTATAACAACTCGGCTTATTGTTACTCGCTTAGTCGTCCTTAGGATATCCCCAATTAACCATTCTTGAAACAGGAAATAAATGTACCACTGACCTGTTTACGGGAGGCACGTTAGAACTCGTCCCACTAAAGCTGTGGATCGCATTTAAAATAAACCCTTCAGTAGAAGCCGCGAACTTTGTTACGAAAAATTGTATATTTTCACCTTTAAAAAGTCGGGAAATAGATGAATACTGACCTTGAATAAGGAAGCATGGTAAACTTGTTATGCTTAAGCTGTGTACTAAATTTTAGATAAATCCTTTCAGTAGATGCCGATAAATTTGTTACGAAAGTTTGTAATGAACAAACGGATAAAGTGATTGCATTTGTAATCCTCCTCTATCACGAGTAGGGGTATAAAACGTAAGACATAGAAGACGTTTTGTGACATTTTCTGCACAATTAATAAGTGATTTTCAGATTAATAAACCAAAACAACATGGCTGTAAAAAAGATATAAGACCAATTAAATGCATTGACCAGCATTAGTCTCCAATTTTTTTTTCGTTGAGAATGACAAAAGAGAATGCACATTGCCAAAGGCGGATTAAGATCTGGCGTGCCGGGTGAGCGCCCTCCCCTTTGACAGGGAAATTTGGTTAAGAACTGTATGAAACAAGAGGTTCCAGAAGACGATATTTCAGCCATATTAAGTCAAAAGTCCATAGACAAAACAAAAAGTATGACTTGATAAATAGATAAAAACAAACACATAGGGAATATAAAGTGTTCAAAATTCATATTCCAAAATGGGTATAAAACAGTTTATTTGTTTATGTTACATATGTAATTTAAAAACAGAATAACCTCTCATCAGCACCATTTGAATCAAAACCATGGAATACATCATAACTTTAAATGGGCAATCTAAACTGATAAGCTAAGTTTTACCAAGACATTTTATTTTTGCCAATATCATACAGTGATTACAAAATGATTGATATAATTGAGTAAACTTTAAACAAAGAACTGGCATATATTGAACCAACTTCATGTACAATTAATATATCAGACTAAATGTGTTTTTAATGAAACTGAAAAACTATGCTTCCAATATACATGTATATATTTAAAATGCAATGTACATTTTATTCATCTAAGCTAACTTTCGGACTTATAGGAAAAGGAGATAACTTCATCCTTACTTGTTGTTAAAACAGATCGTGAGTGTAACGCTTAAAGTTTTGACTCGGTTTATCGGGTAATTCTCGTTAAGTTTACTTCTTAAAGTGGCTTTCTTACGATCAGCTAAAGAGTGAGGGGTGCTACTTACGAGAGGTTTCCAGAGACACTCTTAAAATCACACAAAATCTTACGATTTCTATCTTAGGATTACACTTAAATGCCAAGTTTCATGATACTGGCCCCAGGCGCGGATCTAGGGAGAGGAGTACCGGGCAAAAGATACGACCCCACCACCCCCACATCCGATAATTTTTTTTTTTTTTGCACAAAATCTACGTAAAAAACTCCAAAAATTTCACGACTCGCTCCGCTCGGCAAAATACAACTCCCCTAAGCTATGGATCCGTTCCTGTTAAGTAACGAAAATAAATTTAAAATTTGAGACATTTTTTTAAACAAATCAATATTTTCTGTCTATGAAATACTACGGCAATGAACATGAAAGAAATGAACATAAAATGATGATGAGAAATACTAGTATGGATAGGGAATGGAAACAATAAATTCGGGCAGTAGTGACCAACAGTTATCCTATGTAGTCCGTGCAAGGCAGTCCTCAAAGGGATCTTAGCGTAGATGAAGCGTGTTACACTCCACACACCTTTACCCACTGGTAACGAGATTGAACTCAGGTGACCCGGAAGGGCAAGTTCCTGCTTCTTTCCCGTGCTGACGGTCAATTCAACATGTAAATTAAGGGAAAGTATAACAAAACAAAACCCTAAAATAAACCAACAATCGTACTCATCTGAGCTCTCAGAAGGAAATCCCATATTTGTTTATGAGCTCATGATGTCTTCCATATTTTTTTTTAATTCAAGACAACAATTGAGGAGCAACATGTGTTGGCAATATGCGTGTAAAGCGTGATGCTCTATCAACAAAATCAGTATATGTCCCACACAAGATCTGATACCGGTGTGATATATGTAAACTAGTCCATAAACTGGAGTGGGCGAAATGTTGATAAACAAGAAAGGAAAGTTGGTGATATCAGATAAAGAAAGTCATCAAACCGAGGATATTTTTAGTGAAAGTATGTCGTCGATATAACGAAATCGGAGGTTAAAAGATAAAGCTAGTCTACGTTCTTTCTTTTTTTTTTGTCTAGAAGCGATTGTGAAGAAATCTGGTTCAGTAAAGGATATAAGCCGTAAAAGTCCATTCTGTTAAATATTGGACAAGTCTTTGGCTGCGCCTCAAATCTGTTTAACATTTTACCGATTGGACTGTTTTAGATAGGCTTATTTCTTACTTAAAACACAGTTTATGCATAAAAATGTTATATTCATGCAAGCATATTTACATTCCAGTTCCTTTGTTCTAACAGGAATGATCTGAGCCGAATCATCCCTCGGAAAACCCTGTTCTACCTTTTCAGCTCTATTTTTCCTTTTCTTTTGTTTTTCAAAGCACGTTTTTTTAGAGAAATGTTCACTAAATTGAACATAGGAAAATTATAAAATCAAAAGTTTTTTTTGAAGATTTATAGATAACATAGTTCCCACTGTGATTTGAAAGATGGTTCTCGCAGTTCCAATTCTACCTTCTGATCCAGTAGACCACCGATGGAAGCTCTACGCAAAAAAAAATGTACATAAAGATTATTGAATGGGCCTCATAATGATACTCTATATTATATTAAAATTAAAATGACATCAAAGTTTCAGACAATAAATTTTGCTATGCCTGACGCGCGTTTCGTGTAAACAAGACTCATCAGAGGCGCTCTGCCAAAAATATTGAAAAAGCCAAAAAAAATATGATTATGAAGAGCATAGAACAATAAAAAACAATATATACCGAACTGGACAATTAATGTATATCTAAGATGATCAACCCATGTCTGGGGTAGGAAATGCCTTAGGGTTTTGTCAATTTTGAAATTTAAACGGATAATGTTCTCGAACACAAAAGTGTTGGTGCCAGAGCATATTATAAAAATGTTTTCTATTTGATTCTAAATGCACATAATGTATTCTAATGTTTGTATTTAAATTTTACATGACATATTTTGAAGGCTGGGATGTAAAATAGTTATAACATCCGGACTTGGTGTGTCAGTAGGATCACACCCTCCGGCCACCGGCCGTCGGGGTGATCTTTAACAGACACCGCGTCCTCGTGTAATAACTATTACTATTTAATACGTTAATACAATTAGATGATTTAAATACTCCAGGTGAACACTCTTCGATCAAGTCTTCAATAGCCGAATGGCTAGCCTAGTGGACAATGGAGAGATTAAAGATAAAAAAAGTGGACTATGGTGAGAGAGAGATTGCGGGTTCGATTCCAGCCATGAAACGATACCATTTCTTATCTATTTAAAATACATGTTAATACAAGTACGATCAGAATATACCCTAATAGAATGCTTTTCGATCGAAATAGTGGTAGCCACGTGCTTAAAGACGTGGCTGCTGAGAGAAAGATTTAGGGTTCGAACTTAGGCATTGCATATGTAACAGGGTTGCTTCCCTTCGTACATTAAGTAGTAGGTTTAATAGCCAGCATTTACAGTCAGAAAGGTGGTCAGAACGAGACAAAAGAATATGCGCTCTTCAGTAAATAAGGTAGAATTTGATTTGTCCATTCACTTGTACCCGAACTTGAAAATAACCATTAATCAAAAGATTAAGTTGGTGATTTCAGCTCACCGCGTCATTCAAAATGATGTGTTTTTCGGATCAGTCAGACATACAAAATATTTACAAGGGAGATAATATTTTGTCACCACCTGTCTGACTGTTTACTGTTGAGCTAGGAAAGTACTTCTTTAGCTCAGTGGTAGAGAGTATGACTACAAACCTTGAGGTCCCGGGCTCGAATCCCGGTCAGGACATGTAAATTTTGTGAATTTAAAATTCATGCTTTCCGGTTACATTGGTGAGTGAGTGAGTGAGTTGGTGTTTTACGCCCATGCAACGCTATATACTACAGGCGATGAACATGAAAAGGATGATAAAATGATCATGAAATGATGATGATAAATGAAATATGGGGATGGGGAAGCCTCAAAAATACAATTACTGACCGTCCAATATTCAATAAAAACAGTCCAATATTAAGTTGGATACTGTCTGATATTAATACAGTACGTTTAGGTAAACAACAGCATGACGACACAACTGTGATTAATTTAAATGAAGAAACAAATAAGTAAGTAATAGCTGAGGGCGGGAGCTGCAGGGTTTGGAAATGTTATTGTTCTAAATGTCACATATTAAAGACTACACGTTGTAAAAATAAATAGTATATTCTATAAACTACAGCAACGTTTTACACTTACTAGTAGCCAAAGTCTTTACGATAGACGAACGAAGAACATTTAAGACAGAAATATGACAGTTAAGTAAGATCGAGTGCGAGAGCGAGAAGCATAAGAAAGAATAAGCAAACTAAACTTAATGTCTCTTGTATATATAGCATGTAAGTTAAACGTAGAAAGAAAGAAAGAGAAGGTTCATTGTCATTGGTTAACACATCCAATCTAGAATGGAATTTCATCTTGGTAGTAGAGCGGCGTATAAGAAGTGTCATTTATAGTTGAGGAGACGCGGGTACGAACATTAAAGTCACATCCATGTGTCATAAAAGTACATAACGGTAATTAGCGACAGTAAACAGACTAGCCTCACACGATGGTAAACAAGTCCAGATGTAGAGGTAGATCAACAAGTTAATTAGCTAATTATAAACAATTATAAATATTAATAATATCGCTGCGGATACACGAAGTGTTACATTCCTGTTCGAAAAGTTCGAAAACAATCCTCTTTGTAGATCCAACGGAAACGACAAAGTTAATACGGTCCAGTACAGTAACCGTTAATCTTCAATTAAGCAAAGATCATGATACGATCATGTCAGGTTATACAAATGTTATATAAATAAACGAACACTTCTGGTATCTCAGCTCTCAGAACGTGTAGTTCACTTTGCATAAATATGATTGTCAATATACGACAGCAAATAATATAAATATGAATGACGGTATCTATATAACGATTGTCAATACAAACAGCAGACAGCAAACGATGTAGATATGCATAAAACGATTATATATATATGATTGTCGACTTTCTCTCCGACGTGTACGAAAAGTTCATCATTATAACCGAAAATCTGTAGCCCAAGATTGTTTATCTATGTTGGACGTATGCGGCAGATCGAAATTTTGCCTGGATTTTCGCCTTGTTCGGTTGCCCGTGATGTCGAGGTTGACGTGTCCTCTGTTGCGTTTGTTTTGCTTCCCACCTTGTGGAACATCACTTCAGGAACTGTACCTTTGGTAACCAATCTTCAGTTCGAATTTTACCTAATCAATTTTGAATTTTGAAATAAAAATTCGAAACATATACTAATAATAGTTAAAATTAATATGATATTTGTCCAAATACATATTGTTGAAATAAATAATAAAATCAACATGGCAACTCATATGGACAACTTATGTGGACTATCCCCCCTTAAAATATTAATAAATGATCATGATCTGTTATATAGTAAAGAATCAAACATTTTATGGTCAGACGCCCATGTCACCATGATTCAAATAAAATGGTTGTCTATACCCATATAAGCAATGAACATGCAATTAACCAAAAAAAAAATTAAAAACACGGAAGCTTATTAATCAAATCTTCTTACCTATATCACTAAGTATGTTTAAAAACAAAATTATATTTTCACTTTTATTCTTAGACCCTATGCACCTCCTTCATATGCTTCCTCAGCTAACGAAATAAGTCTTTCCACATAGACTTGAACGGTCTCATCCGCTTTTTGTTTAACGGATTTCAATAACATCAACGCGTGCGCTGAATTAGTTATTTCAGAAAACCTAAGTGTGAGTTCTGTTTTCATCGCAGGCCATGACGATTGTGGCGTCTGGATGATTGCGCTTATTTCTCTGAATGAAATCGCTAACGCTACCTTTACTAGCTTGAAATGCGATTGATTTTATCCTTGCCCCTGAACATTTGTAAGATTTGCGTATTTTTCTACAGATTTTATCCAAATTTTGAATTTCTTTGAATCCCCTTCAAATGGTTGGATGGTATTTGCAACCCCCTGAGCCCTTATTACATTGGAACGTCCTGCCATTTGAGCTGCCAGATTATCTAACACGTTTTGTGCTATTCCTTCTGCCACTGTTAATTTAAAAGAAATGAACTGATAAAAGGTTTGTAAAGGTACTTACAATTTCACAGTGAGTTCCACAGTCCTCACAGAATGGAATTTTCTCTATCGCGAATCGATGTCGCGATCCTGGTCACGGCACCAAGAAAACCAGGTGAAACACCGCACAAAACTATTCCACAGCTGAGGGCTGGGGCTGCAGGGTTATGTAAATGTTATTGTTCTTAATGTCACATATTAAAGACTACACGTTGTAAAATAAATAGTATATTCTATAAACTACAGCAACGTTGTACACTTGGTCGAAGCCTATACGATAGACGAACGAAGAACATTCAAGACGGAAAGATGACATTTACCTAAGATCGAGTGCGAGAGCGAGAAGCATAAGAAAGAATAAGCAAACTAAACTTAATGTCTCTTGTATATATAGCATGTAAGTTAAACGTAGAAAGAAAGAAAGAGAAGGTTCATTGTCATTGGTTAACACATCCAATCTAGAATGGAATTTCATCTTGGTAGTAGAGCGGCGTATAAGAAGTGTCATTTATAGTTGAGGAGACGCGGGTACGAACATTAAAGTCACATCCATGTGTCATAAAAGTACATAACGGTAATTAGCGACAGTAAACAGACTAGCCTCACACGATGGTAAACAAGTCCAGATGTAGAGGTAGATCAACAAGTTAATTAGCTAATTATAAACAATTATAAATATTAATAATATCGCTGCGGATACACGAAGTGTTACATTCCTGTTCGAAAAGTTCGAAAACAATCCTCTTTGTAGATCCAACGGAAACGACAAAGTTAATACGGTCCAGTACAGTAACCGTTAATCTTCAATTAAGCAAAGATCATGATACGATCATGTCAGGTTATACAAATGTTATATAAATAAACGAACACTTCTGGTATCTCAGCTCTCAGAACGTGTAGTTCACTTTGCATAAATATGATTGTCAATATACGACAGCAAATAATATAAATATGAATGACGGTATCTATATAACGATTGTCAATACAAACAGCAGACAGCAAACGATGTAGATATGCATAAAACGATTATATATATATGATTGTCGACTTTCTCTCCGACGTGTACGAAAAGTTCATCATTATAACCGAAAATCTGTAGCCCAAGATTGTTTATCTATGTTGGACGTATGCGGCAGATCGAAATTTTGCCTGGATTTTCGCCTTGTTCGGTTGCCCGTGATGTCGAGGTTGACGTGTCCTCTGTTGCGTTTGTTTTGCTTCCCACCTTGTGGAACATCACTTCAGGAACTGTACCTTTGGTAACCAATCTTCAGTTCGAATTTTACCTAATCAATTTTGAATTTTGAAATAAAAATTCGAAACATATACTAATAATAGTTAAAATTAATATGATATTTGTCCAAATACATATTGTTGAAATAAATAATAAAATCAACATGGCAACTCATATGGACAACTTATGTGGACTATCCCCCCTTAAAATATTAATAAATGATCATGATCTGTTATATAGTAAAGAATCAAACATTTTATGGTCAGACGCCCATGTCACCATGATTCAAATAAAATGGTTGTCTATACCCATATAAGCAATGAACATGCAATTAACCAAAAAAAAAATTAAAAACACGGAAGCTTATTAATCAAATCTTCTTACCTATATCACTAAGTATGTTTAAAAACAAAATTATATTTTCACTTTTATTCTTAGACCCTATGCACCTCCTTCATATGCTTCCTCAGCTAACGAAATAAGTCTTTCCACATAGACTTGAACGGTCTCATCCGCTTTTTGTTTAACGGATTTCAATAACATCAACGCGTGCGCTGAATTAGTTATTTCAGAAAACCTAAGTGTGAGTTCTGTTTTCATCGCAGGCCATGACGATTGTGGCGTCTGGATGATTGCGCTTATTTCTCTGAATGAAATCGCTAACGCTACCTTTACTAGCTTGAAATGCGATTGATTTTATCCTTGCCCCTGAACATTTGTAAGATTTGCGTATTTTTCTACAGATTTTATCCAAATTTTGAATTTCTTTGAATCCCCTTCAAATGGTTGGATGGTATTTGCAACCCCCTGAGCCCTTATTACATTGGAACGTCCTGCCATTTGAGCTGCCAGATTATCTAACACGTTTTGTGCTATTCCTTCTGCCACTGTTAATTTAAAAGAAATGAACTGATAAAAGGTTTGTAAAGGTACTTACAATTTCACAGTGAGTTCCACAGTCCTCACAGAATGGAATTTTCTCTATCGCGAATCGATGTCGCGATCCTGGTCACGGCACCAAGAAAACCAGGTGAAACACCGCACAAAACTATTCCACAGCTGAGGGCTGGGGCTGCAGGGTTATGTAAATGTTATTGTTCTTAATGTCACATATTAAAGACTACACGTTGTAAAATAAATAGTATATTCTATAAACTACAGCAACGTTGTACACTTGGTCGAAGCCTATACGATAGACGAACGAAGAACATTCAAGACGGAAAGATGACATTTACCTAAGATCGAGTGCGAGAGCGAGAAGCATAAGAAAGAATAAGCAAACTAAACTTAATGTCTCTTGTATATATAGCATGTAAGTTAAACGTAGAAAGAAAGAAAGAGAAGGTTCATTGTCATTGGTTAACACATCCAATCTAGAATGGAATTTCATCTTGGTAGTAGAGCGGCGTATAAGAAGTGTCATTTATAGTTGAGGAGACGCGGGTACGAACATTAAAGTCACATCCATGTGTCATAAAAGTACATAACGGTAATTAGCGACAGTAAACAGACTAGCCTCACACGATGGTAAACAAGTCCAGATGTAGAGGTAGATCAACAAGTTAATTAGCTAATTATAAACAATTATAAATATTAATAATATCGCTGCGGATACACGAAGTGTTACATTCCTGTTCGAAAAGTTCGAAAACAATCCTCTTTGTAGATCCAACGGAAACGACAAAGTTAATACGGTCCAGTACAGTAACCGTTAATCTTCAATTAAGCAAAGATCATGATACGATCATGTCAGGTTATACAAATGTTATATAAATAAACGAACACTTCTGGTATCTCAGCTCTCAGAACGTGTAGTTCACTTTGCATAAATATGATTGTCAATATACGACAGCAAATAATATAAATATGAATGACGGTATCTATATAACGATTGTCAATACAAACAGCAGACAGCAAACGATGTAGATATGCATAAAACGATTATATATATATGATTGTCGACTTTCTCTCCGACGTGTACGAAAAGTTCATCATTATAACCGAAAATCTGTAGCCCAAGATTGTTTATCTATGTTGGACGTATGCGGCAGATCGAAATTTTGCCTGGATTTTCGCCTTGTTCGGTTGCCCGTGATGTCGAGGTTGACGTGTCCTCTGTTGCGTTTGTTTTGCTTCCCACCTTGTGGAACATCACTTCAGGAACTGTACCTTTGGTAACCAATCTTCAGTTCGAATTTTACCTAATCAATTTTGAATTTTGAAATAAAAATTCGAAACATATACTAATAATAGTTAAAATTAATATGATATTTGTCCAAATACATATTGTTGAAATAAATAATAAAATCAACATGGCAACTCATATGGACAACTTATGTGGACTATCCCCCCTTAAAATATTAATAAATGATCATGATCTGTTATATAGTAAAGAATCAAACATTTTATGGTCAGACGCCCATGTCACCATGATTCAAATAAAATGGTTGTCTATACCCATATAAGCAATGAACATGCAATTAACCAAAAAAAAAATTAAAAACACGGAAGCTTATTAATCAAATCTTCTTACCTATATCACTAAGTATGTTTAAAAACAAAATTATATTTTCACTTTTATTCTTAGACCCTATGCACCTCCTTCATATGCTTCCTCAGCTAACGAAATAAGTCTTTCCACATAGACTTGAACGGTCTCATCCGCTTTTTGTTTAACGGATTTCAATAACATCAACGCGTGCGCTGAATTAGTTATTTCAGAAAACCTAAGTGTGAGTTCTGTTTTCATCGCAGGCCATGACGATTGTGGCGTCTGGATGATTGCGCTTATTTCTCTGAATGAAATCGCTAACGCTACCTTTACTAGCTTGAAATGCGATTGATTTTATCCTTGCCCCTGAACATTTGTAAGATTTGCGTATTTTTCTACAGATTTTATCCAAATTTTGAATTTCTTTGAATCCCCTTCAAATGGTTGGATGGTATTTGCAACCCCCTGAGCCCTTATTACATTGGAACGTCCTGCCATTTGAGCTGCCAGATTATCTAACACGTTTTGTGCTATTCCTTCTGCCACTGTTAATTTAAAAGAAATGAACTGATAAAAGGTTTGTAAAGGTACTTACAATTTCACAGTGAGTTCCACAGTCCTCACAGAATGGAATTTTCTCTATCGCGAATCGATGTCGCGATCCTGGTCACGGCACCAAGAAAACCAGGTGAAACACCGCACAAAACTATTCCACAGCTGAGGGCTGGGGCTGCAGGGTTATGTAAATGTTATTGTTCTTAATGTCACATATTAAAGACTACACGTTGTAAAATAAATAGTATATTCTATAAACTACAGCAACGTTGTACACTTGGTCGAAGCCTATACGATAGACGAACGAAGAACATTCAAGACGGAAAGATGACATTTACCTAAGATCGAGTGCGAGAGCGAGAAGCATAAGAAAGAATAAGCAAACTAAACTTAATGTCTCTTGTATATATAGCATGTAAGTTAAACGTAGAAAGAAAGAAAGAGAAGGTTCATTGTCATTGGTTTACATGCAAACACATCCAATTTTTTATGGAATTTCATCATGGTAGTAGAGCGGCGTATAAGAAGTGTTATTTATAGTTGAGGAGACGCGGGTAAGAACATTAAAGTCACATCGATATCCATGTGTCATGATAGTACATAACGGTAATTGGCGACAGTAAATGGCTTAGCCTCACACGACGGTTGTAGAGGTAGATCAACAAGTTAATTAGCTAATTATAAACAATTATAAATATTAATAATATTGCTTCGGATATACGAAGTGTTACATTCCTGTTCGAAAAGTTCGAAAATAATCCTCTTTGTAGATCCAACGGAAACGACAAAGTTAATACGGTCCAGTACAGTAACCGTTAATCTTCAATAAAGCAAAGTTCATGATACGATCATGTCAGGTAATACAAATGTTATAAATAGACGAACACTTCTGGTATCTCAGCTCTCAGAACGTGTAATTCACCTTGTATATAATATAAATATGAATGACGGTATCTATATAACGATTGTCAATACAAACAGCAAACAGCAAACGATGTAGATATGCATTAAACGATTATGTATATATGATTGTCGATTTTCTCTCCAACGTGTACGAAAAGTTCATTATTATAACCGAAAATCTGTAGCCCAAGATTGTTCATCTATGTTGGACGTATGCGGCCGATCGAAATTTTGCCTGGATTTTCGCCTTGTTCGGTTGCCCGTGATGTCGAGGTTGACGTGTCCTCTGTTGCGTTTGTTTTGCTTCCCACCTTGTGGAACATCACTTCAGGAACTGTACCTTTGGTAACCAATCTTCAGTTCGAATTTTACCTAATCAATTTTGAATTTTGAAATAAAAATTCGAAACATATACTGATAATAGTTAAAATTAACATAATATTTGTCCAAATACATATTGTTGAAATGAATAATAAAATCAACATGGCAACTCATACGGAAAACTTATGTGGACTATTCCCTCTTAAAATATTAATAAATGATCATGATCTGTTATATAGTATAGAATCAAACATTTTATGGTCAGATGCCCATGTCACCATGATTCAAATAAAATGGTTGTCTATACCCATATAAGCAATGAACATGCAATTAGTAAAAAAAAAAAACAACAACAAAAAACACGGAAGCTTATCAATCAAATCTTCTTACTTATATCGCTAAGTATGTTTAAAAACAGATTTATATTTTCACTTTTATTCTTAGACCCTATGCACCTCCTTCATATGCTTCCTCAGCTAACGAAATAAGTCTTTCTACATAGACTTGAACGGTCTCATCCGCTTTTTGTTTAACGGATTTCAATAACATCAACGGGTGCGCTGAATTAGTTATTTCAGAAAACCTAAGTGTGAGTTCTGTTTTTATCGCAGGCCATGTGGCGTCTGGATGATTGCGCTTATATCTCTGAATGAAATCGCTAACGCTACCTTTACTAGCTTGAAATGCGATTGCTTTTATCCTTGCCCCTGTACATTTGTAAGAATTGCATATTTTTCTACAGATTTCATCCAAATTTTGAATTTCTTTGAATCCCCTTCAAATGGTTGGATGGTATTTGCAACCCCCTGAGCCTCAATTACATTGGAAAGTCCTGCCATTTGAGCTGCCAGATTACATGTATCTAACACGTCTTGTGCTATTCCTTCTGCCATTGTAAATTTAAAAAAAAATGAACTGATAGAAAGGTTTGTAACGGTACTTACAATTTCACAGTCAGTTCCACAGTCCTCGCAGAATGGAATTTCCTCTATCGCGAATCGATGTCGCGATCCTGGTCACGGCACCAGGAAAACCAGGTGAAACACCGCACAAAACTATTCCACAGCTCAGGCCGGTGGCTGCAGGGTTATGTAAATGTTATTGTTCTAAATGTCACATATTAAAGACTACACGTTGTAAAAATAAAAAGTATATTCTATAAACTACAGCAACGTTGTACACTTGGCCGAAGCCTATACGATAGACGAACGAAGAACATTCAAGACGGAAAGATGACATTTACCTAAGATCGAGTGCGAGAGCGAGAAGCATAAGAAAGAATAAGCAAACTAAACTTAATGTCTCTTGTATATATAGCATGTAAGTTAAACGTAGAAAGAAAGAAAGAGAAGGTTCATTGTCATTGGTTTACAAGCAAACACATCCAATCTAGAATGGAATTTCATCTAAGTAGTAGAGCAGCGTATAGGAAGTGTCATTTATAGTTGAGGAGACGCGGGTACGAACATTAAAGTCACATCCATGTGTCATAATAGTACATAACGGTAATTGGCGACAGTAAACGGACTAGCATCACACGATGGTAATCAAGTCCAGATGTAGAGGCAGATCAACAAGTTAATTAGCTAATTATAAACAATTACATGTATAAATATTGTTAATAATATCGCTTCGGATATACGAAGTGTTACACATGAGTTTTCCATTCTTTTTGAAAAGCTGTTTAGTCAGCTGCCCAATCGTAATTTGAGTTGTACATATGGAATAGAGGTAATCAAAAATTTGGATACTGTTACAAGCTGAAACTGATTTAAGAAGAATGAGCTAAGAATCCCAATCAGCTATTTCGAATTCTTTATGGTCCACATTTGATTGACAACAGAAATAGAAATAATTTAATGCCCCGCCTACGAAAGAAGATGGGAATATAGTGTTCGAGTCCGTCCGTCCGTCACTCCTTACGTTCGTTTGTCCGTACGTCCCAAATCCTCATATTTCCAAATTCCCACTTACTGACAAGCGCCACATCAATCATATTGATATGGGAGGTGCACCTATTGATGCTAAGCACAATGCATACATCAGATGCTGGATGTGACCTAAATATTTTCCGCATGGATGACCACTTACAGAAAAATGGTTAAAGTCCATTCCCGCTTACTGACAAGTGCCACACCAACCATATTGTTATGGTAGGTGCACCTATAGTGATGCTTAGGTAGTACTCCATTATTAATTTAGCATGTGCTTGATGTTGACTATTTTGTCCAAGATGCTTAAATTCGCTTATACTGCTATTTGCACTAAAACTGGGTGGTGTTCCACACTTCGGACATATGAAGTTCCGTTAAGGGTCGTATTTGGTTTCTATAATGTACACGTTGCTCCTAGCAATGCTTAAATTATGTAAAAAATTGTGGGGCTAAAAAACGTAAAATTCGGACTCCTGTTCTTACTTTGAACGTTGTCAATAATCAAGCCTTAAGTTCAGGCTAACATGTGCGAAATGAAAGCCCGTAGCCAGTCCTTTTTTAAGGCAAAATAAAGTTATCCGATTTCGGCCCTTTTTCCGCAAAAGACGTTCAAAAATAAAGATATAAAAATAGATTATGAAAATTTAACCCATTTCACTGGTTACCATGACACGCCAGAAACGACACCGCCTTACCAGTTGCATTGATTTTGTCCACATAATTCAATAAAACAATGCCCGTGGATCATTATTTTTATTGTCAATATGTTAAGGCCAAAACTAATAAATATTTTCATAATAACAAAAAAGTTCACGGGGGCAACCTACGAAACCAACATGGTAAAATAAAGCTAATTTTGGGTATTTCCTAAGCACAACGTATGCTTCAGATGCTGAATGTGACCTATATTTCTCGCCTGGATCACCACTTACAGAAAAACATTTTAACCCTATTCTTGTTTACTGACAAGTGCCATATCAATGATATTGGTATGGTTGGTGCACGAAGTGATGCTCAGCACAATGCATGCTTCAGATGCTCACTGGGAAGGCTATTTTTGGCGATGGTGTGTCATGAGCAGAACGACGTATGGTGCAAAAGGAGACGTAATAGTCGACTGTATACTATCGAATTCTTGTTGTAATATTTATAGGCATTTAGAAATACTTTTTATCAGCTCGCTGTAAACAATAAGATCAAAATAAATTCATAGTAAATGTTCTAAAACATGATTACTTGAATTTATTAATACCGCTGCTGCCAGAATACTATTAGAATGCAAAATAGAACCAACCATCGATAAAATTAGCACCTTCGAGTGAGTGAGTGAGTGAGTGAGTTGGTGTTTAACGCCCGTGCAACGCTATATAGGTTCTTTACAGGCGATGAACATGAAAAGGATGATAAAATGAACATGAAATAATGATGATAAATGAAACATGGGGATGGGGTGGGAAACACAGGACCGGTTAATTTTTGAAGAATCACCGGAAAAGGGGAGAGGTGGATAGGGGCGAAAAATTTAGCCTATGTGGTGCACTATTTGGCGGTCCACAAAGGGGTCTTTTACGTGCATGAAGCGTGGCTCTCTTCAAAACACGTTGGCCCACTATGGTCGGCGGTCAAGGTTTCCGTATTATAGACCTGACAACCCCCGCGGACGAGGGCTACCCTATTCAGCCACCTAGGGTAAACACTTGGTCGCTCTGTGGGTTTAGCACTGACTCGATGTCAGAATCCAAAGACCTTTAGTCGCCTCTTACGACAAGCTAGGCTCTGCTGCGGGCCTTTTCGCCACCCGGGCTCTGCACCGGACTAGCACCTTCGAACATGCTCTCAATAACTAACATTAAGGCAGTCTATAGATGATGAATATTTTTTCAATCCATGGACATACTTTCTCTGTTTCGCCTTTAGTATGGTTGTTTTTGTGTTGCTTGCTTCTTCCTGTTGCTCATGTTTGCGATGACTGATTTTTCAAGTTTTCGACTCCCATGAAGGTTGATCTAGAAAAGCGCTTCACACGCAGTGAAATTTTCTTTGTTTCTTAATTTCTAATAGTTATACTGCGTAATATTAAGATAATTGATACTTTAGACATATTAAAATGTGTGAACCACACACTCTGTCTGTTATTTGTCCCTTAAATGGTACTGCATGACCATCTTTCAATGGTAAGTGTTTGAAAGTTTTACTGAATTGTGACTCGACGTACACATGGTACAAGAAGTAAGGAAAGAATAGTGTCCCCTTAAAATCGCTTTATGAGTGTGTCTATACACGTTCAAACAGTGCATCCCGTATACACTGGCTAAATTCAATCTGGTGGACAAATCAGAAACAACCACTCATCATGCTCACGGAGGCATGAGATTGTATAAAAAAACTTCAAACGGGTAAAGCGTTAAAAAACGTTAATGTAAAACTTAGTGAAAAAAACAGTTATTTACATGCCAGTGACCTGCACATACTGGCCATGGACATGCGGTTATTACATATCGATACTTTTGTTTTATCTATATGAAATGATGTATATATACAAATGTAATATGTATATCAGTGATCACGAATTTGCGCATTCATATTCATCCCGGAAATCGTGCGGACTTGGGCAACTCTTTTAATTGTAAATGTCAAAAAAGATAATGGCTTAATTGGTAAAATTATACATGTAAGTTTATAAACGACAGGAAATTTGCAATTATTTGTTAGAATAAGTAAAAACCCCATGAGAATGGTAAGTTTGTGATATTTTCTTAATTGCTCATGTTTCAAAGTTTGGGAACCTTGTCTGTGACAAATCAATAAAGGAGCAGTTTAAAAGCGTTCTTTTTCACTTTAAATTGTTTTGTTTCGAGCCAATGGCCATTCATTTTTAAATATGACACCCTGTTCTATACACGGGCCTTAAACTTGAGTTCGATCGTCTGTGGTTTGTGTCTTTAGATAAATAACACGCGTCAGACAAAAAATAAATAAAATTTGTTAAAAATCTTGGTTTTACGATTTCACCTGCTTTACACACGAAAGCCAACCCTATGCTAAAGTGTTTAAGTGCTAAAAGTTACAGAGTATTACATATTTTGAAGTGTGTTTCACATGCAATTCCTTACAATAAACTGTTTCCAAAGTAAATTTTCAGCTTTTATTTATTTACTTTTTATAGAGTATCTACGAATCGAAATATTTGGTTTTGTGGACAATGCTCAGTATTGTCATTCTTGGTTTTAATTCCATATACGAATCAGAAGCTGCCAATATCAAATTAATACCAGGTAAGTCTAAACTTAAACTTCCAACTTTCACTGTGAAAATCTTAAATGTAACCAGCTACGGTTAACGCTATTGTCCTGGCCTTTGTTAAGCACCACGTGATGTGATTCGTTGGACTGTCTAAGATTTCTGGATTTACCGCAGCTGGTAATGCCCCGTCAACTTTATGATTTAACATTTGAGATATTCACAATACAAATATAACTGTATTACAAAATGTATACTAAATTAAACAAGAACAGAATTCCTGGGTCCCCAGCCGAGCGGCAAAAATTACGAGTCTGCTTGCTTAATGGGAAGTAAGTTAGCGACAGAGCTGGAAATGCATCCCACTATATGAAACCCCTACCCGAAGATGCATACCAAATATTGAAAGTATTGGATTAATAGTAGCTGAAAATCTGAAAAATACAAAACAAGGTCTGTTTTGCCAAAAAAATTCTTTTTTATGGTCAAGGTCCCAACACAGGGTTATGTTGCTCCTCGGTTGCTGTCTTCACTCAAGAAATTTTACGATAGACACCATCTACTCATAGATAGATATGGGATTTCTATCTCTCAGAAGAGTGCAGATGTTGGTTTGTCATAGGGTTTTGTTTTGTCTTCTTTTACCGGATTTGACACACTGAATTGGAAATTGGCAGCGCGGCGGGTGTGCTATAGCAGGCAGGAACCGCTTACTCTTCCGGAGCACCCGAGGTCACTCTTGTTACGACTTGAGTTTGCGTTGTTGATTTCTGTTCGGTTGTTTTTATGTTTTGTGTTTCCTTGTGCTGTTCTTGTTCATGTTTACCGGTTTTGTCGTTGCCCTTTCGGACTTTTTGACACTCGAATGCCCCTTTGGTGCCTTTGCTTATCCCATCACTCCTACAAAAATGATGATTTTTTATCTTGACCAATGTATTAGTGATATTAATATTTGTAGCCTTGAGAGCGCTTACAAAAAGTGTGACGGACGGACGGACGCCCGACATTTATATGTCCCTGCTCCGCGTTGCGGTCAAAAATGGGTTACTACCGGATCCTAAGATTGCATTTGAAAGAAAGTGGAATAGAGCAATTATACCTGGCTCTACCAATTTGTTGTTTGAAATCAGGATTATTGCGATTTTCACTTTTTACGGTTAGTCATTTTCTTGTTTTGTCTTTTAATCTCGGACATATTGTCACTATCTTGTTAACGAATGGTTGGACAAGATACAGCAAAAATTTGTCATTACCTCTAATCCAAATGTAAAAGAACGGACACAGCAGACGACGGGCGCCAAATAATTATCCTCGCGGACAGAAGAGCTACTATGCAAATAGATGATACATTATCATGCTTGTATTTCAATAGAACATTCATAGTTGTGTTATATGATTTGATATTAAAATCATAATTCATGCTTTATGTTTGTATCAAGGTTGCAGAATTTGGCTGTCAGATGATTCCTTCGAGTCATGTGACCAATGTTTCCAATGTCCAGATGACAAAGGAGGCATTAGAGGAAGTGGGTATATATGCAGAGAACATTTCTGCGATGGAAAACAACAATGCAGTGATGAATATGACGAAAACCCTTTCGTTTGTACAGGTATAAAACACGTTAAAGGAGAGGCAATCTGAAGGAGTAGCATAGGGGCATTCAAATATCGACGTGAAACATCTTTAAATTAAAATGTTAATTGCTTCTTTATACTTGTTTTTAACATAGCAGCGATCAAGTTTATCAGTTTTGTGTGGAGACGCTTCACTTAATTACCAATTGAAGTGTTAGGGGGTTGGTTGTACCAGCATTAGCACCACATACACAGCTACAACACTGTCTAAGAAGGAAATTATTGGCAGTAACAAATCTGTCATTTCCACTTTCGGGCTTTCTGTTGGTGCTAACAATGTTGACCTTCCATCCCTGTGTTGGATCCCTAAAATAGATAAAAATCCATGCAAACACCGCTTCATTGCAGGGTCATCAAAATGTACTAATAAACAATAAAATCCGGCCTCCATTCTTGAAATGGTGTCGATCAAAGGTGGATCCTGAAGAATTCGAAAGAACTGACATGGAAATTCTTAACTCTAATCACTTTTATCTTTTCTCCATTCTTTACACTTCTATTCCGCATGAACAACTCAAATCCCGATTGGCATAACTGATTAAGCTCAGCTTATTCAAAAAAGAATGGAAAACGCGGGTACAAATATGCCGTATTAAAAACGAAAGAATATGGAATATGTGCCAGAAAGACACTATCCACATATTGAAATGATTTCGATAAATGTACAAAAGCAAAATTTCACTGCGTGTGAAGCGCTTTTCTGGAATACCTTCATCAGACACGCTAGGAGTAAAAATCTTGGAAAACCGGTAGAAGATTAGATTTGATAAAACAAAAAACAGAAGCCAAAAATATTACAACAATGACCAAACAGATAAATTTATCAATTTTTAAAGAACATGAAGAAATAACCAAACTTTGTCAAATGTTTGGATATGTAAACTGTGTCTTTCCAACACATATTCCAGTACTCGACTTAACTTAGACTTACTTTGTCATTAATGAGTCTAAGAAAAAGAACAAATTTACAGAAGATCAAATTATTGAAATGCTCATTTTCCTTCTCGACAACATTTTTGTTCAGTTTCTTCCCACTCCAGACATAGGTTGATCTTCTTATTAATAATTTGGTTCCCCAGCTTGGTATTTTTGGTTTTATTGTTCTATGCTCTTCATAGTCATATAGTGTTTGGGATTTTCAATATTTTTGGTAGATCGTCCCTGATGAGTGTTGACAAAACGCGCGTAAGATGTTTGCCGTGGCCCCCCATTGAGTCTACAAAGAACCAAAGAGGTCATATTTTCATTGCAGAGCTTCTTTCCTAATTCAATATAATTACCAGTCAACTAAATCTGAAAGGATTATCCATGCATCATTTTTTTGCACTTTGTTGGTGATATCAATATTGAAACCAAGCAAAACAAATATATGCTGCATATATAACTTGCTATGGGCAATAAATTATTATCTTTGATAGTCTAGGACTTAACATGTCCGTTTCCAAGACTTGGTAAGAAGTAGCTGAAGACGTTTTTGTTTTTTCGTTTTTTTATTTGCGTTAGGTCATCATACTGTTAAAGGAATTTTGAAATTTTAAATTATTTCAAATTCAGTGTGGCTGAATATGCTATTATAAGGAAGCAAAGGAGTACCAGGGGGGGGGGCATCCAAATACCGTAAGACCGAGAGAGAGAAAAAACTTCGTGGACGAAAAGGGGGGACAAAAAAGTTCATGCCAACATTGCTGTTCACGTTGTTAATTATTTGTACTGATATTTTGTTTCAGAGGTTGGAACCATTCCATTAAATACTCCATATGAAAAGCACACTTATATCGAAGGCGACCAGTGGAATTGGCAGTAAACTAAATGACTTTATGCATAATGTAGTACAAAGTTAGAAACATATTTACTCAACTCTAGCCTTGCATATTTTATCTGTTAGTTAAACTTTTTTGAAATAAAATAACCTAGATCCTCGGCTTTCTCCAACAAAGCCCACACTCTGACACTGATTCTGACAAATGATTACAACATATTTTTTTTACTTGAAACATATAGTACAATGCATGTTTTTTCGACACTAGTTTTGTTTTTGTTACCCAAGGGAACTTGTAATTTGTTAAGATAAGAATAGAAAATAATGAATAATAATCAATTTAGATGCCTGTACAATCCTCATTATTTTTGTCCATAACTGTTCATCGGTTTGTACATTTATCCTATAATCACTACCATGTGCTTTCTATACTTCTTTTGTATTGCAGCACGTTAAGTTTTCTTATAGTTCTATGCTCTACATATTCATATAGTATTTTGCATTTTAAATTTTTGGTAGAGCGCCTCTGGTGAGTCTTGAATAGACAAAACTCGCGTCAGGTGTAGCAAAATGTATTTGTCTGGAACTTTGTTGTAATTTATATTTCTAAGTGGACAATTAACTAATCAACACTTCGTTTGTTAAGTTTTTTTCTATGTTTTTTTTTTATCAATCATTTTCTCTTGTCATTGAGCAATTTGATTTCTTTGTACCATTCTCTTTTTGTTTTATTATTTGAATGTAGCAAATCTCAATTGAGAGGTCCGCAAAAGCGCTAAGCTTGTCGGTAAAATTCTACTAAAGAGCACTCAGAGACCTGATATCGGGTCAGGCCGCTTCTTCGTATTGAATGCCGGGGTCGTCAGGCTTTGATGCAGAAAACCTGACCGCAAACCATAGCGGTACAACGGATTAGGAAAAATGTCACGTTCCTCGTTATAAACCCTGCTGTAGCTCTGGATAACAGAAGTACCCGTAGGGTCCCCATGCAGGAGGCTAAGTTGCCCGTCCCAACCCATCATTCCTTTTTCCAGTGGCAGTCGAAACTCTCCTCCCCGATTGGCCTGGTGTCCCCTTTGCCTCAACTTCATCAAAATTCCATGTTCATTGGATCACCCATTTCATGATCATCTCCAAAATATATATGAGATCGCGCTGCTTGGGAGTAAGCAGTAACTAACTATAAACTAACGTTTCAGTTGGGTTTCTATCTCATTTCAAATGCATGATCTTGTATCTTATATTCATAATTTTTATTGTTTTTCATAGACATTGATAGGATTCTGTAAGTATGAATTCACTTGTAATCCATCCATTTTGATTTATTCCTGAAAGGACACCAAAGGACTGTGCCCATCAAGACTCAATGACAAACGTGATAACTTCAACTTTCTAATCGTCAACTTGTCCTGTCTCATCCATTCTAGCGCATGGAGTTTACGTATCACAACTGATTCGTTATTCAGAGCCTGTGGGGCATACATTGATTTCCTTGATATAGCGCCACACTAGACATGCAGATTGCAAGCACGTACAGGCTTATGTTGCTCATCAATTATTGTCTTCAATTAAAAGAAACTTTATGGAGGACATCATGAGCTCAAAGACAAATATAGGATATGTCTTAGATGCGTACAGATGTTTGTTTGTAATAGGGTTTGTGACACACTGAATTGACCTTGAGCAAGGCGATGGGTTTGTTGCGTCAAGCTGGAACTGCTTACATTACCTGAGATCGCGTTGTTATTTTCTTTTCGATTTTTTTTGTGTATGAGTGGTGGTTTTGTTTAGTCGGTATCTTTGTGCTGTTCTCGGTTGTGTTTACTGGTTTTGTTTGCCCTTTCGGACTTTGGTCATTTGAATGTCCACGTTTCTGCGTCTATTTTGATTCTCAAAAGCCGCAACAATGCAAACTCGAAGATGAACGAGAGTGAACTTATATGCCCCGGAAGGGGAAGCAGTACCTGCTTATATCTAGCTTTAACATTCATTTATAAGTGTTAATCAATAATTGTATGAGTCAGATATAGTAAGAAAATTGTTTGGTCATATTTTTACAATAGATCAACCACATTTATACAATCCTGTACTTATCGGTCGGAAACCAAATGTCCACAGACATCGATAACATTACCGTTACATCATCTGGTCGTGTGAAAACCGTCTGATCAAGCTGCTACATTTTAGCATTAGTAAATATTAATCTTAATAAAATGACTGTGCCCATATGACGTTTTGCAAAATGTCATCATTTAAGAAAGGTTAATAGACCCGTAAACGCAGGCAAGGTGACTGTCATTAGGCCTATATTAGATTATAAATGTTTCTTCAGTTGAAGTGAGCTGAAAAATTACTCAAGTAACAGACAATAAGCAAGCTCGGAGAAATCAGACATAGAACTTAAATATTTATTTAATTATAAAAATAAGGGACTAATAACATGACCTTTTAGAAAGATTACATTCCAAAAAATAAGTGGAATAAACTACATAAGATTAAAACATTGAAACATTTTCCCATCTCAGGAAGTCTGTGATAGCTTTGGTTGGCTGAGATTTCGAAAGTCTATTCTGGCTGAATGTTCAGAAAGTCTATGATGGCTGGGGTTCAGAAAGTCTTTAACGGCTGAGGTTCAGAAATTCTATGATGGCTGAATTTCGAAAGTCTATGATGGTTGGGGGTCGGAAAGTCTATGATGGCTGAGGTTTCGAAAGTCTATGCAGGTTGAACGTTCAGAAAGTCTATGATGGCTGAGGTTCAGAAAGTCTATGATGGCTGGGGTTCAGAAAGTCTTTGGTAGCTGAGGTTCAGAAAGTCTATGCTGAACGATGTCTATGATTGCTGGGGTTCTGTTCTCTTATCAACCATTGTAACCTTAAAATGGTGCATATCGGGTGCTGGACTTCTGTTGGTCATCTCTTGGTCCACTGTTTCCATGAAGGATTGGTCTCTGGAGACTGTTGGTCCATTTTGTGGGGCTGTTAACTGTGGTTTGAAGTTGATATAAGAAAATCCATTCATGTTCATGAACTCGGACTTCGAAGTTGACTGGCACTGGTTGGTTGCCTGGTTGCAGAACAGAAAGGCTTCACTTGCACCGCCACAACTATTTTCACAGGTTGGTGGGGGTGCGAACTCGTAGATATCTCTGGTAAATCTGTTGCTGTAACCTTCAATATTGCGTATGGGTGGACATAGGTTATCCATCAGTCTCAGGGGGTTGTGTGGCCTCAGATTGGTGGTTGGGTAATCGGCTTCAGGATTTACCCCCTTATTCATCTGCCCTTGTCTAAATTTCTCCCACAAATAATCAATGAAGGAGTGAAGGATCCAAAATATTGGATCTTGTGGACTGGTTTCTAAACCACCCATGTGACCATCTTGTCCACCAACCCAGCGATGGATAGCATCGTGGTGTCGCTCTAAATTGTCGTCTTCTTGAGCAGCAGTTGGAGAAAGAATGTCGGCGTTGTAGGTTTTGTTCAATACGTTCTGTATAGTATCAGGATTTATTAAAGAACTCCTTGGACCGGGGATATCTCTTCGAAGCAAAGAATCGTTCTGTGGTGTGATCCAAAATGCAAATGGACCAGTTATGACTACGCCTTTCGGGTTACCCATGAAGATATTTGACCATAGGACCGACTCTTCCGGTTTATCCATTCGGTAGTCGAGCCTAGAATCCCAGTATGGTAGGGTTACAGTGGGGTTCTTAGATCGTAATGCTTCTTCAAATCTACAACAACAGCAAAAGAATACTAGTAAGACACATGGTTAAGTGGTAATAGAAAATGCTATTCCCCTTTTGACTATTAAATGCACAATGTATATCAATATTTTTTATGGACAGGAAGCAGTTCCGTGTAAGACATCCGTACATGGTCGTACATATTTCGTGAAGGAAATGTCAATTCCACTTAAGGAAGACAATACAGACGTTATTTTGTTCTATTCCGGAATAAACATCGGAAATAATAATAAAAAATAATATTACTACGCAAAACATTTAACTTAAACATGATGACATATGAAATTTTCAATTTTGAATTTGAAACATAAAGATAAAAATACTAGAAACTTACTTAATTTATATGAACTGTATCATGTGTATTTAAAATCTTTAGAATTTCAGAGTGAATATTTTAAGATGCAATGTTTTGAGTAATTTGCATTTAATGTTTTCTAGGAGATTGGGATCTGTCGCAAAAAAAAACAAGCAGCGCCCAATACAAAATGTTACCCCTGTTTAATGCGACTGGATCTTTTCCATAGCATTTTGTTTTATTTTTTGTTGCCTTATGAACATTGTGTCATGGTCACTAATTCCACATGTTATTATTATTTCTTACGTATATATGTGAAAAAGCTATACCAATAATCCTAAAACCTACATAATAAGGTACCATCGATGCCAGCTCGGAAAATTTGGTCCTCCGTGAGCTGCTGGGAGTGCCGTGTCCTGGTGAAGTAAGGCGAGGACATCGTATCGGTTAGGATAGATAGACTAAATTAACAGAAACAAAGCAAGAATGACGTACCCTATAAGCATAACTTGTTAGTGGTGCATCGATTGATGTGGTTCAAAGCACGAAATTTGGTTCCAAACGAAAGTTATATTTCTAATTCAGTTATAGATCAATTTTGTTGGAGGATCCATAAAATGCTTAAAACTTGCCAAAGATAATATTATGCGCTAAAACGTTCTGATTATTGTTTACAACCTTTTTTTCGATGAATGCAGTTTTTTGAACTTATTTTTTATATATAATTTGAATTTTATTGAGAAAATATGTTTTTCACATTGATCTATAAGACACGACCGTAACATTTTTTCTCACTATGAAGTAATAACATTTCAAAATGCTGTGTAACCTTCGATTGTAGCATTCCTGTTATGATATTAGATATTTGTATCAACGAAGAACTCGTTTTACAACGAAGAGATTAATTTTGCTTATTCGCTTTAATTGTTTCCACAAGAAAAAAAATCATTATAAAAAAGCACCCTCTTTTAGAATTTCATACGTTTGTATTAAGATCACACAAATTTAGTTATCGATGAGCTTATTGGGATATACAGGTTTCACAACTATAAGTGATGACATACGGATTTTTTATCACATCGAGTTAGATACATGTATTTGTCAAATTAGGAAGTTTCCTTTAACAAATATCTAAGAGTGTGATAAAAATTCGTATCTCATCACTTGTAGTTGTGAAACCTTTTTTCTCTAACCGTCTAACGTGAAAGTATAGACCCCAAACTTGCTTTTGACTATATAATCATAACTCATAGGAATATAAACCTATATGTATTTTGTTTCATTTTAGCAAACATGTGAAAAAAAGTGTGATACGCAAAATAGTCTCATCTTGCGAGAACTAGATAATATTGCACAACAGTTAGAGAAAAATGAATACTGTTTTTTCTGAATATCATTCCTACCCTATCGTTCTTTAAATCATTGACCGCTTTAATAAAATCGTCCCTCTCCTGGTCCGTTAATGTTCGTATCTCTTTTCTTATACGTCTGCTCGGCTTACCTGCTGGTGTTTGAGGTTGACATGGTTGAGGTGTCGTAGCTGTTGTTGTTGTTGTTGTGGTGGTGGTTGTTGGTCTGGGTGGGTAAGTCCGTCTATTTCTGTACCAAGATCGTGAAGGTGCTGGAGGAACATATGTCCGCCGTCTCCTGTTCCAGAAAGTTCCACGACGCTGTCTGCTTCCTGCGTGATTTTCTTCAATGGTGTCATCAATGGTTTCTTCCCCAGCCTCACGTGCTAGTCGTTCATGTAGATTTCTACCCAATGAGTCTATCCAGTCGAGTGCACGTGAGTCGGTGTTTTTCAGGTTTTTGTTCGGAGAGCGTTCAATTCTGCTCTCAAGATATCGCTGAATGCAATTTTGTCCACTTTTGTCTTGGTTTGCATAGCAATTCCTGACTTCATCTGGCAATGATATATCGGCATCGTATGCCAAAATAATAGGCAGTAGAGCCAAGTAAAATAATTTGTTCATGGTTATTGCAAGAGGGTCACCCTAGAAAAAAAGATTGGATGTATAACCCCTATGTAAATTCATGAAAAATGGTTTTGGTAAATAATTGTGTTTCAATACGAAAATTTAAATCACATAAAAAGAAATCCACAGCAAAATAAAAATTTTAAAATATATGTATTTATCTATAATAGAAATTTAGTAAATTTGATAATGGTATACATCTTCATTTAAAAAGATCATTCAAAACCCATTGAGAGAAGTGAGTACAAATAAAAAGACACTTTACCTTATTCGATCTTTGCTGGATGAAGCTGGATCCAACACTGTTGAATACACAAGGTTCTGTCTTTTATATACCATGTTTGCGGGATTTTTTTTATAAAACATAAGAACAAACGGAAATTAAGCCGGACATATATTCAATGTTCCACACTCTTATTAGGTTGTTGGAAAAGTACAAAAACATGTCTTTTGTATCTTTTTATGAATATCTTGAAAAGCCTCAATAGAACTACAATTGTACTTTAACTGATCAGTTTTTTCTCGGGAATTTTTTTTTATTTCCAACTGAATTGCTATACAAACAACCCATGCACATCTGTACTTGGTAGAAGTGGGGCGAATAGCCTAACGTTCCCTCTTGATTCAACACAGCACTTTCCTTTGCTGTAAAATTAATAACATATAAGATTTAGTTTTAGTAGCTCTGTCGGGAATATTTAAAAAAACATTATCATGATTATGGTTCAATGGAAAATCAACAAAAGGAACATTAATTTTCTATATACTACTAATAGCGAGCACAACTCGTAGGGGGCACGAAGTGCCCCCGAGAGAGGAGAGCTCTACGGCAAGTTCCCGTGAAAAAAATTGCCTAATGCTGATATTGATTTTTTTCGTCTGGATATGCCTCTCACAGTTTATACAGGTCAGGTGTAAATTTGAAAGCAATTACCAATTTTGCTATTCGCCTTCCAAAATTATCTATGTTAATGTAGAAAAAGGAGAAAAGTATCCTGATGACCATGAGTTACTTCGTATTTTCAAATAAGCATTTTTTTTTTCATTTTTTACATTTTCTTTATAACGCTCATTCGCCCCAAGCATCTCGTCCCAAACTGAACGCTCTAGAAAATGAACTGATCAAACTGAAAATCAGATCTTATTTTGCAATATCAAACTTTTTATTCGTTCATGAAAAACTATGTCAGCAAAAACAAAGACCTTTTATATTTAAGACATGTTGTCTTCAGCTCAAAATAATGATCAATTATCAATCAAAACATTTCAATCAAGTGACTCGGAACTTTTTTAAACGAAAACGCACATCGCTCGTGTTTGAGGAAGAACATTGCATCAAAAGTGTCAATGTCTTTTCAGGAATGGGGTCCTTTAGATCTTATATTTTGAATTTTAAACGATTCATTAATTGAGACGCGGAACTCCGTCATATGAGGGCAAAAAAAGAGGATCAATTTTAAGTTTTTAATTTGTGATGTATATATTTGCCTTGCTCGCATTTAGGCAATGCGTATCTCATATTATGTGCTAATATAAACCACAACTATAAAGTTCCGCGCACGAGTTGAAACCCCTAGCGTCTTTCGAAACAAGTGACATCAAAGTTGATATTCGTCACCCCGAATAAGTTACAGATATTTTGGACACACGAGGGAAATTGATAAATAAAATAATGAAAACGAATGAAAAATATTGATCTTTGTGGACTAGCCTATTAGTATTTTTCGCGGGAAACTTGGTGAGAGTTAGAGTAATTAACACGCGAGTGAAATAAATCCTGTAATTCAATCAGTGAATATCTAGAAATTTAATGAACTGAAAATCGCGATATGTCATCTGTATCAATATAATACATTTTTTGTTGTTAAACAAGATTTAAAAAGAGGTGTCATTTAAATCATATCAAATAAAATTTACTTACTTACTTAAATCATTGTCACACTTCTAAGGAAAGAACTGATGGAGATTCTTAACTCTAAATCAGTTTCATCTTGTAACAGCATCAAAACATTCGATTTCTCCACACCTTACACTTCTATTCCACATGAACAACTGAAATCGCGATTGGCACAGCTGATTAAACGCAGCTTTTAAAAAGAATGGAAAACGCAAGTACAAATATCTAGTAGTCGATTATGCCACGACTTACTTTGTCATCAATGAGTCTAAGAAAAAGAACAAATAATCGACATGCTCAACTTTCTTATTTACAACATATTTGTTCAGTTTGGTGAACGTGTTTTTCAGCAAACAATAGGGATTCCAAAGGGCACTAATTGTGAACCATTGCTTGCTGATTTGTTTCTTCATTCATATGAAGCAGACTTCTTACAATCTCTTCTAGACAAATAAGACCGTATACTAGCTCTCTCTTTCAACCTCACGTTCCGTTATATTGATGATGTCCTTTCACTAAACAATTTTCGATTTGGTGACTTTCTCCATCTCATATATCCCCAGGAGCTTGAGATAAAGGACACAACGAATTCTAGGAAGTTGCTTCATATTTAGATCTACATCTCGAAATTGACTCTCAAGGAAGACTTTCAACAAGGCTCTATGACAAACGTGATGACTTCAACTTTCCAATCGTAAACTTTCCCTTCTTGTGTAGCAACATTCCGTCCGTTCCAGCTTATGGAGATTACGTATCTCAATTGATTCGTTACTCCAGAGCGTGCGGGACTTACATCGATTTCCTTAGCAGAGCGACACGTCTGACGCAAAAATTGCTCACACAAGGTTATGTTGCTCCTCCGTTGCTGTCTTCACTCAAGAAATTTTACGGAAGACATCATGCACTTATAGACAAATATGGGATTTCGATCTCTCAGATGAGTGCAGATATTGGTTTGTAATAGGGTTTTGGTTTGTCTTCCTTTACCGGATTTGACACGCTGAATGGACTATTGGCAACGCCACGGGTGTGCTATAGCAAGCAGGAACTGCTTACTCTTCCGGAGCACCTGAGTTCACTTTTGTTTCGACTGGAGTTCATGTTGTCTGTTTTTGTCCCGCTCTTGTTGGTGTTTACTGGTTTTTTTTCTGCCCTTTCGGACTTTTGACATTCGGATACCCCATTGATACCTCTGCTTCATTGATTAATCATATATACTGGTTTTGTCTGCCCTTTCTGACTTTTGTCATTTGAATGTCCATTGGTACATCTCTGTGTAGTTTGAATCTTCGTGCTGTTCTTGTTTATGCTTACTGGTTTTGTCATTTGAATGTCCATTGGTACATCTCTGTGTAGTTTGAATCTTCGTGCTGTTCTTGTTTATGCTTACTGGTTTTGTCATTTGAATGTCCATTGGTGTACCTCTGCTTCTCTCGTATGATATATTTAAACCTAACTATACTGAAAGTGACCACAAGGATCACGCGTATCGAGTGTAATAGTGTTTACTTTTACTACTACTCTATATACAACTGAATAATCGATTACGAAAAATTGTCAAAATTGCATAGTTTTGTAACAATATTCATGATTTAGAAGATGAATGCTGGTGGTATTTAAATTGATCCCACGGGAAACGGTACTAATACAGCCAAGTTCTGCACAGAAGCGAAGAGGGGAAAATATTCTTTTATAAGTTAGCTCAGAATTCGTTTTGAGTTCTTTCAATTGGTTTTAAACACTTCAATAACCTCAAAGGCCGCAACAATGCAAACTCGGAGATGACCGAGAGTGAACTTATGATGAGATGATCACCTCAATATCCCTATTGTGTCTCACAACTATGTTGTGTTCTATGGTCATTACCGGATCCTAAAATCGCAATTGAAGAGGGAGGTTTGGCGCCATAAAACCTGGTTTAACCCACCATTTCGTTTGAAATGCCTGTACCAAGTCAGGACCATTGCGATCCACCAATTCTCCGGTATGACTGATTCATTTTTGTCATTTTCTCTGGACTATGAGATTGATCATTCAAGTTCGGTAGTTTTGTTATTACCTTTACTAATACATATATGCTCGGGAAGGGGAAACAGTACCTGCTTCTTATCTAGCTTTAACATTCATCTATAAGTGTTAATCAATAATTGCATGAGTCAGATATAGTTAGAAAATTCCCGAAGTAGTGAGTTTTGTCATATTTTTTACAATAGGTCAACCACATTTATACATGTACTTATCGCACGAGAAACCAAATGTTCACAGACAACGATAACATTACCGTTACATTATCCGGTCGTGTAAAAACCGTCTGATCAAGCTGTTACATTTTAGCAATACCAGACATGCTGTTGTTTTGCCAGTCATTATATAAACAATCTTGATAAAATGACTGTGCCAAAAACTGATGTTTTGCTAATTAAGACCAGTAAAAAGGGTTAATACACCCGTCAACGCAGGCAAAGTGATTGTTATAAGGCCTATTAGATTATACGGGTTTTTTTGTTCAAAGGAGCTGACAATCGTTAACGCGCAATAAGCAAGCTCAGAGAAATCAGATTTATAACAAATTTATTCAATTGCCAAAATCAGGGAATGTACACATGACCTTTAGAAAGATTAGATTCTAGAAAATAAGTGGAATAAACTACAGATGATTAAAACATTGTTACATTTTCCCATCTCAGGAAGTCTATGATAGCTTGGGTGCAGGAAATTTATGCTTGCTGAGGTTCAGAAGGTATGCTGGCTGATATTCAGATAGTCTGTGCTGGCTGAGGTTCCAAAAAATCTATGATGGCCGAGGTTTCGAAAGTCTATGCTGGCTGAGGTTCAGAGAGTCCATGCTGGCTGAGTTTCGGAAAGTCTATGATGGCTAAGGTTCAAAAAGTCTTTAATGGCTGAGGTTTAGAAAGTCTATGCTGAACAAGGTTCAGAAAGTCTATGCTGGCTGAGGTTCTGTTCTCTTATCAACCATTGTAACCTTAAAATGGTGCATATCGGGTGCTGGACTTCTGTTGGTCATCTCTTGGTCCACTGATTCCATGAAGGATTGGTCTCTGGAGACTGTTGGTCCATTTTGTGGGGCTGTTATCTCTGGTTTGAAGTTGATATAAGAAAATCCATTCATGTTCATGAACTCGGACTTTGAAGTTGACTGGCATTGGTTTGTTGCCTGGTTGCAGAACAGAAAAGCTTCACTTGCACCGCCACAACTATTTTCACAGGTTGGTGGGGGTGCGAACTCGTAGATATCCCTGGTAAATCTGTTGCTGTAACCTTCAATATTTCGTATAGGTGGACAAAGATTATCCATCAGCCTCAGAGGATTGTGGGGTTTCTGATTGGTGGTTGGGTAATCAGATTCAGGATTAACCCCTTTACCAACCTGTCCTTGTCTAAATGTTTCCCACAAGTAATCAATAAAGCAGTGATGGAGCCAAAATATTGGATCTTGCGGGCTGGTTTCTAAACCGCCCATGTGACCATCCCGACCACCAACCCAGCGATGGACAGCGTCGTGGTGTCTCTCTAAATTGTCGTCTTCTTGAGCAGCAGTTGGAGAAAGAATCTCGGCGTTGTAGGCTTTGTTCAATACGTTCTGTATAGTATCGGGATTTATTAAAGAACTCCTTGGGCCTGGTATATCTCTTCGAAGCAAAGTATCGTTCTGTGGTGTGATCCAAAAGGCAAATGGACCAGTTATAATTACGCCTTTTGGGTTACCCATGAAGATATTGGACCATAGGACCGACTCTTCCGGCTTGTCCATTCGGAAGTCGAGCCTGGAATCCCAGTATGGTAGTGTTACAGTGGGATTCTTAGATCTTAATGCTTCTTCGAATCTAAAACAACAACAAAAGAATATACATGTATTTGGAATTCTAGTGAGCCACAGTGTTAAGTGGCTGTAAAAAATAAGGTTCCCTTTATGACTATTCAATGTACAATGTATATCAAAATGTTATTTTTATGGAGAGGGAAGCAGTTCCGTTACACATCCGTGAAGGAAATGTCAATTCCGCTTATATAAGGAAGACAATACAGACGTTTATTTTTTTTTCTGTTCAGGAATAAACATCGGAAATAATAAAAATTGGATATTACTACGCAAAACATTAACTTAAATATGATGACATATGGAATTTGCAATTTTCAATTTGACAAATAAAGATAAAAATATTTAAAACTTAATCAACTTATTTAAAAATTACAAATACCAAAACGCGGGTATAAATGGTTAATTTGGATATGCTATATATATATATATATATATTAAATCATATCGATATTTTAAGGAGTGACCTCTCATCAGTAGCATTTAAATCAAAACATTGGAACGTCAAATTCCTAAACTGTTGAAAACGAAAAGTACTCAAAACCAAAACGTTCGAAAGAAGCAGAGGTACCAATGGGGTATCCGAATGTCAAAAGTCCGAAAGGGCAGAGACAAAACCAGCAAACACCAACAAGAACAAGACAAAAACAGACAACATGCAAAACATGGAAACACAAAACAACTGAATATCAATCAACAACGCGAACTCCAGTCGAAACAAGAGTGAACTCAGGTGCTCCGGAGGAGTAAGCAGTTCCTGCTTGCTATAGCACACCCGTCGCGTTGCCAATAGTCCATTCAGCGTGTCAAATCCGTGTCACATCGAACAAGGAAGCCAAATCCAGCGCCGAGGATATCGACCATGTGCATTACAAGGAAAGAAACCTGGTGTTTTAAACAATCTTGAATTTAAAAACCGGAAATCTCAGCAACAAAAAACTGTCTTTAAAATCGTCAGCATTTCGGAGTATACGAGATGTATTTCAAGCATGCAATCCAGAGCAGCTAATTTTGTAATTTAATGTTTGAAATAGGAGAAAGGTCTCAGATTGGTTTTGAGTAATTTGCATTTAATGTTTTCTAGGAGACTAGGACATGTCAAAAAATAGCAAGCAGCGCCTAATACAATATGTAACTCCTGTTTAATGCGACTGGATCTTTTCAATAGCTTTTTTTTGTTTTTAGTGTCTTTTGAATATTGTGCCATGGTCACTTATTCCCCATAACATTATCATATATGTATATATGTGAAAAGGCTATACTTATAATATTAAAACCTACATAATAAGATACCATCGATGCCAGCTTGGAAAATTTGGTCCTCCGTGAGCTGCTGGGAGTGCCGTGTCCTGGTGAAGTACAGCGAGGGCATCGTATCGGTTAGGGTAGATAGACTAGATTAAAAGAAACAAAGCGAGAATGATATGCATGTTCGTGGTGCATTAATTAATGTGGTTCACAAAGCAAGAAATTTGATTCAAAACATAAGCTACATATCATCTCATTTTGTTTGAAGATCAATAGCTAAAGATGCTTAAAACTTGCCGAAGATGATTTTATGGGCTAAATCCTGGGCTAAACCCGGTTCAGATGATCATTTAAAACCTTAAAAGTTTTTGAGGGTTTTTTTTTCAATTCATCAAGTTTTTGTTCTAAATTCATTTTCTATCATAGGATTTTGGGTGAAAAAAAAACATGTAATTGAAATAAGTCTATAAGAAATGACCACAAAATATTTTCTGTCTATAAACGATAACATTTAAAAATATGGCGCACGCTTTTTAACTTACGATGATGGTCATTCCATAAATATTAGATATTTGTATCAACAAAGAATTCATTTTTCAACGAAGAAGTTCATTTTGCTTACTCACTATAATTGTTTATTGGGATAAATGAATATTGCTTTATTCTGAATATCATTCCTACCCTATCGTTCTTTAAATCATTGACCGCTTTAATAAAATCGTCTCTCTCCTGGTCCGTTAATGTTCGTATCTCTTTTCTAACCCGTCTGCTCGGCTTTCCTTTTGGTACGGGTGGTTGACAT
This sequence comes from Arcuatula senhousia, assembly GCA_963971305.1. Taxonomy (NCBI): domain Eukaryota; kingdom Metazoa; phylum Mollusca; class Bivalvia; order Mytilida; family Mytilidae; genus Arcuatula; species Arcuatula senhousia. Next base: position 19,288,969 of record OZ020308.1, on the reverse strand, counting down.
GGTTCAGGCGTAGTCGTTGTTGTTGTTGTTGTTGTTGTTGTTGTTTTGGTTGGCCTCGGTGGGTACGTCTGTCTATATCTGTACCAAGTTCGTCTAGGTGCTGGAGGAGCATATGTCCGCCGTCTCCTGTTCCAGAAAGTTCCACGACGCTGTCTGTTTCCTGTGTGACTTTCTTCAATGGTGTTATCAATGGTTTCTTCCCCAGCCTCACGTTCTAGTCGTTCGTGTAGATTTCTACCCAATGAGTCTATCCAGTCGAGTGCACGTGGGTCGGTGTTTTCCAGGTTTTTGTTCGGAGAGCGTTCAATTCTGCTCTCAAGATATCGCTGAATGCAATTTTGACCACTTTTGTCTTGGTTTGCATAGCAAGTCCTGACACTATCTGGCAATGTTATATCGGCATCGTATGCCAAAATAACAGGCAGCAGAGTCACGAGAAAAATGTTGTTCATGGTAATTGCAAGAGGGTCACCCTACAAAAAAGAAAACATTTTACCAATATGTTTTGGATGTTTAACCCCTATTAATGAAGTGAATTCATGAAAATTGGTTTGTTAATTGTGTTTCAATACGAAAATTTAAATCACAAAATTAGAAGTCCGCAACAAAAAAAGAATTTCTAGAATAAATATATTTATCTGGTAATAGAAATTTAGTAAATTTGGTAATGGTATATATCTTCATTTAAATATCCATTCCACGGTAGGTCCCGTGTCCGGCGACAGGATTGTTTTTTCGAGAGGGATTTACAATTGTCCTGGTTTTTTCAAGAGAATAATCAATAAAGTGTCAACTTTGGTGATATTTAGTGATTTTTAACTGAAAGCGAAGAAAAAATGCTACCAACGGGTAGGCATATTTTAATATTATCTTATTGTATAACAACACCAATTCCTATAAAAAAAATTGTGATTCCTAAATAGAATTGTAGGCTGTTTTTTGAATTTTTACCTTTTTGCATTTTTCGCCCCTTAAAAGACAAATATATTGAACGAGATTGCTAACCATTATAAGTGAACATAAATGTTATATTATGGCATCCTGAACATTGATGCAAAAAAGTTGCGGCTTACATATTTTTAAATTAAAATAAAATACATGTCCAGGCTTTTTCAAGAGGTGTCCAGGTTTTTGCAAGAGAGGTCCAGGTTTTTTCATACTTTAGATAAACAAGATGTGCGTGTTGTTTACCTCTTAAATCATATTTTGAACGACTTTGTATGTTGTTAAAAAAATAAAAATACGGTAATATCATTTCAAGGGTTTTGGACAAGAATACGTCAGTTAAAGTCAAGAATTCAACCTTATATAGCCTATATAAACAGGCAAGTACATATAATTGACGCCTACAAGCAGAACCCATTAATCTATTGTCTAAGCATAACTACTAACTGTTATAAATTGAAAATAGCCTCCTTGAATAATTGGCTGGAAACAAAATGTTTGTGTTGCGACAAGCAGAAAATGCTTACATATTGGACCAACGTGCGTGGAGAGTTCCAAGGTTCATGCACGTAAAATTTCCCATTGTGCACCGCCACAGGCTTAATTTTCCGCACCTACCCACCTCTTCCCTTTTCCAGTGATCTTCAAAATTTACAGATCCTTTGTTTCCCACTCCAATCCCGCTTCTCTCTCTCAGTGAGTATATATTCAAACAGGATTCAGCATTGTATTTTCGCCAGATAAAAGATGGTTATGTCAAACTGGATAAGAGTTGGCTATATCCCACACAGGAAGATGTTCCATCTAGTATGACCTCATTTCGGGTAAGGGTTCTTCATTGTCAGTCACCAAATATATGGAAGGGTTCCAAATTGTGCGAAAGTTTTAGGAAGGATTTCGTCACTTTCTGGATGCATTGGCCAATGGTGCGTTAAGGGTAAATTGACCTATCTTGTGAGTTGGTTCGTTTTACTTCTGGTTTGTGGTCGTGCATGTGTTCTTCGAATGACATACATGGGTCTGTGTCCTGGGTGGGTCTACAGAATTCATTTTGGTGTTTCAATTAGCTTCTGTCCTGCTGATTATGACTCAAATAGTGTCGACTGGACATAAAACAAACATAAGAGTATGAGATTCAAATGCTATTTAAGTTTCTGTATCTTTACATACATATTTATACGTTAAGGGGTTCCAATATCTCATATCCCCTAATGTTTTTTATCAAATACCGCGTATCCAAAATAGAGGTTTTCTTCTTATTCAATATCCCTGTAAATAGAATAGATTTAAATATTCTATATCCCAGTTTGTTTTGCCTCAAATATCCCGTATCCTAGGAATAAATATGTAAATATCCCATATTCCAAAACACCCTTAAACTCTTGAAATAACAGAATGCACCGGTGGAATATGCTCTTTTTGTATTTATTTGTTTCTGACATACATGTAGATTTTACAGTTTCAAAGACTTGAAAAGGCACAAAAACAAGATTGCAACTTACCTTTCAAAATTTTGCCCACCGTAACAATCGCTCTTTTTGAAACCGATAATTTATTAAACAGTTAAAGCACAGCAAGAAAGTCACAAATGTACAAATGTACAATAAAACTAATTTTGTCAAAATACTAATTTAGTCTTCAAAGATAATGCATTTGGGCAACCTACTTATGCTTTAAAGTTAGTAACAAACTTGATATTTTGCATGGTAATGTGTTAAGATATATGTTTATTGAGTAGGAGGGATATTAGTTTCCATTTAAGTCGTATAGTTTCCACAAAACCAAGTGCCTCTCTTTAGTCAAAATTTTCAAAAAACCAGGACACCTCTCGAAAAAACCGGACAAGTTGTTGTGCCTCTCGAAAAAACCTGATCAATTTTAATAAACCATTAACTGATGCTTCTTTACGGACTTTTTTGGAAGAAAAGTAATAATTCGAACATTTTGAATACTTTTATTCATCTTTTTTGTTTTGTTTCACTTACAATTGAGAATTAAAGCATATTTTTGTAAACGGACAGGCGAAAAAACCTGGACCTCTCTCGAAAAAACTGGACAATTCCTCTCGAAAAAACAATCCTGTCGCCGGACACGGGACCTACCGTGCATTCGAAACCGACAGAGAAATGTGAGTAAAAATAAAGACACGTTACCTTAATCGATCTTTGCTCGATGAAGCTGGATCCACGACTGTTGAATACCCAAGGTTCTGCCTTTTATATATCATGTTTGTGGGATTTCTAAGTACAACCAAATACTTGTTTCCGATTGTTTTTTAAAGGAAGCATCTTATCTGTAAAAGGAAAATAAGCAGGACATTTATACAATGGTCCACACTCTTATTAGGTTGTTTGGGAAAGTACAAAAACATATTGTTTTTCTTCTATTTTTTACGAATATTTTGAAAAGCCTCAATAGAATTACAATCGTACTTTAACTGATCGGTTTTTGTCGGGAAAAAATCCAACTTAATTTCTATACAAACAACCACAACTGTGCTTTGTAGAAGTGGGGCGAATAGCCTGGCGGTCCCTCTTGATTCAACATAGCACTTTCCTTTGCTGTAATATTAATAAAATAATTAGATTTAGGTTTAGTAGCTCTGTTGGGAATATTAAAAAAAAAACATCATTATTATCGTTCAATGGAAAATCAACAAAAGCAACATTAAATTTCACATATACTAGTCTACTAATATGTGCTATACTATACATTTATAATCTTGCAACGTCAAACCACAACTAATGTGGGGTGGTGAATATCAATTTTAATGTCGCAAGTGTCGAGTAACGCCGGGATTCAACAAGTGCGCAGAACTTGGCGGAACAATAAAGTTCCGCGCATGAGTTGAAACCCATAGCGTTTTTTCAAAACAAGTTACATCAAAGATGATATTCGTCATCCCAAATAAGTTACAGATTATTTGGACACTCGAGGAAAATTGATAAACAAAATAATGAAAACGAATGAAATATTGATCTTTGTGTACTAGCCTATTATAGAAAAAAATGAGATGTGGAATTAGTGTAGCGGCAATTCAGAAAAAAAAACACAATGGACAACCGCCAGCAGCCTTCAACGAGGCTTTTCGCGAAAAACTTCGCGAGTTTTAGATTAATTTGAACGCGAGTGATCCAATCAGTGAATATCTAAAAAAATTAATGAACTCGAAAATCACGATATTTCATCTGTATCTATGCAATACATTTTTTTTTTGTTAAATAAGATTTTAAAAAGAGGTTTCAAATCATAACAAATCATAGTCACACTTCTAAGGATTGAATAATCATATATACTGTAAACGTGGAAATTTTCGCAAGTTGATATTTTCGCGATTTAGTTAAGTCAACCATTCGCGTGGGGGAAAATTCGCGATTTTTCTTTCTATTCATATTCCATAATAAACGAATAAGTCGTTCGAGTTAGGGGTATTTTCATTGATCGCGAATTATGCGAAAATAACCCCCACGCGAAAATTTCCACGTTTACAGTATACAAGATGTGTCATAAATGTACTAGGAAGCTGTATTAAAAGTTAAATTAGTTCTAACAAAAATCAGATCAGTATATTTCGAAGTAAAGTATGATTAATCATTTTACAAGATTTATCAGTTATTAAAAATAGGAGATGTCTCATAAAATGTAATCTTAAAATATAAGTTCTGCTTGCCATACCAAACCACTTAAGAAACCCCCCCTCACTTAAGAATACTTAGTAACAATGATCTTATGTTCAGCAAGACCAAATGATATCGATAATCTAAAAGCACTGCCATTAAGGGTCGTTACGCTTTAGCATTTATATATATGTATCAATAATTTAGTACAATTCAAAATTGTTGAAACCTTGAAATAAGTTTACCCTTCACAACTACATTTGCAGTTTATATTGACACTCTCTATGGTACTATATGAAAGAGCATAAACCACAACACCGCCATTGGGAATCAAACTCTGACAAGTCAATTTTTGTTTCACATATTTGGCTAAAGATGCGATCGTTACATATAGCTACCAACTAGAACGGAGGTATTAAAACTGTCCAGTAACAAAGTTTCACTAAAATAGTCAGAGAAGTCCATAACACTTTTACCCAAATGTTCCCTGGGTAAAGATATTCCTACAGATGACGCTGTGGGAGCCGGTTAGTATGGTACTCTTTCCTGAAGCTGCTTGCATATGATTACTATAGTCGCTGAAAAAGCTGATGAAAAATTTCCACCTTGAAAGTTAAGTGAAGAAAAGACTTAGTTGGGTCGTTTAACAGGAAGATGTTCGAAAAGCCTGAAACGTATCCCACCATATGAAACCCCTACATGGAGCTACATACCAAATATCGAAAGCCTACAATTGATCCTTGCTGACTGAAAATTTAATCTTAAAAAGCAGGGGCGGATCCAGAAATTTCCGAAAGGGGGGGGGGGTTCCACATACCGGGTTCTGTGGGCCAAAGGGGGGGGGGGGGTTCCAGACCAATTTTGCTGAAAATCTACACAAAAAATTAAAAATTTCGGAGGAAAGGGGGGGGTCCGAAAGTTGGCTCTTAAAATAGGAGGTAGATGATAGACAGACCTGAAAATGTATCCCACCATATGGGAACCCTACAAGCTTTAAGCTTAATATCAAAAGCATACAGTTAATCATTGCTGAGTAATCAGTTACGAACATATTTTTCACCTGAAATTTAGTAAAAAGTCTAAGTCTGCTTTACTCAACAGGAAGCAGATGACCCACAGACCTGAAAATGGATTCCACCATATGGTAACCCTAGGCCTTCATAAAGCTACATACCATATATTAAAAGCCTACGATAAGTGATTGATGGGAAATCTGTTCCGAAAATTTTCGACCATTAGAATATAGTGAAAAAGTATAAATGGGTCCTTAAACAGGAAGTAGATTTTTAATAGACCTGATAACACATCTCGACATATGGGACCCCTACTTGAAGCAGTATATGCCAAATATAAACAAGAAAGAAATTCCTGGGTCCCCTGTCAGTCAACCCGCTCAACAGGAAGTAGATAAGCGACATGTAGACCTGAAAATGCATCATACCAAATATCTGATCTGTTAAAAATTTTCCATTTTTGATCCTTAAAAAATTCTAGGTCGGCTTGATTAACAGGTAGTAGGTAAATAAAGGTAATAACAAAATTACCGAACTTGGAGAATCAATCTCAAATGTCCATAAGACTGGACAAAACAAGGAAGACATACCGGAACAATTGAAGACTGCAATGGTCCTGACTTGGTACAGTCATGCATTTCAAAGGAAATTCTACAGCTAGCAGAGAACATGCAAAGACGTTGCAAAGGGTGTTATGTTTTTGAATTTTCAACAGGTTTGATATGACATATCAGGGATGCTAGGGTGATCATCTCAGTACATCAACCAGCCAAAGAACTAACCATTTCGTCTAACATGACATTGATTTTTTCTACCAGTGGCTGATAACGAAGATAGAATTTTTTTAGAGATCGTATGAGACTTATTTTCTTATAACCTTGGTCTAATAGTCGGTTACGGAGAAATCGGTGTCGGATCAAAAAATCTGAAAAATGTGTACAAGCCCTGGCATATCGAATTAGTTGTGAAATAAAGACACCGTATTCAGGTGACGCAGGTATGTTACTTTCCAGGTGAGGAAAATTAATAATTTTAAAATTAAAATCGTCTCTTTTATATGAGATGACCACCCGGGTCAAATTCGAGATGTAGATCCAAGAATGATGTAAAGCAAGTTGGTTCTGTGGTTTCTTTTATCTCTTTAAGCGACAGACCTGAAAATGCATCCCACCATATGAGGCCCCTACTTAAAGCTGCATCATAAATATCAAAAGCCTACACATAGTAATAGCTTAGAAATCTGTTACGATTTTTTTCCCATTTTTGACCTTTTAAAAATCATAAATTGCTCCATAAAAAGGAAGTAGGTAAGCGACAGACCTGAAATGCATCCTACCATATGGGACCCTAACTTAAGCTGCATACCAAATACGATAAAGGGTGTTAAACACACACACCAACAAAAAAACCCGCATACCAAATATTTAAAGCCTAGGATTAATAGTAGCTGATCATGAGAAATCTGTTTTTAAAAAAGTGTGACGGACGGACACACATATTTATGGACACCAGGATATCTATGTTGCAGCGGGGTACAAAATCCTACAATTGATAATTGCTGAGAAATTGATCACTGACTGAATGACAGAAGTACAGACCAGTCAAAAACATAACACCCTTTGCAAGTCTTTGCATGGCATGTAAAAATCTTCATCTGTTTTATTTGCTTTGCTCTATTTTTTTTAATTATAGCGTGTTGCTGTGTTTTCCATATTAAAGGGACCCCATGGTTATATGTAACTTCAAATTTAAATGGCATGCATGGTTTATGTAAGAAAGAAGGTACATTTTAAAGCCATTAGAAATGGAAATGAGACAGGATGAAAAAGAATATTTAAATAAGAGTTTGTTAAGTTGTTTTTACTTGAGACAGTGTCAACATCCTCTTTATCTAATTTACATGGTTAAGGGTCTGGTTTGAGTCCGTGAAGACTTCCTGACATGTGTAATTGTTGTACTTACATTATCAATTTTGAAGATGAATTATCATTTAAAGATACTCATTTTGGGTTTAGTGTTTTGAATCCTTCACATTTGTTAGGTGTGGGTCAACTGACATACAAATACCAAAATGGGTATAAAATGGTTAGGTATACTGTACATGTACATGTATATGCATATTTCAAGGAGTAAACGCTCATCAGCAGCATCTTAACAACAACTTTGTATTGACAGAAAAGCACTCAAATCCAAAGACAACAAGCAGCAACTAATTGTATTGTTTGCAAAGAAGGCGCTGGGTGTTTATCATTGCAGATTTTTAAATTGACAAATATTCTACATGACATGAGTATCAATTACAAAAATGGAATTACCATAGACAACCAAAAATTTAAATAAAACATAAGACATTTTTTTTTCATTACTATATATTTACTACATGAATATGACATCATAACAATGGTATTGCACTCTTTGTTTTGGCTTACTAACATACAGGTACAAACTATTAATAATATACATGTATCTTCAATAAATAATAATCACAAATCACAGGCATGAAAATATACTTTAGAATTTTTTTATCATATGGTAGGTCTATTTTAATATAAAAATCGAATTAATTCACAAGATTATGCAGAGCCTAATTTTTCAGTTTTTTACGATATGCCAAAAAAAGTGTGTTTCTGGTTCCATGCCTGAAAAAAAGGGTAGGTAGGCAGGCATTTATATTTTTTTTACCTTAAGGTGGTTCGGGGGTATAAGAAAAATCCATCAGATTTTTGTTAAATTTTGCAGAATTTAATATTGAAAAACGAACATTCAAAAAATGCAAACATAATTGGGGGTCACGCCGTCACGGACCTTTCTACAAATATATGACCTTACGAAATTGGTGGCCTTGAGTTCTGTTTTTCAATAGATTATAAAGGGAAAAGAGTTATTTAGCGTCACTGTGAGCTGGAAACCCAACAGATTTTAGTTATATTTCACAAATGTCAAGCCAAATATACTAGCTTCTAACAAGAGGCTCCCAAGAGCCTGAATCGCTCACCTGACATATGTGCCTGAAGTAAAGGCTATTAGGCAAAATCTATTTGACATTGAAAGGGTTATAAGTTTAATAAGGGGGTCATCTGACAATATGGTGGATCTTAAGGTGCTGATCACTTTTATCTCAATTAAAATTCAAAAATCTGTCACCCTTTTGGAGTTATTAGCAAAAAAATGCAGTTTAACCCAATGTTCTATTTTTAGCCACAGCGGCCATGTTTTACAACCAATCAAAAATCCCCACATCAATTCTATACACCTAATGCTAATAAACAACAATACCAAGTTTGGTTCCAATTTGACTTAAAGTGTCAGAGGAGTTGACATTTTCAATGTAATGAGGAAATGCTTTTTAAAAGCTCAATTTTGACGTTCTAAGGGCAATAACTCCTAAAAGGAAAGGTCCTACAACGTTGACCCTATTACATATTTTGTAGATCTTGATGTGCTTAACAATATGCAATTTAAATTTCTCAAATATCTTGTATAGTTTTCAAGATATTGAGCTAAACAGGTGCAAAATTTGCCAAAAATCCACAAAAAGAGCAATAACTCCTACATGGGTCGTTGGATTTTCTTTAAAATTTCAGAGCTGGTAGATCTTCAGGTGCTGATCATTTTTGTCCCCAATCAAAATTTTAAAATCTGTCACCGTTTTTGAGTTATTTGCAAAAAACTGCCATTTACACCTATGTTCTATTTTTAGCCACAGCGGCCATGTTTTACGACCGATCAAAAATCCCCACATCAGTTCTATACACCTAATGCTAATAAACAACTATACCAAGTTTGGTTCCAATTGGACTTGAAGTGTCAGAGGAGTTAACGTTTTCAATGTAATGAGGAAATGCTGTTAAAATGCTCAATTTTGACGTTCTAAGGGCAATAACTCCTAAAAGGAAAGGTTCTACAACGTTGACCCTATTACATATTTTGTACATCTTGATGTGCTTAACAATATGAAATTTAAATTTCTCAAATATCTTGTATAGTTTTAAAGATATTAGGCTAAACAGGTGCAAAATTTGCAAAAAATCCACAAAAAGGGCAATAACTCCTACATGGATTGTTGGATTTTCTTCAAAATTTCAGGGTAGGTAGATCTTGAGGTGCTGATCACTTTTACCCTATGCCAGAATTTTGATATCTGTAGCCGTTTTTGAGTTATTTGCAAAAAACTGCATTTTACCCCTATGTTCTATTTTTAGCCACGGCGGCCATGTTTTTTTAAAAATCAAAAATCCGAACAATAGTTTTGTAGGCCATACCCTAAAGATCAACTACACCAAGTTTGGTTTCAATTGGACTTATGGTGTCAGAGGAGTTAATGTTTGAAAACGTTTACAGACGGACGACGGATGGACGACGGACGCCAAGTGACGCCAATAGCTCACCTGACCCTTCGGGTCAGGTGAGCTAAAAACCATAATAAAAACTTGGGGTCACAGACCTTCTTTTTTTTAAATATTTAAGAAAAAATATTTTTTCTTACACATTTCTATATAAAAGTTTGTCACACAGTTTCCTGCCAATGTCTCCCCTGAAAATAGAACTTTTCAAACAAGAGGCTCCCAGGAGCCTGAATCACTCACCTGACATATGTGCCTGAAGTAAAGGTTATTAGGCAAAATCTATTTGACGCTAAAAGGGTCATAAGATCAATAAGGGGGTCATCAGACAATATGGTGTATCTTAAGTTGATGATCACTTTTGTTCTCAATCAAAATCTACAAATCTGTCACCCTTTTTGAGTTAATTGCAAAAAAATGCAGTTTACCTAATGTTCTATTTTTAGCCACAGCAGCCATGTTTTACAACCAATCAAAAATCCCCACATCAGTTCTATACACCTAATGCTAATAAACAATAATACCAAGTTTGGTTCCAATTGGACTTAAAGTGTCAGAGGAGTTAACGTTTACAATATAATGAGGAAATGCTTTTTAAATGCTCAATTTTGACGTTCTAAGGGCAAAAACTCCTCAAAGGAAAGGTCCTACAACGTTGACCCTTTTACATATTGTGTAGATCATGATACGCTTAACAATATGCAATTTAAATTTCTCAAATATCTTGTATAGTTTTCAAAATATTGAGCTAAACAGGTGAAAATTTGCAAAAAATTCACAAAAAGGGCAAAAACTCCTACATGGGTTGTTGGATTTTCTTCAAAATTTCAGAGCTGGTAGATCTTGAGGTGCTGATCACTTTTGTTTCCAATCAAAATTTTGAAATCTGTCACCGTTTTAGAGTAAGTTGCAAACAACTGCCATTTACCCCTATGTTCTATTTTTAGCCACAGTGGCCATATTTTATGACCAATCAAAAATCCCCACATTAGTTCTATACACCTAATGCTAATAAACAACTATACCAAGTTTGGTTCCATTTGGACTGACAGTGTCAGAGGAGTTAACGTTTTAAATGTAATGAGGAAATGCTGTTAAAATGCTCAATTTTGACATCCTAAGGGCAATAACTCCTAAAAGGAAAGGTCCTACAATGTTGACCCTATTATATATTTTGTAGATCTTGATGTGCTTAACAATATGCAATTTAAATTTCTCACATATCTAGTACAGTTTTCAAGATATTGAGCTAAACAGGTGCAAAATTTGCAAAAAATCCACAAAAAGGGCAATAACTCCTACATGGGTTGTTGGAATTTCTTCAAAATTTCAGGGTAGGTAGATCTTGAGGTGCTGATCACTTTTACCCTGCCAGAATTTTGATATCTGTAGCCATTTTTGAGTTATTTGCAAAAAACTGCATTTTACCCCTATGTTCTATTTTTAGCCATAGCGGCCATGTTTTAAATTAAATCAAAAATCCCCACATCAGTTCTAAGCATCGAATGCTAATAAACAACCATACCAAGTTTGGTTGCAATTGGACTTATGGTGTCAGAGGAGTTAACGTTTTAAAAAGTTTACGGACGACGGACGATGGACGGACGACGGACGCCAAGTGATGACAATAGCTCACATGACCCTTCGGGTCAGGCGAGCTAAAAAAGCTTAATTCCTTTTTAAATCTTTAAGTTAAAGTTTTTTTTCATTCATAAAATAAGAATTAAATTGGTATCTTTTGTCTTATTTTAAGTCATTTTAACTGAAATCCAGACTAAAAATTTGCAAGATGTCAGAAAAAGATGCTCAGTGTTATTAAAGAGTGTGAATCAGTTACGTCTCAAGTTTAACAGAGCTAAACCAAAATGACAATATAAAGGCTATGGTCAGCATTAAACACTCAGGTATGCAGGGAAACCAGAAACACACCTTGTTTCATTTGGCCTAACCAACCCAGAGAATAAAATAGAGAAAAATAAATTTACAAAAATCTTATCTTCTACAAAAAAAAAGCTGAGGAAAACAAGATGAGAGGATCTAGATCCCTGTTATAAATACTTAAGGCTTATAGCATGATTATTTGGGAAATTGTCCTGATATCACTGTATATGAGAGAACTTAACAGTGCAAGTTAATTTTAAATGATACTCCAAAATATCAATAAAATAATATAGAACAATACAATTTCTTTTGCAAAAAATGCTTTTTCTTGACTTATAATATTGACTATATTTGCACAAGCGCATAACAGAAATTGATTGCATGCTGAAACTTTTAGTTACACTCTTAGTCATGTAAGTACAGCAAATATTCTGTTTTAATTTACATTAATGCTAAAAGGGACAAAACATGTTTTGTACATAATATTCTTCTTCATTGTGTAAACCTTTTTGATAAAAAAAACCACGGTAGTTTTACCTCTTTCAAAATACATTAACCAGTGATTTAACAAAAAGACCAACCTAAATACATAACATGTATAAGAAAGAATCATTTTTTTTAATTTTCATATTACAGAATAATTGTTAACATAAAAGGGGGGTGGACAGGGGGGGTCTTTTCCCCCGCTCCCCACCCCTTCCAATCCTACTCCCCACCCCCCTCCACCTCCGCTCCCCACCCCTTCCACCCCCATCCCCCTTGTCCGCCCCTGTACCCCTGCTCCCCGCCCCTTCTACACCCACTCAACCCCGTACCCCAATCCCCCCTGTCCGTCCAATCATAAAGATATGTCTGCCCTTGTGATACAAAATATTGATAAAATCTTCAGCATGTTTAGGGCAGATGACACAAATAAGTTAGTCAGGAAGCAGAAAACAGCTACATATTTTTTTTTATGTTAAACAAGATTTGAACTTATATCAAGCAAAATTTAACATCATTCTGTAGACATTGGTGATATCAATTAAGAAAATCTTAAAACCACAATGAAATTAATTGTTGGAATGTAACATAATATTGGAATGTTTACAGTTATAACCACCAAAATGCATAAATTCTTTCTTAAATAAATATTTAATGCTTAAATAAGTTTTAAATAGTACATGTATTGTTACTTAGCATAACAAGAGGGATTGTAACATAAAAATGGCTACATACTAGTACATTTTGATGCTTTTGATTTTAGAAAGACCCTAGATGAAACTATTGATCCAATCTTAACTGAAATGAAATTCATGTTGAATTGTTTCTCAAATGTGAGAGAAAATGTCCTACAGTTTGACAGAAACAGTCAAAATGAATTTAGTTAGCAAAAATTAAATTAAGTTTATTATGATAAATGACATACACATAAATCAAAGCTTTTATGTCTAATTGTAAAAAAAACTGAAAACACCAAGTAAATATAAAAAAAAACCAAAATAAACAAACAGACTAACAGACAAAGAGTCTTTGCCATGCAACAAAACTGAGAGGACTTTAAGCAAGCACAACAACTAATGAGGAAATACAGTAAAACCTGTCAAAACCAAACTCCTCTCTAATTCATCCTATTTTTTCAGAGTTTTCTTTTAATTTCTTTATGTTAGAACCTGTGTAAAACAAAGACCCGGGTTTATACAGAACAAAGGGCGCATTGGCAATAACCTCCTTGGACACAATGGGTAGATTTTTTTTCTATTAAGAACATAGGTGATATCTGTTTTGTATTGGTCAAAAAAATTCTCAAGAAGAAGAAAATGTACATTCAGAACAACCTAGGTTGCATATCAAATTACCTGGGATGTTCTCATTCTGCCCCAAGTGAATGTCTTTTTTCATACTAGGTTTTAATTGCCAATGCCACCATTGTCTTCAGTCTCAGATAGGTTTGCTTTGGACAGATTTCACAGTATATTAAACAAAACAAACCTCCCAATATTTAGGCACAGAATATAACATAAAGTTCTTCTAAATATAGTTGTATTCTGTTACAATGAAAACCAAGGATAGAACAAAGCAAAAATAAATATGACATCCCAAATATTTATCATACAATTGTAAATGTAAATAAATGCTTTATAAAATACTTAATTTTAAGTTCTGATGTTGAATGCTTTGCATCCAGTCAACATAAATAAGGTTAATAACTAGGACAAGACAATGTGATACTCTCAATTCAAAAGCTTATATCTCCATCTTTGTTGGTGGAACATTAGATTTTATGGCATGACATTTATATAACAGACCAGAATTCCAAGGAAGACACATGTCTCCTTTATTTTAAGGATTGGGGAAATAGAAAGTAGACAAATTACAGGAATAAAACTAATTTAGACTTTTTAGATAATAGTACTATAGAATGAAGCTGCATGTCAAATGAACACCAACAGACTGTGACATGAAGTTTCAAAGAAAACTGTAACATAAACTTTTGTGAAGCCCTAAGTGAAAACAAAAAGTAAGACAACAGGAAGTAGTACCAAAGTCCCCCCTATATGTAATTTTGTAAAACCATTACAGACATAACAAATAACAAAATTATAACAATTCTGGTAACATTAACGCAGGTAACATAGAATCAACACAGTTGACCCAGAAATTAGCACATGTCGCGTGGTACTGTCTTCCACCGTACACCAACTTGGACGAATCTTCTTCTACATTAAAATCCTTCCCTTTAACATCAACGTCTAGTAAACACACACCACAAGCTCTCATCTGCGAGGCCATATCGTCTGATTTTAAAACACAGTGTTTAAAGTTCAGTGCATTATCATCAGGCTATAAGAAAAACGAATAGAAACATACAGTATAAAACCTAACAAAAAATTAATGAAACAGTATGTTGCAACAAGCATTCTGAGAGTATTGCAAAACAATACATAGTCCCCTACCGGCCACATATTTCAGTCAATGGTAAAAATTTGTCAAACAATGAAAACCAAAATTTGATCAGTTTGTTATCTACAAGGATTAACTCTAATAAGGGCCATAACTCCAATGAAAATTTGTGGACTGGCATGAAACTCAATCTTGATCTGTAACTCATCGTGGTTAACTCACATACCAAAAATCAGTTCATTATCTATAAGCGTTTAGAAAAAAAGTGCGGAAAACTGAAATTTTAGTGAATTTTCCAAGTTCAATAGGCCATAACTCCCATAAAAATTTGTGGACCTGCACAAAACTCAAACTTGATCTGCAACTCATCATGGTTAACTCACATACCAAAAATCAGTTCATTATCTATAAGCATTTAGAAAAAAAGTGCAGAAAACTGAAATTTTAGTGAATTTTTAAAGTTCAAAGGGCCATAACTCCCATAAAAAATTATGGACTGGCACGAAACTCAAACTTGATCTGTAACTCATCATGGTAAACTCACATACCAAAAATCAGTTCAACATCTATAAAAGTTTAGAAAAAAAGTGTGGAAAACTGAGGCGTGACAGACAGACGGACGGATAGACGGACAGAGCGCAAACCTATAGTCCCCTTCGGCTATCACTGGTAGGGGACTAATAAGCAAGAATCGTGGCTTCTGCTGATAACCAAGTCTGTAAAATTGTGGTTCATTTTGTCGTTGACATTTCACTCCCATTTTCATTGATTGATTGATGGATTGTTATCTGCATATTGTCCCATCGGCGATATTTCAGTCATTATTAGGACATTAAAACAATCATTTTTTTTTGTTAAAAGACAATCTTGGTACATAACCCTGTCTACCTTCACTATTACATGTAGATTAAACGAAATCCACAAAATTTACCATTAGAAAAGAAACAAGCATGAACAAAGTCCTTTTCTGGAGCACCTGAGTTTTCTCTTGTTCTCCAGTAGGAATTTGTTGTTCCTATCAATATACAAAGGCTTATCAGTTCTTTGTATGTACAGTTGTATATATCAGATCTTACATTTTTAAAAATATATCTAATGTGCTTGTATATTGCAGTAAACCAATTGTAGAACAGGGAGTAAATCTGTTTTAATATTGATTCTAAGGCTATTGCCCTTTTCTAAAGTTTGTTGCAAAAATTAATGCTTTATGGAAAAGGATTGTTCAAGTGTTATAGCTTACCATAATGTTACCACCCACTAGAAAAGCTGCCAAATTATTCCAAACTAAGTCCACATCTTTCAATGTCTTGGTTAGTTTCTCTGTTGCCATTGCTATAAAACAAATAAAACAACAAGTTTATAACAGTGTTCTAGTTTTCAAGAAATATCTTATTGCCTTGACAAATTTATATTAACAAAATGAGATGTAACCTATTGTCTTCCTCTTAAGAATATAAAACAGCAATAAAAGCACTGCTCGTATGTTTTGACAGGTAAGATCTATCTGAACGGTCATCTTTTTAATAGTCCTCTATGTTCAGAAGCTGGTCCTTTTTGATAATTTTAGGATTTCTTTAGAATCATACACATTATATTTTAGATTATGGGGAATTTGCAAAATGGCCATCAATGACCACTGGCCACACTGGCTTTTCCCATTGTTGATTTTTAAATTGCCACATGAGTTGTGTCCTGTACACTTACTGGAAGAGGAAGGTTTGGTGTCATAAAACCAGGATCAACTCAAAATTTCTTTTGAATTGCATATACCAAGTAAGGACCATTGCGATCTTCAATTTCTCTGGTATGCCTTGTTTAGTCTTTTGAATAAATGAAAGTGATCATCCTGCTTCGGTAGTTTTATTGTTACCTATATTTACACCACATCTCATTATTTCTATCTTATTTTGTATCCTTTTTAATAATCATAACTCCATATCTTTTACATGTTATACTCAAATTCAGAATAGTGGTACCTTTTTCAATTGAATTGAAATGACACCAACAGGTTTGACAATTAGGTGTCTTTAGAGAAGAAAGAGGTTAAATATTAGGCCAGTGAAGTTGGTGAGCCATGAAGCACCTGTTGTTAGTATTAAATCATGAAGCATATCAATTCAGGCAGAAATTTAAATGGATCTCACCTGTCCAATAATTACTGATCAAATGGTCAGTTTGATCCATTTAAATTTCTACCTGAATTGATATTCTTTCTATGAGTTTTACTTCAACAGGTGCTTCATGGCTGACCAACTTCACTGACCTAATTTTAAACCTCTTTCTTCTCTTAACACACCTAATTGTCAAACCTGTTGGTGTCATTTAAATTCAATTGATAAAGGTACCACTATTCTGAATTTGAGTATAATATTTCCATTGCATAAGTAGACTAAGAAACTACAGCAGATTTATGTCTTTGCTATATGTTTTTGTTGCTTTCTAAGAAAGATATTAAGTTGTAAGACACCACAAAACACTATTTCAAATAATTTTTACCTGTAGTTTTCATTGATAATGTTATTCTACACACTATTCTGTAAATCTCAACAACACCTGAAGATAAAAATAAAAACAATTAAAATTGTTTTTAAAAAAATTATTTCAAGTTCTGTGCATAAGTTTAATCCCCCAGCATTATTCAACACAAGTGAAATTAAATTGTAAAATTCAAAATTGTTTAAAACACTAGGTTTATTTCCTAGTAGTACAACACATGGTCAATATCCTCAGAGCCGGATTTTGCTTTTCTGTTCAAACTGTTTTGGTTTTGAGTACTTTTTGTTCAATTCTTTTGTTTATTTACCTTCAAATGTTTTGATTCAAATGCTGCAAATGAGAGGTTACTCCTAGGGATATGCATATACAGTATAACCAAATTAATGGTTTTGATATTTGTGTTTTGATATTTGTCACCCCTTATCAGTTAAATCATAGTTACATGTACATGCATTATACTTTTAATTTTAATTCGGATTCCTGCTAAATACTTTTATTCCAAATTTTATTCCCTTAAAAAATTATTTATAAAAGGAAAGTTTATCTACCCTGAACATATTCAGTCCCCTGCTCTGATCTGATCACTTCATTACACACAGTAGAACTGCTGATTGAGTTAAACACATTGTTGGCATCCTGTATCATCTTATGGCACTGTTCTAAACACCTCTGCCATTCATATGCATATTTATCAGATCCCTGTAAAAAAGGAATACAGTGAAAGAGCTTACAAAGAATACCCCTGCTTCGTTCTAAAGTCTATATTGCAAAACACTTAAGTCTAATTATCTCCCCTGAATGATTTCCAAGAGCAATTACATTTCTTCTTTCACATCTCTATATGATGTACGTCCTTCAAGTAGGTTTTAGAATACTTGCACTTATGAGATATGTAGACAGAGATAGATAGATGATTCCTTTATACTCATCATTCTTTGTTTGCAGGAAATATAAAAAAATTGCTGTTTTCCCTGGAAGAAAAATATACCTCTGCCTTTTCAATTATTCAAAGTGGATGAGTTTCGAGGAATAAAGTCCTTTACAATATACTGTGGTTTCATTATTATTCGTGGGGTATCAATTTTCGTGGTTTTTGTGGGTGGCCTTGACCCATGAAATTGGATACCCCACGAAAAGGAAATACAACATTGATCTTCATGCTTCAAACCTCAGAACCACAAATTTAAGAATCTACGAATCTATCAATGTTCAACAAACCACAAAAAATTGATACCCACGAAAATAAATGAATCCACAGTATATAATTTTCCACTAAAGCAGAATTATTTAAAATAAATTTTCTTAAAACAATTAATAATTAAATAAAAAGTTCTTGCTATTAAGGCCAAGTTTTTTATAACAACCTACAAATAAGTACATTATAACAACAATTTAACTATTTTAATAGCAATTATCAAGTAATGTGGGTAAATAAAAAACTATTTGATCGTCAAGAAACAATAGAAAACAATTATTATACAAATCATAATGCCTTAAAATAGTTTAAAATCTAGAATTAAAGCTGGGTTTTTACAAATAACATAGTTATCAATAGGTAGTGACACAGGGACATTTGATAATAGTTACCACAATATCCTCCATAATGCCACTGTATCTATCTCCAAATAGGGGGACAGGCTGGCCTGAAAAGAGACATAGAATATGGTACATATGTATTGCATACAAATAAAAAAGATAAAATGATTGTATGAAGATATAAAGATATTTATTTTCTCAATGGATTTGGACATGTAGGCAGGCTATTAGCATATAATCTGTTTATTTTTTCAACTTTATTACAGGAATGCTTTGCATATACAGATAAACTGGCCTAAACTGAACACCTTCCCAGCTGAAACCTCTGTTTAGAATAGAAAAATGTTTGGTTTGCACAGGTCTTAACAGTATAGCAATATAAAGATGGGAATTTAAATTCAGTTTGGTTTAAACTGATTCTTTTTTTTTTGTGTAATAAGGGTGCGGTTAAGCCAGTTTTTACTGTAAATTTAAGGACATTGCATAATTCTAATTAAGTCTTCCTGTTTTGAATTTTAAATAAACAACATAACTACTGCTACTAACTTTGTGAAGGTATGCTCTCCTCCATGACCTTATCAGAGTCACTGCCTCCTTTTTCATCCCCAGTATACAGTTTATCATCAGTATCTGAACTTTCCAGAGATTTTTCTGTCCTTAGCTCCCCATTCTTATCATCCATATCAGAACTATCTATAGATTTAGTTTCTCCAGCTTTCAAATCTAAACTATCTATAGATTTAGATTCTTGCATTTTTAATTCTAAACTGTCTACTGATTTTGAATCTGGTAATGTTTTCCTCTGTGTAAAATCTGTTGAGAATTCATTACTTGATATGGATAAAGTGTCAACGTCTTTAACATTGTTGAGAACATTTCTGGAGAAAGGAAGTTCAAGACTGGAAACTGAGTTTGTATCCTCACCTTTCAAACTCTTGATATCTCCCTGTAACCCACCTCCCAGGAATTGATTTGAAGAATCTGAATCCGTCTTTTTATGTGTTTTGACTTGTGTAGATGTTGTAAACTCCATGCCATACATACTGAAGACTTTTTTCTTCTCTTGAGCATGGTGTTGGGAAGTGTTTACATCCTCGATGTCATATCCACGACTGAATTCGCCATACTCATCCTCGTCATCCATCACATCATCCATTGGGGGAGGGACAGGATACCCATCATCATCTACGGACAATCTTGGAATGTTATGTTTTGGTCGGAAATCTGGTTTCATTGTTGGAAACTTTTGTTGGAATGGTGCAGGCTCGTCAATATTTGTTTCTAAAACAGTGTTTCCTATGTCTGAATCAGTGTCTTCTTTTTCAAGATCTAGATTTGGTAGTTTGTATGAAGACAAAACTGAAGGATCATCTCTGGGTTTAAAGAGCCCTAAAATCTCATTCTGTTGAAGATTTGTTTTCTTTACATTGACAAGATCAGATTGGCTTACAGAAATAATGGGGGCAGGTGATTCATCAAGTTTATTGTTATTTCCAAACATGTCTTGAGATGTGCCCTGAAAATCTGCCCATTCTTCATCCATTGCTTCACCACCTTGTGAAAAATTTGACCAATCATCAGTAGCAGAGGCAATGGCTGCAGAACGGCTAATTAAATCAACTTCCTGTTTTACAACTGATGGCTGAGAAAATCCTGACCAATCATCATTTGTATCGATTTTCTCTGCTGAACCAAGAACATTTTCCACTGAGCTTTTCTCTGTTGGTACAACAGTTTCAGTACTTTTGAAATCTGCCCATTCCTCTGAATCTTCCTGATTTGGGGTCTCAGGATCAAAAAGAGATGGTCCACTAGTATCTATGGTTTCCAAAACTCTGAAGGCAGCATACTTATCCTCATCTCCTATAAGGTCACTTGTACTTTTAGGAGCTGACAATTTATCATCAATAACAACAGGTGCTTGTTGAAAATCAGCAAATTCAGAATCTGATGATGGCTGAGACAATGTAGCAGTAACATTAGCGGTGACTTGGGACGGCATTGGGGCAACATTTTTCTCACTGTTTGCGGGCCATAGGCTTTTAACAGCTGGAAGAGGGGTGATGTTTTTGTTATAGGCTGTTGCTGGCAAGTTGATTGTTTTTGAAACAGGTCGGTGTAATGGACTTTCTTGCTTCTTTTTAGAAAAGTCATCCAAGTAG
This sequence comes from Arcuatula senhousia, assembly GCA_963971305.1. Classification (NCBI taxonomy): domain Eukaryota; kingdom Metazoa; phylum Mollusca; class Bivalvia; order Mytilida; family Mytilidae; genus Arcuatula; species Arcuatula senhousia. Next base: position 19,268,093 of record OZ020308.1, on the reverse strand, counting down.
GACTCTAAGACTTTGAAATCCTCATTTTCAGACTGTTCTGACGAAGTGAACTGACTGCTGTCACTAGGTCTACCAGCTGACTTGAAATCATCAAAGTCATCATCAAGACTGTTTGGAGTAGAGGCACCTGTGAAAGAAAAATTAAAAAATTATTTCAAGGTTAAAATTTTATTTTTTCTATCCTATTCTAAACATAAGAAAAAAAATATCAATATAAAAAATTTAAACTAGAAAAACTGTGAGCCGCAGCTCACAAGTAAATACCCCCCACCCCCAAAAAATTAATCAGATAAAATTTAGAATATGAGATGCACATCTACATTATGTCACAAAGATTGTGTGTAGGTTTCATGAAAATCCATCAAGGGATTTAGGAGGAGTTGCGGATAAGAGATGGGTACCCCCATGTAGTCAATGGCTAAGTCCATGTTTTGATATGGGAAACCCCAAAAACCATTCTGATCAAATTTTAAAATAGTAAGTGCACATCTACATTATGTCACAAAGATTGTGTGTAAGTTTCATGAAAATCTATCAAGGGGTTTAGGAGGAGTTGCGGATAAGAGATGGGTACCCCCATGTAGTCGAATGGCTAAGTCCATGTTTTGATATGGGAAACCCCAAAAACCATTCTGATCAAATTTTAAAATAGTAAGTGCACATCTACATTATGTCACAAGAGGGTCGGGAAGACCTTTTCCGGGACGCCGGGATTGGCCATATTATTTTACGGGAATTCGGGAAAAGCGACTAGCGGGACACGGGAACCTGCATTTTATTTTTCGGGATGTGGGATCGCTAGTTTTTATTATCTGGGAAAATGGGATTATGAAATTATTTTGACGGGAATTCGGGGCAGGACCCCATCCTCCCCTCCCCCTCACAACAATTGTGTGTAAGTTTCATGAAAATCCATCAAGGGGTTTAGGAGAAGTTGTGGATAAGAGATGGGTACCCCCATGTAGGCGAATGGCTAAGTCCATGTTTTGCTATAGGAAACCCCAAAAATCATTCTGATCAAATTTTAAAATTGTAGGTGCACATCTACATTATGTCACAAAGATTGTGTGTAAGTTTCATGAAAATCCACCAAGGGGTTTAGGAGGAGTTGCGGATAAGAGATGGGTACCCTGAAGTGTAACGGAAGGACGGACGGAAGGACGGACACCCTTATCACTATATACCCCCCACTTTTGAAGTGGGGGGTATAATAAGCATGGAGAAAATTGAGACACAAATCTTGAAAATTATATAAAACTAAGAAGGTACAAAATGTATCTAACACATACTAATACAATGTAGCAACATTATAAAATCCCTAAAAAACCAATAAAATAAAGTAAAAAAAGAAAATTTCTCGAGCAGCAATATAACAAAACAACTAAAACAGATCAGAAATGTGTTGCCAGAATTGCCAAAGGTATGTTAGAATTAGAAGACAAACACAAAAACGGAAAAAATATTTTAAACATATATTCAATGTGAATGATAAATATAAAAAAACAATAAAACATGTACAAATTGTTATAAAGTTTTTAGTACAATGTTTTATCTAGACCATTATAAAAAAATGATTAATTGAGAAATAGAATTATGTTTTAACTTCTAAACTTTTTAATACGTTAGTCACTGATTCTTCTTATTTCAAATAATGATTTTATAGACTGAGGATTTTGATAGGATAGGATTAGTTATGTATCAAGGGAGGTAACTGTAATCAACATCTATACTCAGGATTGTGAAAGTGTATGATTTCTAGTGTTCAGACAGGGTTTGTTTTAGTGATATGTGTGTGTTCTAAATTTTATCATAAATAAATGAAGTATGGTTAGTTGCTACATGAATTCTAGATTTGATAGTTTCTTTTAGTAATGAAAATATTATAAGACGAAAAGGTAGTAATAAAGACTACTGGTTTCGATTGAAAAAACAAGGACAGACTCATCAAATAAAACGTTTGGCATTTACTGCATGGTGCTTGCCATGAATTTTATGTACATATATAGGAATTATAGGATCATTTATATTTAGAAATAAATAAATTCTGCTTCGAAAATAAGCATATAACGCAATCAATTTAATAAATGTAAAAATAATAAGCTTTCTTTGATGAATAAAAGTTAAGGGTTTTTAGCAATATACATGTACATAAATCATTTTGTAATTTATTCTTTAAAACAAAGCATCTATGAAATAAACCAAAATACCAAACAAAAAAATAAAAGCCAAACTTAAAACCCTCATTATCATAACTTATATTTAGCAAGCTCAACAGAAGATACACATTAGCTAACTTTGCAGCATAAAAAGCAAGGGACTTTATCAAAAGGTTTTTGCAACAGCTAATCCAAATATATAATCAACATATATTTTTGCTTTCTAAGATAAGAATATTCTATTATTGGATGTAGTTTAATGGTGAACAAATGTACATAGTTCTTGAAGATCAAACTTATTATTTTTTATGCACATTTCAATACACAACTGAAATGTTAAGTAAAGGAGAAAACTTCAAAACACAAATGCACCACCAAAATATGTCAGCAGGATAAAAAATGTACTTTATTTTGTCTATAAATATATTACTCCATGAAATGAATAACAAGAAAAAGAAAAATCTGAGTGTTATTATTTGAATGTATTTTGTAGAAAATTTGTGTATTATTAATTGAATGAATTTTGTAGAAAAATTGAGTGTTATTAAATGTTTTAGTTAAATCTACAGACGGCAGACAGCAATGAGATTTTAATGCCACACATGCAGGAAAGATGTCTGAGCACTGTACTACCTTTCAATGGCTTAGAGATTGGCTGAGGTTCCTCTGAAACTGTTACAACAAATATATATATTTTCTAATAAAACTTCTGATAAAAAAGTAAAATGGGCAGATTTCGAGAACATGAACGACAGACCTGAATTCTAATCCCTCAATATGGGACCTCATACTGTAGCTGTATACCAAATATCAAGGGACTGTAATGAGAAGTTGCTGAGAAAACTGTAACAATTTTTTTCCTGTTTGCTTGCCCAACATTAGCCATTATATACCCCCATCCGGACAAAACTTACTGGATTAAAGAATTAAAGTAACCAAAGAGGTTCAACAAATAAATGTGATGGGTTTAAAAGCCTAAATATTAATGTGACAAAAGAGCGATCAACTAAAACTAGCATGGTTTTGAAATAAAAGTAAAATTAACAAAAAAATAAGCAACAGAAAGTGCAGTTAGCTAAAATATATTAACTTCAATTTGCATACTGTAAGGCCCTGACAGTCATTTGTGACACAATTTGTTACATATTTTTTTCAAATTGAATATACTTTTTGTTTTAGTTATTTTGGTATAAAACATTTATATGACCATATAAAATTGTAAGGTTTGCTAAAAAAAAAGAAAATTGTAAATTGATATAATTCAATAATAAACTAGATTGTAGCAAGGCTAAAACGAAAGGCAATACATTTCAATGGACAGTTTTGTCAGTTCATGTATAAAAACGTATTAAAAGTTGTTTCTCAATGTACTTAATAGAAAGCAAAACAAATCTTTTAGAGTTTATGTGTGCATGTCCTATGGCAGAATTTTTTTTCAAAACTATGTTTTTGTATCCTTTATTATTGTTTCTAAGGCAAATCACATGATTGCAAGTGATAGCCTCTGGTCACATTGTAGACAGCTGCCAGTTTTTTATTGCTGTTGGTTCATTCAAGGCCATTGTGCATACAAGCCCCATTACTTTGTGAAGAAAGCTAGAAATACATCGACTTAAATTTTTTTGGTGTAAAATTTTGAGCCTTGATACTAATTGGCAGTACACATGAATGCTGGAGTACAGATTTGAAATAAGAAACATCTACATTTAAACTTCTTACCAGAAGAATCATCACTGCCAAAAAAGTTACTGACATTAGAGTAATGTTGCTCAGTAGATATCTGGTGTTCTGGTAGCTCATCATCAGGCAGGGGAACAGAGTACAGATATCTATAAATAAAAAGTTTTCCATGTGCAAACATTGTATAAACTGAGACAGAGGGTGATCACAATTTAACTCAAACACAGCCAAAATCAAACTAGTTTAAAAGTAATTTATGATTTTTAAAACTTCTACTAGTTTTGAACCTGAATTAATCAAACACATATATTCCGGACAAATCCTTCAGTCCCAGAAGGGTATAATTTAGAAAGGTTTCAGTATTCAATATTCATGCAAATGCTGTCATGACTGCAGTTTCATCATTATCTGTGGAGTATCAATTTTATACTATTTTTGGGTAACAGTTCAGAATTAAGAGGTGGCCTATAAGGGGGACGGGGGTACGGGGGATGATGGGGCAAGGAGGGGGTGTAGAAGGGGGGGAGCAGGGGTAGAGGGGCAGGGAACTGGGGTGGAAGGGGCGGGGAGCAGGGGTACAGGGGCAGACAAGGGGACAGGGGTACCGGGGTTGAGGTGGCGGGGAGCCGGGGTGGAAGGGGAGGGTAGCGAAGGTAGAGAGGGCAGGTAGCAGGTGTTGAAGGGGTGGGGAGGGGGGGAAGAAAACCCCCTGTCAACCCCCTCAATCAAGGGAGTACGAGCCTCAGAAATTGAAGATTTTCGGGATTCTCGGCTTTTATCCATTCAAATGCATTAAAAATTTTCCAACATGGTTTCCTAATATTTGTTCATTACTAATTAGAGAAGGTCCTAATAAACTCCTTTTGAAATTTTCTACCAATTCTAATTATTATTTCTATGTTAAAACAGAAAAAGAATTTTCAATGTATTTCCTATGAAAAACCCAGAGAAGATTTTTTCCTGCCATATTTTTCGGTGCTTATATCTTAAAAACAGCTCCATGGTTTTGAAAACTTTTTTCATAAAGTCTAGCTATTTTGAGCTATTCTTTCCAAATTTTCTATTTTAAATAACTTTTAATTACAAAAAATCTCAGGCTCGTACTCCCTTAACCATCCATTGATATATTGAATATTTTCATATTGATTTTTCTAGTTCAATCAATGAAATTAAAAAATGCAAAGAAATGTCTTTTTTGGGAGGACCAGAAAAATAATTCATACACAAAAAATGAATATGTCTTGAAACCTTGTTCATTGTTTCTAATTTATTACAAAAATCTCTACAAGCAGCCTAAATTAACATTAATCTCAAGTTTTGCTACAAAGGAGAACAGAAAAGCCAATCAATTACTTTCAACACCTTTTCAGCATGTACAATGTCATTTTGTCTTTTGGTTGACATTTTTTGACATTATGAAATTGTATGTCTTTCTTTTGCAATTTAAGGAATGGTTTTGAATCAAATGTATTATATATTTCATCTTGAACCAGTTTCAAAACAGTGAGCAGTGATCCTGGTCAATGAACGCTGCTGGCTGTTACATTGTGAATTTCTTAATGACCACTGAAAAATTTAATTAGTGTCACATACACCTATTCACACATCTCATTATTCTTTTATAGAGCAGTAAATACAGATAGCAGCTTTAAACACCTCTCTAGCATGTACCATGTCACTTTGTCCTTTTGATTAATATTCTTCGACATTATTAAATTGTACATCAACTTTTTTTGTGGAATTGCAATTGTAAAGCAAAATTTTCAATTCGTTAATGACTGTCAACTCCAAATTTGAGAGAAATAAACCTACTCCCTTTTATCTTCTCTGCTTTCTATTGGTTTGTTTTTAGGGCTCTTTACTGGGCTGTTCTTTGCTTCAGGAGCTGTAAAAAGATTGATTGAAACTTCAAATCTGACAAAGTCTAGAAGATCCCTGCATGCAAAAATCTACATGTAAGTGAAAACATTTTTCATCAATTTGCATAAAATTTAAAATGTCCATAAAAAAATGTTACTCAATCATACTGCAATTGCTTTAGTTTGCATTTTCTGACATATAGCTATAAACAATGTAAAAGAAAATCAACAGACAATGACAATGACGATGCAGATGACAACAACAGCATCATATCATTATGCCTCTGCAAATTTTTTTTGTGGCTGTAAAAAAATAGGACTCCCTTATCTTAATGAAAGGCCCTAACAAAACTGTCATAAATCTGTACATTTTTTAATTTATGTTTTAATGCAAATCTGTACAAAGTTATTGAGGAGTAATTGTGGTGCTAAAGGCAGTCCTTAACTAGCAGTGAAGTGTGATAGTTAGCTCCACATTGAGGGCACCACGTAAACTTTAGAATCCAGAACAGCAATGAAAGCTTAGCTCTGTCTGTTCCTTTGGTTTGTTTTACTTCAATATTTATTGTGTGATTTTAAGTCATGCATATATATTTTATCTCCCTTCATTTTTTATTGAAATGATAAAAGACAATTGAAATTGCAGAATAATGATGGCAAACTTTAGTGCTCTTTTGGAAATTGTTTATTAAAACAATTTTAAAATTAATCAGCATTTTTTAATGTTAAAGTGTATCTTGTTTTAGAAAGAAAATATTCTTAAGTTCAATTACATGATTATACCACTTATAAATACTTACTTGTACTATAAGCATGGAAAATTTAGCAGTATTTTCTCATTTGGGTTTTAATTCTAATTAATGGGGGGGGGGGGTAATTTACTTCAGGATTTGTTATATAAACCATTTTTGTAGTAACAAAGTTTTTTGAGTGTGATATATTTGTACACATTATTTTTGATTACTAAAAGCTAAAATATCCAAAATGTGAGTTATTCCATGTTTGCAGTATAATACCTTTGGGTAATTTAGGAGCTGCTTGAAAATCTTCAAAGTCATCATCATCCTCAACTTTAGGCTGAGCAGTGTTTATTGTTGAACTGATACTGTGGGAATGCCAACTATCAGATGAGGAACCAGTCACCAAACCCTGCATACTGGTAACAGGAGTTATCTGCCCCTGTGTTACCATGGAGACTTGAGGTAATGCCTGTGAGCTGTTTACCATTGGTGGAATGTGATGTGATGTTGAAACACTAGATGTCACTATAGCTGCTGCTGGTTGATGACTAGAAATCGGCAGACTTGGAGGTGGACCTGACAAAGGCAGTTGAGCTGGAGAACCCTGGTGTTGTGAAACAGGATGCTGTGGAGGGGCAGGATGTTGTGGAGGGGCTGGTTGTGTGGGAGGGGAAAGGTATGGAATGGGACCATGGGGTGCTTTGTGAAGGAGCTCAATGTTCAGAGGCTGATTATTCTGAAATAAAAAAGAAAAAAATATTAATCACCAGTTTTGACATGGCTAACTGACTTGCTTCCAATCAAAACATTTTTTAAGAAGTTTAATTTCTCTTGAATAGGTTACTTTTATGCCACCATAATAATGAATATTGGCTTTCTTGTTTAGATGTGATTTTTTTAGCTACTTGTAATTTACACTTGATTTCTGAATGATGAAACCAATTTAGATGACACTAACAGATTTGGTAGTTAAGTGTCTTCAGAGAAAAGGCGAAAATAAGGTCAATGAGGTTATTAAGCCAGGTTGTTCATGGCTCACCAACTTCACTGATCAATATTTAAACCCCTGTCTTTTCTAAAAATGTCTAATTGCAGACCTGTTTTTTTGTCATTTTAAATTCAATTGAAAAAGGTACATTTTTTCAGGAGTAATAATGTAGTACATATATGTGTGTGCAGTTTCTTCTGGTTTGATCTTTTATTTTTGTTTTGATCTCTTGCTGGTTTAGTTGTTTTTTTAGTTTCTTCTGATTTTGATTTTGTTTTTTAGGGTTATTCCTTTTCTGTCTTTGGGTTTTGAATGCCTCAATAGTTCTTGGCTTCTTTCAAGCATATTTACCTGTGCCAGAAATACAAATCCCAGAATAAGATATAGCTCCTCTTTGATAAGTTGTCCTGGTGTCACCTTGTTACACATGGACCAGATTTGCCCCAGGACTTCTTTGGGCAGCCCAGACAGGATGAGGATAGGGTACAGTCTGTCGGTCTGTATCACACCATCCCTTAATGGAATGAAATTTAAATTGTCAAGAATGAATGTAATACATAAACTAAGTTTTTATTAACAGACATACAGGTACAGTAACTGTAAACAAGCTAAATCTTCAAAGTTTTTTCCCTATCAATTTTACAAGAACCAAAATGTATCTAAAAAGGTGTCAATATCCAAATACATCTCAATCCACAATTCATGTTTTCACTGTATCTCAAACCTTTACCTGTCAATTTTTTAACCTTTTTTTTGTATTTTTCCTCAATGAACTATTCGAGGTTAATATCCTTTACTTTGATTTTAAGTCAAATTTTTCATTTATTCAAACTTACAGCAGACTGGCCTCGAGGACATGTTTATATAACTCTGGTATCTTAGTTTCCTCTGTACACCAGTGGGGTAGTCCTGTCTCTTGTCTTTCAGGGGTTACATCCCTCATAGCAGGACCTTTAGGTTATAAATCAGTTATACATGTATTAGATCAAAAATACATGATTTTTTTCATATGAAACAACTACATTACATAATTTTGGCTATACTGTTAGGCCTGCATGACATTTGTTCGGGAAACACTTTTTTCTTGTATTTTAATCTGTTTTTAAGAATAACGTAAAGTTTTCAAATCTTAATCATTAACACCGGGTTATGTTTTTTTAACAAAATATCCCTACATGCATGACATGCAGTCTGCAAAATTAGCACTGGCTCTCTGACTGACTTGGGAGTTTAACATTGTGACTATACCTAGACATAGGTCTGTAGCAATGTTAACTACTGGCAATCTCTCCCCTGGCTAGTAAAAGTCCTTTAATTCAGATGAATTTTGTATTGGATAAATATAACCAAAATTAAAAATCAAGGTCTAGCTAGACCTAAAATCCTTATTTCTTAGACTGTACATGTACATGATGTATGTACTGTCAGTATATCAGTAGAATGTGTTTTAACTACGTGGTTTTCACTTTGTTCTTAAAATAATCTCTTTTTTTTATATAAAAAAATATAAATTGCATTAGCAATTATACTATACTCAAAAATAGTAGATTCCGGGTTGTGTAATGCATGACGTTTATAAGGACGTTATAGGAACTCCTTTTTTAGGGAGTCACTGTAGTGTCACGCTATAAGCGGCATGCATTATATACTAGGTGGGGTTGCCGTATGGAGTCCTAGAGACTTCAATTTATAAAAACTTTATTGTACGGGCGTCCGCTGGTTGAAAAAGATGTGAAATCGCTCCTTTGGAACGACCCTATAGCATTAGCGATTATAAATATATATATATATTAGATAGAAGTGGTGTTGCAATTTTATGAATGATTTTCAATTATTTTCATTCATAAAAGTGACAGGCAAGAACATAATCATATTATGTCAATGCATAGCAACGTCACATGTCACCTTCAAAGTCAACAGTGGTTTTTAATAGCACATTTTGAGATACAGATTATCTGAACTCAGCAAACATATAAAAAATGCTGATAAAGGGTATATCAACATATTCTATTACCAACCTTCTACAACAAACATTTCCCCAAGGCTGTCTAAATCCATCTTTTTCCACTGTAAGGCCTGATTACTCTCGTGTTGTTCTGCCAAGTGACTGTGGTGGGACGGCTTGACCTCCTTAAGTTTAGGTTTGTTAAATGTTTTAGCCTTATTTGGAGCATTCAGGTCTGAACATTCCATCATCATGGCATTTATATCTACTGAAAATAAAGGAAGAAAATAGAAAGAAACCTGTCTTGTCTAAACTCTCAATAAACTACCACCTGTCATAAATCAATCCACCAAAAAACTAAAAACCTTTCTAAATCAAACCCTCAATAAACTGATAACCTGTCTTAAACCTAAACCAAATCCTCATTCAACTGAAAACCTGTCTAAACCAAACCCTCATTCAACTGAAAACCTGTCTAAACCAAACCCTCGCTCATCTGAAAACCTGTCTAAACCAACCCAACATTCAACTGAAAACCTGTCTAAACCAAACCCTCATTCAACTGAAAACCTGTTTAAACCAAAACCCAAAAAAACACAAACATGTCTAAACTGAGTTCTGATAAATTTAAAATCTACCTATAAAACAAAACACTGATTAAACTGAAGAATCAGTCTAAACTTGTTTTCTAGTCCCTTCTTTTAGTTTCTACACATTTTTAGTCTGCATAAACCTAAACATGTGTCTTTGAAGAATTAACCCCTCAGTCCAAAAAAGTTTTGGTTTAGACAAGTTTTACTGTATCGTGGATTATTTTATCTGTGTCAATTTTTGTTTACAATATCATGACAATAAAGACATAAAAGGTTGCCTTTTTTTCAGTGGACATTTAGTTTTATGTTAAGTACAGCTTTTTTTTCAAAAATCCAAAGCACCTTCATTTCTTAATCATGTGCAAAATCATACTAAAAAAAATCTTCATGTGCCAGAAATATATGAATTAAAGTCTTCACATTTTACTTGTAAGTCCACTTTCTTATTTTCAAACATAATCATGTTGTATCCATTACCTTTCTTCTCTTCCTTTTTTTCTTGATTACTTCCCCTTGGAGACTGGTTACCATTTGTTTCAGGAATGACTTGGTTACCAGTGAGGACTGGTTGGCTGTTTGATTGCTGTTGAACTGGCTCTGATTGACTAGTCATACTGCCAGAAGGACCACCAATGAAATCTCCAAAACTATCATTAATGTCTTCTTCTGTAAAAAAAATTATAAAAATAAAATTTATATTCTATTACTAACTTAGAAAATTTTCAGCCAAAAATAAATGACAGAAGATGGAAGGGAAAGTCCAATTACTGTAGAAGCAGAAATGTTCGTGGGGGATTTAAGTTCCTTTATTTCGTGGATAAGAGAAATCCACGAAATTAAATCCCCTCGAATTTAGAATATTTAGTTGATGAGTGTATATCAAAATTAGATATCCATGAAAATTTGTCCCCTCCAATTCAGTTTTGTGCTCCACACCACGAAATTTTATCCCCAAGAAAATAAATGATTATACAGTACATATGCCCTTATTTTACAAAAGATGGTGGACAAACTAAAAATTTAAAACTTTTATTGAACATTTTTGATGGATTTATTGCACAAAATAGACAAACAGACAGACAGGTCCAAAATGTTAAGCCTTTCTATTTAGACCAAAATAAGGAACACTGTGAGCAAACTCACAAAAAGATAACCCCTGCTTCATTTTTACAGTTAAGGTTAAATTAATCTCCCTTGAACAAGAACAATAAAATTCCTTCATGCAAATCTGCATACATGCCATATGAACATGATGAAGTACTTTCTTCATGGAAATCTCAAAATGACCATAATGAAGTACATACAAATCTAAGCTTCAACAAAATCCATCAAATGCTATAAGTTGCACTAACAAAATATGTGGACAGACAGACAGGGTGATAACTTAATACCCACTTAACTTTGTTTGCAGAGGATATAAAATAAAAATAACCTGGTTCCTTGGTTTTCTCCTTGACTTTAGGTTTTTCTGTTTTACCAAACATCGACTCGATCAATTTATTAGGATCTACCGACTGAGTATGGAACTGCTTTAATTTCTGTTTCTGTTCATTGTAGAATTTCTCCTTTTCCATTTTCTTCATAGTCTCTGGTGACATTGGATGTCTTAAATGTGGGTTACTAAAATAAATGGAACAAAATAGTTTTTTTTTTCATAACAAAATTTGTAATATATGAAAGACTGGTCAACATAATGACAAACAAATTGCTTATTTTACAATTTTTGGTACCAAGAGCTTTTCTTTCAAGAATTTTACGGTTTGACTTTCAATGTTTTGATTCAAATGTCCCTGGTGAGAGGTTAGTCCTTGAAATATGCATATACAGCAAATTGGTTGCTTTTATACCTGCTTTTGGCATGAGTGTTTATTGTTCTTTGTTATTTTATTTTGTATTTTCACCCAATATCAGAACAATATGAGTTTATTTACATGGTATTTATCTGCATATTTCAATGTATTTTGATTTGAATATTTAATTATACATCTCCAATACGACACATAAAATATTTAAAAATTTAAGTCTGAGAATATTCAGAAATCCCATAGTAAACATAATGAGTTGAGACTATTCTCAGACTTAAGTATTTTTTTCAAGTTTTGTGCCCCAGCCTAATACTTGCAGATTTCTTCATAAAAGTGACATACTTAGCTCTATACTGTTGGCCCATCCCTGTTGGTCTGTAGGGAGGGGGAGCAATTCTCTGTCCTGGTCCTCCAGGTCCTGTCTGTCTAAAGGGTGGGACTCCTACCCCCTGGCCTGGTCTCATCATACCGATCTTTAAATCAATCATTAATCTGATCATTTTCCTCTATTTATAATCATTTTTTAATTTGTTTCTTAATGGTAGTTGTTAAATTTTGCTTATTAACTAGTCCAAAAAATTAGAATGTTTTGTAAGGCTTTTTTATGATTTTTCTTCTGATGAAGGAGTCCATGAAAAAACCCACAAAAATAATAAGAATACTATTTAAATACTGTTTAGATATGTGTTTATATTTGTGGTAATTTATTTTTTTGCTATGTTCTCAGCAAACACTGAGAGGCAACATTTAAACAGGCTTAGCATTTGATAGTAATATTAAGACTCATGTAAGTGTGAAAAAAAACTTTATGTGGAATAAACCATCGCCTTCTTTTTTAACAAAAACATGAATTTTCCATATCCACAAAAAATCTAGGCAATTCATAAAAATTATAATGTATAATGATTTTTTTTGATAGTTTAAATAACTACTTCAGTACCTAAATGCATGAAAGCTACAATGTGCAATGGAAAAAAAATTAACTTTAAACATCTACTTTTTTTAGTACATGTACTTCAACAAGAGGCTCCCAGGAGCCTGAATCGCTCACCTGGTCTTAAAGTCAACCCTTTGAGGACTTTTGTATAGCTAAATGAGCTGAATGTTTAAGCAATAAAAAGCTTTTCTCTATCTGCAATAGTTTTCATTCCAAAGCAAAAAACACTATTTTTCACCTTTAAAGGGCCGTAACCCCTTAAAGGGGTCATCTGACAACTTCAACCCTAAAAAGACTTTTGTAAAGCTAATTAAGCTGAACATTTAAGCAAGCAACATCTTTTCTCTATCTGCAAAAGTTTTCTTTCTTTAGGCCAAAAACACTATTTTTTGCCTTTAAGGGGCTGTAACCCCTATAGAGGGTCATCTGACAACTTCGACCATATGGAGACTTGTGTAGAGCTAAATGAGCTGAACATTAAAGCAAGCAACAGCTTTTCTCTATCTGCAATAGTTTTCATTCTATAGGCCAAAAACTCTATTTTTTGCCTTTAAGGGGCCATAACCCCTATAAGGGGTCATCTGACAACTTTGACCCTGTGGAGACTTTTGTAGAGCTAAACGAGCTGAACATTTAAGCAAGCAACAGCTTTTCTCTATCTGCAATAGTTTTCATTCTATAGGCCAAAAACACTATTTTTTGCCTTTAAGGGGCCGTAACCCCTATAAGGGGTCATCTGACAACTTCGACCCTATGGAGGCTTGTGTAGAGCTAAACGAGCTGAACATTTAAGCAAGCAACAGCTTTTCTCTATCTGCAATATTTTCATTCTATAGGCCAAAAACTCTATTTTTTGCCTTTAAGGGGCCATAACCCCTATAAGGGGTCATCTGCCAACTTTGACCTTATGGAGACTTTTGTAGAGCTAAATGAGCTGAACTTTTAAGCAAGCAACAGCTTCTCTCTATCTGCAATAGTTTTCATTCCATAGGTCAAAAACATGAAAAAATGCTATTTTTCACCTTTAAGGGGCCGTAACTCCCATAAGGGGTCATCTGACAACTTCGACTCAATGGAGACTATTGTAGAGCTTTTCATGCCGAAGCAGTAGCGTGGCATCAGATTTCATCTATCTCTTATACTTTTTGATTTACAAGCCAAAAACAGTAGTCTGACCCCCCTGGTCTATTTTTAGCAACGGCGGCCATGTTTTTCGACGAATCAAAAATTCCCACATCAGTTCTGTGGGGGATACCCTAAAGTACCACCAGACCAAATTTGGTTTGAATCTGTGCAGCCGTTTCAGAGGAGAAGAAGTTTGAAGAAAAGTTAACGACGACGGACGACGACGACGACGGACGCCAAGTGATGGCAATAGCTCACATGGCCTTTGGCCAGGTGAGCTAATAACACAGTTCATGAAAGTTTCAATGTAATGGTATAAAAGAAATCTTTTTGTTTATGGTACTTACACCACAGTTCTTAAAAGTTACAAATTATAAAAGAAGACTTTTTTGCTCATTTCAAATATCTGCTTCCATACCTGTCCAGGGAACATCATATTAGGAGGTCTTTGCTGCATCTGACCATGTGACTGCATCATAACACCTGGCTGTTGCATCATGGGATACCCCATCCCAGGTTGAACATATTGACCTGGGAATTGTTGCATTCCAAAATTACCTGGAATATAAAAAAATACAAAAATGTTACTTTAATTTTGTGAAATGTTTGAATGCTTGACTCCAGTTCATGATGCTGATTTTAATGTATGTTGGGCAATTTGTCTTTGTGATGATTTTAGGTCGGATACCATTGTTTTCTTGTTCTTTTTCAGACCTACAATATTTGATTGCTCAATTGGCCCTCCTTAGCAATTTGTTTTCAATGTCAGAATGAAAAGATATTAATAAACATATCTAACCAAACCAAAATATTCTTTACAATTAAATAAAAGTCTTTATGGTATTGTTCAAGGAAAAAAATAAAGTCTATCCCTTAAATGGGAAATGTCTTAACATTCATTCAATTGATGGGATTGTGACTTGATTGTTGGGAATAAAGTTGGCAGTATTACACAAACACACCCACTGTTTGATTACTGAAACTTTTTTGAAATACTGTCTAATTTAAAAAAAAAATTATTGATTGAGCTGCTGAAGCAAATCAAACTGATGTTTAAACATACCAGCATGACCAGATTGTGAATGCATGGGCAACTGTGTATTCCTGGAAAAGAAAACAGTATTTGGCTCATGAACTTTCTTTCAAACATACACTGCATAATTCTAGCATGACATATTTCAACCTCAAAGCCCACAGTTGTTATCAGTATACATGTACATGTAGTCAACTCATCATACTTTATAGATATGTTCTTTAATCTTTTATCTAATATGTATCTGATTTATGTGGAAGCGTACTCAATGCAGTGAGCTCTTTAATGTAGAAAGTCTTTTGTCAAAAACAGCAAAAGGAGATAATAATCTAAAGCTCGATCGAGCTTACATGTACCTAGCTTGATTGATCTACCTAGCTTGTTTGGCACTTGTACCTAACCTGTTGTTTACTGTTTGCTAGAATGCGAAATACTCTGACAGGGAAATGACGTCATGGAATACGTAGCCAAAAGGGTTTTTTCGTCCCAATTGAACATTGACCCAAAATATTTCGACCCTTTTTCGGAATGTTACAAAAATTCATTATCGATATTTTATGATTTGTTGGCCGGGGAATTTGTTATTGATCCATGGTATTTTTACAATTATTTTCTATAGCTGCGTCCCATTTTAGGTTGCACTTATTATCAAATTAATTTTTGACATACATGTTCAATTTACACGCTCTATCAGGTTGGGTGTAATAGCTCATTTGATGGTATTTAGTATCAAATAGTCTATTTTTTTCATGAAGTAAAAAATATAATTTAGGATTTTCAATTTTTTGTTTGATCATGTTGATTGTTGCATAAATGTACATATTGCTGATCACTTTTTGTAAAGAAACATGGTAGTTAATTCAAATGGTTTTTCTTGGACATAGTCATGGAAATTTGCAAATTTTGGTAGTATCAATCAGGAAAACCATAAATATTTCTGGCCATCTTCTTTTAACAAAAAATGTTGCTCATAACATGGACATACATGACATATGCAACAATGCAACAAAAAATTCAAATCTAAAAAAAAATTTGTTTATCTTCATGAAAATTATATGCTCCCGAAGGGAGCGATCATGGTAGAAATGTCAATATTTTAGTTGTACTATGAGCTGAATTTTCCTTCAAAGTCCAGTTGAGCAGGCTTGCTTTCCAGAACATTCTGTGTCTTTTTAATGCTTTTTTCTTTGAAATTTTAGACGTCTTTAAACGCACGCAAGCGTAACCCACAAGAAAAGCTAGTTTGTCTTTATTTACTAACAAATTTAAAATGAGTAAAATGAATTGTAACTTCGGGAGCGTCACAGGTTTAACCTGTCTCATATAAGTTCATTTGATACTAAATACCATCAAATGAGCTTTATAGCGCAAATGAGCTATTACACCCAACCTGTCTATGACTACAGTAAAGATTGTGTATGATATCATGTTGAGGGTGAAGTTAAACAACATCTGCGATTTAACAATGGTGTTATCTTTTTAAATATTGTACCTATCAGACATATTGCTATTTTTAGATTGCTACATTCTCATATTTTCTTGTTCTTGCACAATGGAAGGAAATTCATTTTCAGCTGTCAATTTAGATTTTTAAACGTTTTAAAGATACCGACTACAAAATAGTAGAATTTAAAACAAATTCGGAAAAGTTAGGCTTTCCGGCTAACTTGACTGCCACATGTTTTATCCTTTTTAAATTGTTTTGATAAACCTTGTTTCAAAAGAAATTCAAAAATAAAATAAAAACATGATTTAGCAATTTTTATTTCACGAAATATACACACGGTGTATATTATATCATAACATTTTATCATCCGGATTTTTTTTTAGATTCGTTTCGTTTTCAGTCTTCTTTTATAATTTAAAGCGTCAAATTAACATTGATCAATCAAAATGACCACTTCCACATGGATGGAAATTTCTGTAGTGATTCAAGAAAATAGACATGAACTCAAGTTACAGGGACAAACGATTTCTAAATACATAGAAAAAGATGGAGTAGATAAACGTCTTTACCAGCTTAAAGCTCTGAATTATCTCGATATATCGCACACATGCCTCACTGAACTTTCTGATGAAATTGGCAATTTGGTCAATCTTACCAACTTGGTGTTAGACAACAACAAATTAACAAACATCCCTTCAACAATATCACAGCTGAAAAAATTAAAATGTCTTGATGTATCAAACAATGAGTTAGAGGCGCTTCCTGACAGCATTGGTGAACTGCCAGAACTAGAGACACTAAATTGTAGCTTAAACCAGATAGAAACATTCCCACCAGTAGATCATCTGAAGTCTATACATGTACTTAACATTTCTAAAAACAACCTGGCTTCCCTGCCAAATGGAATTTATGATGAGGAGTTGGTCCACCTAAGCCATATTCACGCAAATGACAACCAGATAGAAGAGATTCAAGGGGAAATATCTGACTTGCCCCACCTTAATTTCCTTGACTTGTCCAACAACAAACTTAGTTCTGTTCCAGCAGAACTGAGTGCTTGTCCTAAGCTCAAGGAGCTTAACTTGAAAGGAAATAAATTCAAAGACAGACGTTTCGGCAAACTTGTTGAGCAATGTCATACCAAATCAGTTTTAGATTACTTGGCAAATATCCTTAAAAAGGAACAGCAACAATCTGGAAAAAAAGATAAGAAGGGGAAGGAAAAGAAAAAGAAAGGAAAGAAAACAACTGAAGATATTGAATTTGTTCGAGACATGATAAGTGTCCTGCATTTCAAAGAAGATAATGGTTACACTGTACAAGTCACACCAGCTGTGCTCTCTGTTAGGCAATACATCCTGTGTTGTGTAGTCAGACAGGTGTATTTGAAAAAATCATTGCTGATCTACAAACACTTTATCAATCTACAGGTAATTTGACCCAAAATTTTAAATTATTATGCTTCATGAAACATGCAAGGAGTGACAGAATTTTCACTGTTTATTTCTATCATTCAATAACCTGGCTGGGAGGCTGGCACCCATAATGCAACGATAATGATGATTTTACATGATGACTAGGTCTCAATAGTCATGAAGAGACAAAAAATCAATTGATAATATTTGAAAACCAATTTACAACAAATGAATCTATTTTAGCTAATTTTCATTTGTTGTTCATTAATGCTTTACTCTCAACAACATGAACAATTAATGCCCAAGCAGCACAAAATAAGGTATGACAGAATGCAACAAAATGTACATGCACCAGTGTACTCATTCAAAAAAAAGATCAATCAGAAATTCAAGTATAAGACCATACATATATATAATTTTACATGTTTTTATGCTTATAGACCAAGCTCCATGATGAAATTTGCCAGAAAAGACAAGCAGCAACAATAGCTACACACGATTTAAAGTCTATTAAGAAGCCTCTGATGTATGACGCCAAGTTCCCCCAGCATTTGATGGTAATTAAACATAGTGTTTTTGACTTTTTGTTTACTTAAGCTCATGAAAGCAGCCATACTGGGGAATACATGTACAATGAGAATGAACACTCTTATTCATAGAACAAAAATATGTAGAGCTAAAATTATTTGTATGGCATCACATCTTAGTTTTACCTTTTCTTCAATTTTGTTCATTCTGTGGGTAAAACATGAAGAAAAACACCTGTTTCTAATCTACTTTTACTTAATTTTACACTTAGTCTTTTATCACAATAATTCTTCTCATATACTGTATGAGATCATTTTAAAAATAAAGATGGACTCATTGAAAATGTTTTGTAAAATTATACATGTACATGTACATTGTAAATCAGTACAATATGTACATGTATAACATTCAAAATTCAAAATAGATATTCCAGTATGTGTTAATGTCTGGAAAGTACATTGTATCAAGCATTTTTTCAATAATATTTTTGGAAGCATAAAGACTTAAAACATATTTAAAAACATGATGTATATATATGTAGTTAAAATAAAGAGAAATGAATTTAGAATCCTCAAGAGACTTCAAAAAAACAATTAATAGATGTATCATACTAACTAGGCATCAGGTAAATGGTTTCTCTTTCTGTTTTATACTGGAAATGTTAACTCAATAATGAGCATTGAATCATCCAAGAGAGAGAGAGAGCAGACGTTATTCATGCTGAGCAGTAAGTGCACTTTTGAAGTCTGTGTTATTTTTGGCGCAAACACAACAATCCTGTAATAAATTCTAATCTTTACAGGTCTTTGAATGATTTGATTTTTGTTTGGTATTTCCCGATCAGTATTTCTAAAATAAATCTACATTTATGTTGCAGATCATGCCACTGTTCAAACAGAAGGAAGTAAGTGGAGAAAAGTTAGTTGCTGATCTTAATAAAGAAGCAGAAGACCTTAGAAAGGAAAAGAAACGTAACACCGTTTCAGGAATTCACAAGTAGGTTTTCACGTAGACTGAATACAAAAATACATTTCTCAGCTTTGTACTGTAGAAGTACCGTATAATGGGTTATTTTTAGGTGAAGGTTATGTTGGCTATGTTGGCGTGCAAGAAAAAATTGTCAAAATAAAAATCGCCATCTTTTTAATAATGTTTTATTAAATGGTAGAAATTAGAAAAAAAATCACAAAAATTTTCATCCGCCAAAACAACCAAATATACCATGTATACGATACATTATTTGTAGGGTACAAATTCAATGGGTTAGAAAAACCACAAAATTTTTATTTCCAATTTGCAACTAATAAGAAAGAAATAATAATGAATGTGTTTATTCTTTAACAGTATCTTGATCTTGAATTGATTAGCTCTTAGATTTTTACAAGAATGTGTTAAACTGGTAAATATTGAACAACTAATTCTTGGATTCTTCATCATGTCTAGAAAAGTAACCATATTTTATTTTACCTGTTTAATGTACAACATGTAAAATGGAGTAAAAGAAGTACAAAAATGTAGTCATGGTAGTAAAACACATTCTAAAATTGTTTGCTTGGCATTTTTTTTTATTTAAAACATGTAAAACAAATAAAAGAAATATGTTAATATACATATTCAATTCTTTAAAATGTTTGATCTTCTACCTTTATGTAAAATGTTATTAAGCAGGTTAAGTAAACAAATTATAAATACATGTTTCTTATTTTGTCAGATATTTGGACTTGCTTCGAGACAAAGTTCAGTACCCTTGCTTAGTAGATGGAGAAGGTCATGTGATTTCATTCCCACCTATCACAAACAGTGACAAAACAAAGGTTTGATAAAGATATTTATTTTGTTTTTAAAACAGATTAGCATGATTTCAGAAGATTTGAACCAATCATGCCAATACTACACATTCAAGATAATTTTAAGCATAAGTTTTTGACTTCTTGAACTTATCAATGTTTTATTTGAAAGTGACACTAAGTAAATATTCATTTGAAATCCAGATTAGGTCATAATAAAAGAATTTCTAGATTCTCATACAAATGTTTGGCAGGCAGGTGTATTTTATATTTTATTCTCATCAACTCTCAGAACATTTTATAAAAAATTTACAAAAAATGAACACAATTTTCCAAATAATCAACAACAACAAAATTTCATGAGGCTGAAAAAACTTTGCATTGAAGAGATGAGAATCTGGGATATTTTTATGGCCTTATGGCTGCAATATTATCTTGGCCAAGGACACAAAACAAACAATCAACCAATCAACTAAGGGCTATTCCAGAATTAATTGTATGTGGGGGGGTTGGAAGGCACTATAATTAAAATTTTAGATATTTCTCAAATGCAACATAAAGGGGAAAAAAAGTAAAAATTTTATGCATGGTGGGTATAAAAAAAAGTGCCTTCCGACCCCCCATACATTTATTTCTGGAATAGCCCTAAATGAACTCAGGCTAAACCATAATGGATTTCTATATTATGTAGAAACATCATCCCTTTCTCAACTCTAATATAGAATTATTATGTAGATATAAATTATACATTGTAAACAAATTAAACATGATAAGAACGATTTTTAGCATGAGATGACAGTCTTTGATTGTCTCCTAAGAGGAAGCCTTATAAAATAAGGCAGCATCATCAGAGGTTCGATTATCATTCATGAGCAAAAGGTCAGGGATTTTTTTAAAGTCCAAGTGGAAAGTCAGCCAGATGTAAATAAAAAGTCCTCAATAGGAGTTACTGTAAACACATGTAAGTCCAGGACTTTTGTTAACTAGATAATGTGTCTATGAGCCACAGGATGGCCATCCCGTTCTTGAAATATCATTGACCCTCAATGTGGATTACCTGGGATATGGACCTTTACCAAGAAATTGATCAAAAGTGTTCATGTGTAAAATATAGGTCACTGTGACCTTATTTCTGATGGGTGGTGCCATGTACCAAGACTCATCGAGAAGTGAAATATTATTGACCCCTTACATGTAGTATTCAAGATATGGACCTTAACCAAGAACTTAACCAAAGTCATTCATGCGTAAAATATAGGTCACAGTGACCTCATTTCTAGTGGATGGTGTCACTTTACCCAAGACACATCTAGTGGTGAAATATCATTGACCCCAAACATCTAGTATCCAAGTTATGGAACTTAACCAATTAACTTAACCGAAGTCGTTCATGCATAAAATATAGATCACAGTGACCTAATTTTTATTGGGTGGTGTCATGTTACCCAAGACACATCTAGTGTTGAAATACCATTGACCATCAACATGTAGTATCTGAGATATGGACCTTAACCAAGAACTTAACCAAGTTCATTCATGCGTAAAATATAGGTCACAGTTTCTAGTGGGTGGTGTCACCTTACCTAAAACACATCTAGTACTGAAATATCATTGACCCCCAACATCTAGTATCCAAGTTATGGACATTAACCAAGAACTTAACCATGTTAACCGAAGTCATTCATGTGTAAAATATAGGTCACAGTGACCTAATTTCTAGTGGGTGGTGTCACCTTACCTAAGACACATCTAGTAGTGAAATATCATTGACCTCCAACATCTAGTATCCAAGTTATGGACCTTAACCAAGAACTTAACGGAAGTTGTTCATGCATAAAATATAGGTCACAGTGACCAAATTTCTAGTGGGTGGTGTAGCCCTACCCAAGACCCATCTGGTGGTGAAATATTGTTGACCCCCAACATCTAGTATCCGAGTAATGGACCTTAACCAAGAACTTTACCAAAGTGTTACGGACGGACGGACGGACGGACCAACCGACAAGGGTTAAACTATATGTCCGATCCACATACGTGGTCGGGCCATAATAAATTTGTAAAGATCCTGAATCAAAAATTAGAGGTCCAAGACCTGGACCAGTGCTAATTTGAACCCCTTCCACTATCATGACTGTGAAACTTTATCTTATTTCTGCTTTGTTAAGACAAAAAAGTATGTGTTTGTGGTTTCATTTCTGTAAAAAAGCAGAGGTAGGCAGGCATTGATTTTATAGCATTTTTAGCTCACCTGGACCGAAGGTCCATGTGAGCTTTTACCATCACTTGGCGTCCGTCGTCGTCGTCTGTCGTCGTCTGTAAACAATTTTTCAAACGTTAACTTGTCCGACACCATAAGTCCAATTGCAACCAAACTTGGTATAGTTGTTTAGTGGCACTATGTGTATAAAACTGTCGTTCGGATTTTTGATTCGTAAAAAAACATGGCCGCCATGGCTAAAAATAGAACAGGGGGGTCAAATACAGTTTTTTGCAAATAACTCAAAAACGGTCACAGATATCAAAATTCTGGCACGGGGTAAAAGTGATCAGCACCTCAAGATCTACCTGCCTAGAAATTTTCAAAAAGATCCAACTACCAATGTAGGAGTAATTGCCCTTTTTCTGGATTTTTTCAAAATTTTGCGCTTATTTAGCCCTTTATCTTGAAAACTATACAAGATATTTTAAAAATTCAAATTGCATATGATTAAGCACATCAAGATCTACATTTCATGTAATAAGGTCAAAGCTGTAGAACCATTTCTTTTAGGAGTTATGGCCCTTAAAGCGTCAAAATTTACCATTTTTAGCTCACCTGGACCAAAGGTCCAGGTGAGCTATTGCCATCACTTGGCGTCCGTCGTCGTCGTCGTTGTCTTCGTCGTCGTCGTCCGTTAACAATTTTTCAAAAATCTTCTCCTCTGAAACTACTGAACAGAATTGAATGAAACTTAGTATGATTGATCCTTAGGGTGTCCTGCACCAAACTTGTGTTTCGATTTTTGATCTGTCAAAAAACATGGCAGCCGTTACTAAAAATAGACTAGGGGGGTCAGACTACTGTTTTTGGCTTATAAATCAAAAAGTATAAGAGATACAGGAAATCTGAGGCCACGCTACTGATTCAGCATCAAAAGCTCTACAAAAGTCTCCATTTGCTCAAAGTTGTCAGATGACCCCTAATAGGGGTTACGGCCCCTTAAAGGTGAAAAATAGCATTTTTTCATGTTTTTGGCCTACAGAATGAAAACTATTGCAGATAGAGATTAGCTGTTGCTTGCTTAAATGTTTAGCTCATTTAGCTCTACGAAAGTCTCCATAGGGTCGAAGTTGTCAGATGACCCCCTTATAGGGGTTACGGCCCCTTAAAGGTGAAAAATAGCCATTTTTCATGTTTTTGGCCTACAGAATGAAAACTATTGAAGATAGAGATTAGCTGTTGCTTGCTTAAATGTTTAGCTCATTTAGCTCTACGAAAGTCTCCATAGGGTCGAAGTTGTCAGATGATCCCTTATAGGGGTAACGGCCCCTGAAAAATAGCGATTTTTCATGTTTTTGGCCTACAGAATGAAAACTATTGCAGATAGAGATTAGCTGTTGCTTACATAGATGTTCAGCTCATTTAGCTCTACAAAATTCTCCATAGGGTCGAAGTTGTCAGATGACCCCTTATAGGGGTAACGGCCCCTGAAAAATAGCGATTTTTCATGTTTTTGGCCTACAGAATGAAAACGATTGCAGATAGAGATTAGCTGTTGCTTGCTTAAATGTTCAGCTCATTTAGCTCTACAAAATTCTCCGTAGGGTCGAAGTTGTCAGATGACCCCTTATAGGGGTTACGGCCCCTGAAAAAAGCGATTTTTCATGTTTTTGGCCTACAGAATGAAAACTATTGCAGATAGAGATTAGCTGTTTCTTGCTTAAATGTTCAGCTCATTTAGCTCTACAAAAGTCTCCATAGGGTCGAAGTTGTCAGATGACTCCTTATAGGGGTTATGGCCCCTTATAGGTGAAAAATGGTGTTTTTGGCCTATAGAATGAAAACTATTGCAGGTAGAGAAAAGCTGTTGCTTGCTTAAATGTTCAGCTTATTTAGCTCTACAAAAGTATAGGGTCAACATCAAGACCAGGTGAGCGATTCAGGCTCCTGGGAGCCTCTTGTTCATTACTTTTACCCTGAATTTCAAAGATTAACTTGTCTGACACCATACATCCAACTTCAACCAAACTTGGCACAGTTGTTTAATAGCATTAATGCTACAATTCTATCGTTCCGATTTTTGATTCGTCAAAAAATATGGCCTCCATGGCTTAAAATAGAACATAGGGGTCAAATTACCGTTTTTTTGCAAATAACTCAAAAATGGTAACAGATATCAAAATTCTGATGGGAGACAAAAGTGATAAGCATCTCAAGATCTACGTGCTCTGAAATTTTCAAGCAGATCCAACAAACGACATAGGAGGTATTGCCCTTTTTCTGGATTTTTTCAAAATTTTTCACTTATTTAGCCCTATATCTTGAAAACTATACAAGATATTTCAAAAATTCAAATTGCATATGATTAAGCACATCAAGATCTACAATTCATGTAATTAGGTCAAAGCTGTAGAACCATTTCTTTTAGGAGTTATGGCCCTTAAAGCGTCTATATTCACAATTGTTCATTACTTTTCCCCTGACTTGTCTGAAATGGTAAGACCAACTGCATCTTAACATGGCACACTGTTTGATAGCTTATATGCTACAACTCTATCGTTCATATTTTTGATTCATAAAAAAACATGGCCACCATGGCTAAAAATAGAACATAGGGACAAATTTCATTTTATTGCCAATAACTCAAAACTGGTTTCAGATATCAAAATTGTGCAAGAATCAAAAGTGATCAGCATATTAAGATCTACCTGTCCTGAAATTTCGGAAAAGATCTGACTGCTGATGTGGGAGTTATTGTTCTTTTTCCTAATTTTTGACAAATTTGCACTAATTAAGCCCAATATCTTGAAAACTAACCAAGATATTTCATAAATTTAAATCGCATATGGTTATACACAATAATATCTACAAATATATGTATCTGTGTAGTTCAGGTGAGCGATTCAGGCTCTTGGGAGCCTCTTGTTT